>LPNX011092948.1:41123-71537 GCA_001517045.1 Pseudotsuga menziesii | reverse complement strand
TCTCTCTCTCTCTCTCTCTCTCTCTCTCTCTCTCTCTCACTTCAGCGAGGTTCTCCTCTCTCACCTATGCGCTATAGTTGGGTGAGTGTGTTTTGAAATTAGAGAGACTCACTCTCTATTTATACTATTTTCCGACTTGACAATAAATTACAAAGGATGACTTCTCTAGGAGAGTCTAATAACCCTAGTGCCCCACAACTGTGGGGACTTTGCCCCTCGATCAACAAGGAGGGTTAACCTCTATGAGTTTACGTGACTTAATTACATTAATTATTCTCCTGATAGGAACATCGGGGACCAATGAAAAACAAAATATGAAATATACAAGTGAATACATTATGAAGTTACAAATACATCAACATGCGGAAATATTGTCGTTTAATTCCATTGTAGTATTTTCCCAACTATTTAATTTGTCAATACGAGGTTCGTAGGCTTACGAAGCACACACAAAATATATGCAGGATTGAAGTTGAATTAAGCTAATCTAACCCCCCCTTTCTAGTTTCTAATTTCTAATCTAACCCCCCATAAGCCGAAACACACAACTGCTAATCTAATGCTGGAAGCTAAAACATGGCAACTGAAAGTAAATTGCATAAAAGAAAGACAACATATAAAGAGCAATGAGAAAACACAAGTGAGCTCACATTAACAATAAAGCAATCTTAATTTACATCACAAGAATCAATGATAAAGCATGAAAGCATCAAAACTAAGACTATGAACAAAAGCTAAGAATCCCCTTCTTCAAATTACAAAGTCAAGACTAACTTCTACAATTTGAGGTTAATCTTCCCCTAATCTACGATCCCCCAAATGAAGAGAGAGAAGTCTCTTTTATACATGAATTTCTTTGAGAAGAAGATAACCATCTCATAATGACAGATACACTATTCTCTCAACCACTGTCAACTACTTTCCTATCATTACAAGATATGATCCCTTCAACTCCTCCACATGTCTCTCACAAATTCTCCACATGTGTGTCATAAATCCTAGATAGGATATGCCAACCAGATCTCCATGATCTTCTCCTTGGAATATGATTTGAATAACTATCTCCTTGAAATGGTGGAGGAGATATTCGGGGAGTCTTTTTGTATGAATTCCTACACATTGAAAAGCTCACACATTTTTGAGATATATATGAAAAACATGTTAATTTCTAACATTTAATCATAAATTCCTTTTTAATACTAAAATGAATAAAGTGGAAAATAATAAGGTGGAACCCAAATATATGGAAGGAAATGGTATAATGAAAGGTTAATGGGACGATGAAATGTGAATAATAGCGAAAGGTAAAGTGGATAAAAATATGACATTTATGAGTCCCAACATCCTCCTCAATTGAACTTGTTGCATGTCCTCATGCAACCTTCCATGGATGATTCTTGAGAACTTTTGGCATCTGAACTATGGTTTTGATTGATAATGCAATTTTAGCAATGAATGTTTTCAGGGTGTGAGATACAATGAGTAATAACTAACATTTTCTTCTGGTTGGTTCTTCTGTGACAACCATAAATACAAAGAAATGTTGGTTCTTGTGTTAAAAACATTCATTTCGTTATCTGTTTTCTAGTTGCAGTAATAATTTAACCATACACTCACTAGAAATGATAAGCTATCAATGTGCATAGAAAACATCACTATGCATAAGAAAATCCTTTTATCTTTATGAATCATGCCAATATGTATATCAATGCTTATGAAGCAAAGTGCAACAAAGTGTTGTTGGAAAAGAAATGTTGGTGAATGGTAAATGAGATAAAAAATGGAGTGATGGTAGCGAAGTGATGATAATGACTATAGTTCGCAGTTGCAGCTGCGAAATGGAATGTTTGGCACAGTTACAGCTGGTGTTGCAGCTAACTTCCTGAACTAATATCTCCCAAAATACAAACTAGGTCTGGCTGAAATTTTGCAAACAAGGTTTTACTAGTCCAATGCATCTCCACACCAAAAATTAGAGCTACTCACATAATGGATTTTGAGAAAAAATGAAAATTATCTATAGGTGATGATGGCTATTTTTTTCGAAAACCGTACATTGGATTGAGCTTAAACTTACCAATTTTGTTCATCATAATATTATGCATTCCCTGTCCAAAAATCCCGAGGATCCAATGCATGGTTTGTGAGATATGCTAAATTCAAATTCTGCATTTTATATAAGGAACAATATCTATGAGAAAATGAATAAATTGTCACAAAATATTTCCTTCCCTCTAAAAATATGGTTGCATTTGAGATCCTATAGAGTGTACAACAACGTCTATCTTCATCCTCCCCAACTGAACTTGTTGCATGTCCTCGTGCAACTTGGCATGGGTTATGAAAGTGAAAAAGGAAATGAAGCATGGTGAGAGGATTTTCCAAATTATTCATTGCTAGCATATAAGGAATTACATGATTAAAGTTTAGAAAACAACATACCTCCACTTACCCAAAAAGTAGATGAACGATGCAATAGGAATGTAGCTTCTGCTGCTGAATCATGGAGAATATGTCACTGCTGCAGGATAAAAATGTAACTGTAAATGATGTTGCTGCTGTAACTGCTATAGTGTGAAGTGGAGGAATCTGAACTGCTGAATCATGGAATATGTGGAGGGAGGAAAGTGGAAATTAGGTACTCTCATAGATATGAAGTCATGCTTCTGTAACTGCTGATGGAATCATGTGAAAGAATATATAGTCTTCACCCACTACAAAACCCAATGGTATAGTTCTAATCATGCAAATGTATGTGTTGAGGTCGAGCATGAAGATAAATCATTGGATTATTGACCATTGATGAATGTCGTTAACCAATGCAAGGAAAAGTCACCATTGATATCAATGAGTGCCAAGGTACCCAAGTACATCTTGTAAAGTGTGAATATATGTGTTGATGTCGAGACACTTGCAATATCTGATGATCAAGGGACATTGATTTATTCTCATGATTGTGAGCAAGAGAACTTTCCATTAAGGCATGCAAGCCTCCAAGTACTCAAAATGAACTCTATTCTATATCCCAGATAAGGTGCTGACATCGATGGGGTAAGACTTGTTGAAAGGTGGGCCTTAAGGAATCCCACATTAGTCAACGTGAGTTGGTACAAAAATATTGGTAGGACTACAAATGGAAAGAACTCATGGTCAAGCAGTCTATATGACAAGATAATGCAGTCATTGAAAAGGAGCTAGTTTTATTCAGAAGGCAATCTGGAATGGAAAAAGAAGGAAAAAATGAACTGAAAAAGATAAAGGGATGTATGCAACTCAGAAAAATAGGTGTGTGTGAAGTCATGACAATTAAGGAAATGAAATAGTGGACTCAAGCATGGATGACTAATGTTCCTTGAAGGAGAAATGTGGGTAAATTATAGATCATGACGCAATTGGTTTCTATGCAGCAGCAAATGTCATGACATGTGCGATGAAAAATTTAGCTCCTCCAGGCTTTCAATAAAGCATGTTTTTGGGAAAAAAATTGTAATTCTTGAAAATCACATCAGCATGAAATGCGAGTGTCTCCAAAATTGAAAAACTTAATACAAATCCTGCGTGAAACTTGTGAGAATTTTGAAAAACATAACATGCAAAAGAAGTATGAATGCAGCAAATAAAAGAAATAAAATGAGTTTTATACATGTTTCGATTGTGCACTTCTCAATTGCTGCTAAAGTGACTCCAAGAAACAAATTAGCGTAAATCATAAAAACATGTTTCGATATTCAAGAATGATTGGAATGTTTAGTTTCAATTTTGAATTTTTACAATGTTTTTTTTTAATTAAATTTTTTTTATAAGGTTTTCATCAGCTGTAGCCAGCTACAACAACCAGCTGCAACACTACCTATAGCTGTAACAACTGGCTGCAACACTACCTATATCTACAATAGTCAGTTCTAACTGAATAGGAGGAGGATGAGGTGGTTCCATGGTGTAAGGATATGGCCCAATTGGGACATGGGATAGAGTTGATACAATTGAAATAAACTATTGCTCAAATCTTCCAGGGAAGGTCAAACCCATTCAAATATGGGTTTCCTAGAAAATCTTGGTGGGATGGGTTTAAAAAAAGGCATCCATAACTTTTGTTGCGGATGAATAAAGGCCTTGATAGAGACAAGGCACTAAACATATGCCTTAGAGTTGTCTATAGGTTCTATGATACACTTTCTAGTGCATATGAGAAACACCATTACCCTCCATACCACGTATGAAACTATGACACAATAGGGTTATAGATGGAAAGGAAATGTGGCATGTAGATAATTCCCAAGAGAGGGATTCAAAACGTCCCAAATAATTTTTCCAAGAGCAAGGAGTTGATAACCATACATTGTTGTGTGATTGCAATTGTTTTTTCAATCCCTAGATTTATCTATTCAAGGGTAAAGGTCACCTGAAAAACTGCATCCAAAACTATGAATCGATAGCATGCATGCATGCACATCCCCATTCATGGATGACTAAAGAACTACTTTTAACTCACTTTGTCACTTTGTATCATCTATACCAGGTAGTGTGTCGCATGAGAACAAACACCTATTGATTTTAGATGGCCATGGAAGCCACATCATAGTGAAAACAATTAAGGAGGTAAATAGGTTGGGCATTGATTTGTCAACATTATCTACACATATAACTCACAGGATGTAACCCCTTGACGTGAGTGTGTTTGTGCCCTTCGAGTGTTATGTCAGGTTATAAAAAACATCAAGGATGGAGAATAACCTGATGGTAGAAGTAAAGAGGGTCTAGTTAGATGAGCTTGGAAACAAATATTTTAAAAGGTCTCTCACACCCTCAAACATAGAGGTTGGTTTTAGAATAACAGGTATTTGGTCACTCAACTGCGATTATCTTATCCATGATATTGGTTGTAGCCGAGAAAATGTGGATGATCATGAGGAGGTGGTTTCCCAAGAGCATGTGGATGGCTAGGAATATGTAGACACTACAAACATTATGTTGTCCCTTTCCAAGGAAACTTCTCAACTATGGATGATGGTGATGAAGACAGAGAGGTTAACTCTACATAATATTAAAAAGAACCGACAGAAAAAAACATGCAAGAGGGAAAACCATATGAAGCATGGGTGGATTATGTTGGACACACCCAACACAATAAGAGGGGGGTTGAATCAGTGTGTGTACCTTTTATTACTTTTAAAACTTGATTATCAATAGCTTACAAAGTACAACATTCATTAGTACATTATCAACCTTTACATTTCATAAGCATATCATCATCACATAAGAAGCATACACAATACATAATATTTTTACGTGGAAACCCAAGTATTGGGTGAAAACCCACAAAAATATGTTGTTTATAATATAGTGATTACATTGAATGTGTTTACCAGCACCAATTAGAAGGAAAGCTCCAACTCCGTAATTTTCTAGCACCAACTAGAAGGAGGCTCCAACCCCCTAGTTCATCAGCTCCAACTGAAAGGAGGATACAACCTCCTAAGGTCCCAGTCTCCAATGTATAGAGAGGATTCCAATCCTTAGTGAGCACCAACTCACAATTATTAGGCACCAACCTGAAGGAGACTACAATCTCCTATCCTTTCCCTGTCCTATCGCCTTGATATGAATAGAAGAAAAAAACTATCATGATCATTGTATCATTGTCTCTAACAACTTGTACATGTATCTTTGTCCCTGCATCTATATCATTATCCATGTTCTTGTATCATTGTCCATGCTCCTGTATCATTTCTCTTTCATCATGTATCATTGTATCACTACCTCTGTCAACCTGTCACAATCACTATCTCTATCACAATGCCCCAATCATTGTATCTCTATCTAAATTCCACAATCACTGCCTCTGCCACAATGTCATTGTCAATCTCACAATGCAACAATCACTATCACACTATCTCAATATCTGTCACACTATATCAACATGTACATGCCTTAAGTATATACCTAGAAACAATAATCCATCATTTTCATTTGGATACTCAACTTTTACATCATATACATTTCCAAAACATTGAACATTCTAAGAGATGAGTCATCTACCACAGCATAACCATGGACTATGCCAATATAATCAATATGATCTATGCTAGGACCATGATACAATATGTCTAGATAATCACCATGACCTATACAAAAAAATTCACCAAGATCTATGATATGATCATCATAAATTGTGCACCAACATCTATGACAATATCACCATCAAGTATGCTAAGAGATAAGCACAAGAACATGTACAAACTTCATACCTTTTCAAGACAAAAGATGAACCCTAGTCCATGAGATGCATGATCATCACAAGAGAGACCCATGGATAAGAAACATATCGGATCTATGACAAGATAAACATCATCATATCCCCCATAACATATATAATGACATCAAATATATATACCAAGAGAGAGGCTCACAAACCAATTTCCAAGGTGAGATTTATCCATGAAAGACATGTGCCATCACAAGAGAAACCCACAAGAATGAACCATAAGTTTTCCAAGATTACAATATGAAGAAAAAATATAGATACCAAAAGAGTATATAGATAGATTCATCACATATCCCTTGCAACCATATTTCCAATGATCCAAGAATTTTGTAATTATGATACCGTATGATAAATTTATGCCATTTTGCGTGAATCTCCTCAATCCTCAAAGATGCCCAGAAAATGCTCCTCCAAAAAGTTTCACACTTTTTCTCCAAACATGTGCAATAGAAAGAGAGACTTGATTGATGATCAAATGAACTTCTTTGGCCTTCTATTTATACACTTCATCAATATCTAGTAGCTTCTTTTAGTGTCTCCTCAAACTCATCCTTAATTTGTAGATCTCCATATTTTAAGGTGGTCTCAAGGGTCAGTACCCCACCTAAAGGGTCCATCATGACACTTCATGCAAAAAATTCAATATCAATCCGTATCTTCTCCAAAGGGATCCCTAGGGATTGACCACATCATCATACTTGGTGGATACATCGTTATTTCTTGTGGGGATCCCTACCACTTCAAGTGGTCTAATGGGACAAAGTACCACAACTTTTAGGGTCATGTGGACCAAGCATTATTAATTTAGGGGTACTTCAAGCTTTAGACCAACTTTCCTTAGACCAAACTTGGGGACTCTTTAGAGGCTTCTCCACCATGGGTCATGTAAACTCAAACTCATCGGCAAGTGGAATAAAAACCATTGTTTATGGGTTTCTTCACATTTTATTTCAACATTGCCTTGTGGACCAATTCTTATTACTTTGGGGGATACTTCTCATGGAATATGGACCAATATTTCTGGTCATGTAGAACAAACACCACTACTTTTGAGGTTATGTGGACCCATCATCATGATTTTGGGATATCTTTCACACTTCATCCCAATATGCTTTGCACCAACCTTAGGGGCTCTCTAGGGCCTTCTCCAACATGGGTTATGTGACCCCACCCACATGGTCATGTAGACCCAACACTACTATTTTAGGAATTCCTTCACATTTATTACTGGAATTGCTTAGGAACACCTTTACAAACATTCTTAAAATTCTTATCATCATGGTCATGTGACACAACATCATTTATTTAGGAAATTCTTCATTCTTTAGGAAACTTTAGGAACTCCTTTACACTCCACATCATCATGATAATTAGGATATTTGTACCACTTATGTATAACTCAAATTATCTTCTCGGGAGGGAAATGCACAACCGCTACGACATAAGGGGACCTCTTTGGATTTACATACACTTATGTCAAGGGATTCCTTAGGTTGTTATTTAGGGGATTCAATGCCTCATTATGAATTCCCAAAAAATATATTTCTACTACAACCACATCATCATTATCACCTTGGCACCACATATATATTCACCCTTTTGACACTATAGGCACCCTGTTTGACATCAATGACAACTTCTTCCAACAGATTATAAAGCCTCCATGTATTGGTGAGGTCAATGGTGGTCATGGTATAAGAAACAATAATGACCCCTTGTCATTTCCAACCATGGTATCACAACCAACATGTATGGAAGAAGCAATGATGAACTTGAACAATCACGTTGTCACAGACACCAATGATGAAAGAATTAGCATACCTTCACAGGAACCATTGATGCTTAGTGAAACTATCCATTTTTATGTAGATAATGGGTCAAAAGAAAATCATAATGTAAAAGGTGAGGATGTGGCGAAAGAGGTCAATGTAGTTGAATCACTTCTAGTACATGCACCACAACCAATACCAATGAACACACCGACACTTGGTTGATTCCTAAATTTTCCAATGGAGATGGTGCCACCACAACAGAGTATGGTAACAATAGCTGTTATTTGTTTGGGCCAAGTTTATCAACCTATAACATTAAAATAATACATCATCCTTTTGATGGATTTTGAACAAAATAAACATGACATGGCATAAGTAAAAGAATGGAAGAAAGACCTCACATAGTAAAGGAAGGAATCTAGGTTGATAGAAATTGAACAACATGTGATGGAAAGCATTGAAATACTGAAAAAATGAGAAGAAAAAGAGTGTCAATAGGTACTGGAAAGGAAGGAAAAAGAAGCAAGAAAGACACAACATATGGCTGAAAATGATGGGCATATCATTGCACAGACTACAAACCCAAAGGAGGAAAGGAATATGATGGCCAATTCATTAGAACATATTGTAGATAGTACTTGGTTCTATATAGACTTTATCAAAATTAAATTTCCACACTATCGTTAGGCATGCACAACCCACCCCTTTATTCTTAGAAGTGCAGTACCCTGTTCAATGTTTTCTTATCCAACTCATCCCATTAGCGAGGAAGTGTTGAACACATCTCAAATCTGTGAATTTTCTATTCCCCCATGGCTACAAGAAACAAATTGGCCTAAAACAAATGCATTCAATAATTCTCATCCTAATCAAGCATACTTAGCTAGACAGTAGTTTTGTATCAAGCACACACCTCAACACACTTGGGAAATGAATACCATCAACTTAATAAAAAATATTAATGTCAATCAGTGTTGACTAACTGCATGCAAAGTGGATTTTGTGGTGACAATGTTTGGATGTTGCGGAAGTATTTTTGTACTCAGGAGAACATATTCAATTATTGTTTACTATAACGATTAGAACCCTACTTTTCAACACTATACTTTTGATGACTATTTTTCAACACTCTATCAACGGGGCCTTTAATAGTCTTCCCATGTTCAAGGTGAACCTACTAACAACAACAAGTACAATTGGAATTGAACAATCATAGTACAACTAACTCTATATGTAACCAACAAGACCGCTATTATTTCTCTTTCATTCCAAATCAACACTTTAGGGTTTTCTTATATATCTTAACCATGAAACAACACTGTTATTATCTTACATCCATGTTAACTATTTTAATTATATATCATTTGGATTAAATTATAGATTGTTTTATCTAAAGAAAGTCTTGTGACTTATTTAAGGGATATCTTTTGTTGAATGTAAGAGCCACGTTTTAGGTTGGTGGGAACATTTAATTTCAATGGTTTAATGCACTTTTGGAGGGTTTTACTGCACATTTCCTTTAGCTACCTCTTACCCTATGCATTCTTGTTTGGGTCCCTAGTGTAGGCATTCCACTATTCTATGATAGTAACCAACTAATAGTACTTATACTAGGACATTTTATAGTGAGACAATGCAATGCATTGCAATGATGCAATGTAATGTGAAATTGAGGTTTATAAAGAGATGAGATAAAATCTCATTTGAAGGTCGGTGAAGCACACAATGTATGAATTAGAAAACCCATGACCATACCAAGGTGTGTTAATGACCGTAGTCCTATACTTATAATTTGCATCTACAAGTAGATTTCATTTCAAGCATAACTGACATGTATAAGCCACGGATAACACTAACAATGAAATGAATGCAACAAAAAACATATAACATGTAAATCAACTACCATTAAATACTTTCACACATGGAAAATCAATTACATGGAAAATTAACTACACACTAGAAAATCAATTACACTATGGAAAATCATTTACAGAAATATACCAATGTATTATAGTTCTACAAGTGTATGCAAGTACTTGAAACTAAAAATGGAAGAGAATATTAAGCATTCACTTATTCATATGAAATAAACAATAATGAAGTTAATGTAGCATCCAAATTGAGTACACATTATCTCCATACAATATTTGAAGTAATTGCTTAATAATATGTTGTAAAAATAAAAAGATTCAGATCATAAATAGTAGATGATAGTAGTAAAATTATAAACATAATTGAATTATACTTGAAATGGAGAAAACCCCTCATAATTTCAAGCCATAGGGACAACATAAAAATCATCAACATAACCAAATTATACTCGAGAGGGATAAAACCACTCATAGGTTCAAGCCATGTGGCCAACTAAAATATTATCAACACAACCAAATTATACCCATAATTGAGTGAAAGAGTTACAGGTTCGAACCACATGGTTCATCAACATAAGCCAATCATATGCCATAGGGAGAAAACCACTCACAGGTTTGAGCCGCATGGTTGACCAAAATACTATCAACATCACCAAATTATACTCAACATAGAGAAAACTAGTCATAGGTTCGAGCCACGACAAACCAAAATAGTATCAACATAATCGAATTATACTCATAATGGATCAAATACTTATAGGTTCTAGCCACATGGATGGCATAAAAATAATCAACACAACCCATTTATATTCCAGAGGGAGCAAACCACTCACAGTTCTGAGCCACAGGGCCAACATAAAATTCATCAACATAAATGAATTATACTAAAGAGGGAGCCAATCACTGATAGGTTCGATCCACAAGTCCAACCAAAACATTTTCAACACAACCAAATTATACCTATAATGGAGAAAAATAGTTACAATCTTGTGCCACATGGTTAATACAAAAATCATTAGCATAACCCAATCATACATTGGAGGGAGAAAACTACTCACATTTTCAAGCCATAGGGTCAACCAAAATATTATCAACGTCACCAAATTATACTCGAAACGTCACAAGTTCATGCCACGAAAAACCAAAATAGTATCAGCATAACTGAATTATACTTAAAATGGATCAAAACACTTATAGGTTATATCCATAGGGATAACATAAAAATACTCAACATAACCCATTTATATACCAAAGGGATCAAACCACTCATATGTTCAAGCCACAACACTAACAAAACAATTATCAAATTAACCTAATTATACACTAGATGAAGCGAACCACTCATAGGTTCAAACAACAACACTGACCAATAATACATCAACATAAACCAAATATACAACAATGTAGCAAACCCTTAATAGATTCGATCCATGGGTTGGATGACCAAAACATCACAAATATAATCACCAATTATATGCCAAACATAAAAAACCAGTTATAGGTTCAAGCCACGGAGTGGCAAGCAACATATATATATCAACAAAAACCAATTATACACCAATGAAGCTAGCCCTTAACATGATTGAACCAACCATGCATTTTTTACACATAAACAAAGGAAACCCATTATAGGTTCGATCCATGGGGTGGTTGACTAAGTTTTTATGTATATTCAGCACAATTCAACACCATACTGAGCAAACCCATAACATTTTCGAGCCATAAGGTGGCCGACCAAAAATTTAACCACATTGAAAACAAGTATAAGCCATACATAGAAAAAACATCACATATTCGATCCATAGGGTAGCCAACATCAAATGTATGACTAGAAATAGGACCAACCCACCATAAAAAAGCATTCAACAAAACCAACACTCAACAATGTTTCTATGAGAAGGACTAATGTTTTAATAAAACACAATCGGAGAAGTTGATAGGAATCAAGCCCTACCAAAAAGTAATGTTTGATCGCCATGCCAAACGTTTTGTTCACCCCACCTGTTGGTCGTCTGGGCAGACCCGAGTTTACTATAATGAACCAACAACACCCCTAGCTCATTGGCCCTTTCAGCGACAGATCGCGGAGTGGCCTGAAGTCTCACCCGAAGTGATCCTAATTGGTTGGTCGAGGACTCAAGTGTCTCAACCAGGTTCTATATGGTATCCTATGTGCGTCTCGTAGCCCTTCTTAGCTCACGAGACCGCTCTTTCCTCTCTGCGACGCGATGCGCAGTTTCCTCTTGCTCGCAATGACTCCAACCTCTATCGCTTCGCCGCACCCAGGGCAACACCTAACCCTATCCTACACTTGCTCCTCAACCCACGGTATCGCGCACCGCAGCTCCTCTGTTGGTGTGATATCGCCTCCCTGCGATATCCTACCGCTGCGACTCAGCGTACTTATCTTACTGGTGTTAACTTACCGGACACAATGCACAAAGCTGTTTTATACTGCGACTCTTAACTATCTCAAGTGAAACTTAGACAAATCCTTATATAGAATACCTAAAGACTTCGACTTGCATTTATCTTTGTAATATGCTGTGAACTGAATAACATACACATACATTTACTGTAAGCAAAGTTCATGTAATGAATGACAGATATAACAAGTAAATACAATCACATGAATCAAGCACATAACACCCTGGTTTTACGTGGTTCACTTCCAGGATGGAAGTTACGTCCACAGAACTGTGTTTCTATATTATAACTTGAGAGAGGTACACAGTTCTGCTGCACCGCATATGCAGCTAGAGATCTTCTAGGTAACTCCGCACTCAGCCTGGAGCCCTTCTCTCCTAGATCTCTTCTCTATATTTCCTTCTTACAATATACTCTCACTCACTCTCTCTCTCTCTCTCTCTCTCTATCTATCAATCCCTGTGGATTGTTACAATACAAAATAACAGTAAGCTAATAAACTACTGATAATATGACTAGCTGGATGGCCTAAAATGCCCAAAATGCCAACCTTTTACAATACAAATTACATCCCTTTATAGGCGGCCCGAAGGTCTCTCCATTGCAACAGTGTGGGCCTGTCCCAATAATAACCCAAACCCTAACTAGTGACAGTCGACATATCTGTACTTGGGGTAGCCGCTTTCCATCACACCATTGCTCTCTGCAGTCTTCCATGCTTCCCGGCGCTGACCATGGGTACTATGCACTGCTTCCCGTCTTCTATCCTTTGTCTTCAATACCTCAGCCTCATTGCTCCTTTTCATTTATGAGGGTAGCTGAGCCCTCCTGTCTTCACCACTGCCTTCAATGCAGTGGTTGAGCTCTCTCTTCTTAGCCGCTTAGGTACTGTCGTCTTCCTTGACTTCTCTGTTCCAACAGTCACGGTTTTCGGCTCTGCTCTGCAGCTAGAAACATGCTATGGTGTCATAGCTTCACCTTATCTCTTTGTCTTCGCCAAACTGTCTATCCACCAAAATGGAATCTTTTCCTGTAGCTGCGGGACTCTGCTCCAACAGTCGCCTAACACTTACTTGTGGCTCGTCCCTGAGCCACTACCAATAGGCTTCTCCTTGGCTTCCTACGAAGTGCGCTGAAGCTTGTCCCGAAGTCCTGCGATTAGGGTGAAGTCTGCTGCTTTAACAACCAACTGCCTCTTTTGATGCTTGGCAAACTCCTTAGGTGCCCTTCCTGTAGTGAGAAAGTGAATGATATCAGCATTTTACTCATCTGCGATCTAGATAGAAAACAATTGCGCATCTGGCAAATTTTCCTCTAGATTAGTTGGCTCTTCTCCTGAGTCTATTCGCGACAGATGGTCAGGTCCAACATTCAATCTTCCTGGTTTGACAATGATTTCAAAATCATACTCCTGAAAGAGGTGTAACCATCTGCAAATTCTTCCCCCTAACACTGGCTTATTGACCAGATACTTTAATGCGGAGTGGTCAGTAAACATCTTGAACGAGGCACCCAACAAGTAGTGCCTGAACTTCTGTAGTGCGTATACCATAGCTAAGCCTTCTCTTTCTGTTGTGGTGTAGTTCTTTTCTGCTGTCGACAGCTTTCTACTGGAGTATGCGATAGGATGATCGATACCTCCTTCTCCTGGTTGCGTTAAAACCACCCCTAGTGCAATGCCAGATGCATCCACATGTACATGAAATGGTTTAGTCTAGTCTGGGAATACTAAGATGGGTGTTGTAACCATCTTCTCTTTAAGTGTGTTTAGACTCTGCTGGCATTCCTCATTCCATAGGAATTTTACATCTTTCTTTAACAGTTTTTCCATCAGTGCTGTGATCTTTGCGTATCCCTTGATGAATTTTCTGTAGTACCCGGTATGACCAAGTACTGTTCTTAATTATTTGACTGAGTTGGGTGCTAGAAGATTTACAATGATGGCAATCTTTGCGGGATCTACCATCAAGCCTTTCCTGCAAGCAATGTGACCCAACAAAATACCAAATGGCGCACAGAATATACATTTTTTCAAGTTCAGAGAAATCTGGTACTGCCTACATTTCTATAACATCAGTCTTAAATCTCCTATGTGCTTGTCAATTAATCCAAATACAGTCCAATCATCAAAATAAACTTCTAGGAATTTATGGATGTATTCCTTAAATACAGCAACTACTACTATAGAAAAGATAGCTGGTGCATTCTTAAGACCAAAGGGCATTACTGTATACTGGAATGAGCTCCATTCTGTTGCAAACGTGGTCTTATGGTGATCTTCTGGGTGGATCCTGATCTGGTGATAGCCTAAAAAGCCATCAGTGAAGGAGTAGACCTCTTGTCCTCCCACATTGTCTAATACTTCATCAGTGAAAGGTGTCAGGAATGGATCATGAAGCAATGCGTCGTTGAGTTTACGTAAGTCGACATAGATCCTGATGTCTCCTTTGGTTTTCTTCTCTTGCACGACCATGGGACTAACCCATTCGCTCTCTTCTATGGGCTCAATGATGCCTACTGCTAGCATCTTATCGATCTCATCCTTAACTTTTTCTTTGTAGCGTGGATTCAATCTATATGGACGCTGCTTGACTGGTCTAGCATCCTCTTTCAATGGTATCCTCATTACTCCCAGGTCTCCGACTATTCCCTTCATCTCTGTGAACTTGGTGGGAAATAGGTCCTGATAGTCATGTAACAAGTCTGCAATCTGTCCAATTGTTTCATCGGTCCAGTAGTCTCCAATAGAGGCAAACTTTGGTTCTGTGTCTGTGCCAATATTGATCTTTTTAATATTGAGCGGCTCTATGATTTCTGGAGTCTGTAGCTTTGGTCCATCAACATCATGAGTCCCTTCTAACTCCAGAATGTTGATGTTGCGAGGATCCTCATCCTCCTCCGCTGGTTCTGTTGCAAAATTGTAGCACTCAAGCGCATCTTCTAACTGGATGGCCCACTCAGGTTGAGTTTGTACTGATAGGGTGGAACCCTCAAATATCTTAACCTTTATTATCTCTAGGGCCTGATCAACATTTGGATACTTAGATTCAAAAGCAAATGTGAGTAGAAAGCTGTTTATTAGAAGTGGCCATGTAATCGTTCCCTTGCGCAATTCAGTCTCTGTGTACCAGTTCCATGGAACTGGGTCTAAAGTGTGAATGAATCAGTGAACCCATTCATCCTCAGGAATGTCCGACCAATTCTGTTCACATGTCTGAATGTGTGTCCTTGGGTCACTTTCTCCTGTGTATCTCTGCTGGGTATGCTCTCTGTCGATAGAGAATCTGATCGCCATCAATCTCTTAATATCATCCCATGATGCGATATTCTCTTTATGTGCATACCACCATCTTGTAGGTGTGGCTCGTACAGCAAGGTCCATAGCTGCAATTCTCTGCTCGTGAGGGACTCGTTCAAACTGCATGAGAAAGTCTTGGATGTTTGTTATACCATGAAATGATGGAATCTCGTTGATCTCTGTGCCAATCCATCGCAGTGACTTAGTCATATACGCGCATCTGCGCGCCGAGACTTCGTAAAGTCTGTTCTGCCAGTTCTCTAGACCAACATCCAAATCCGATGCGCATGAACTGTCGCATCACCAACTAATGTTCCCTTCTGCAGTTGGATTGATGTAGTCGCTCTGGTTCACAGTCATCTGATAGAGACTGTCCATGTTACGTGTCTCTTCCTCTGCTCGGATAGGTTCAATGTATCTAGGACCTTGAAGAGGATCTAACGGTGCAATGACCCGGATCTGCGTGTCCTCAAAGTTCATTTGTCTTCTCTTTAAGTCGATAACAGCCATGTTATCGATCGCCCAATCAATTCCTAGTAGTGCTGGATATGGTCTACTATCGCCAATAATTTCTATAACTTCAAAGTCCGTAGAGCTGCGAACTTCGTCAATGTCAACTGGCACTTGTGATAATCGACCCAGGGGTGATACCCTCTGTTGATTAGCTAATATGAGGTGGATAGGCGATCTGACTAACTTAGGGCTACCCATCTATTCCCATGTCTGCTTAGTCAGAACATTTACCTCTGATCCTAGATCTAGGATGACCTCGTCCATTTCAAATTCTCCAACTTGTGCTGTGAGTTGCATCTCTCTTCCTGTTCTTGTATGTCCCCTAATACTATGAATAGCATGCTGTGCACTGCTCATGGAAGAAGATGGCTGACACTGATCTATGATGCGCTGAATTTCTCCAATAGCTTGCTCATTTCTCACGAGTTTTAAACAACTGCGCAGGAAGGATTGTACACTTCCTGCCAACTCGTCTTCGTCGCAAGCGCCCGATGTGGTAGCCTGCAATGTCTGGTCAGGGATAATGCCACAAGGTGCTTGCTGTGGTACACCCCTAGACAGCGGTACCTGCGATCCTGATTTCATAGGGTCATCAAAGAAAGTCTTAGCTTCCTGAAATGTCTGTTTGTTCTTCTTCAGGTCAAGTGGTGTTGCTTTGTTAGGAGCTTTACGCACCCACTCTTGACCTGTGGTATTTTTAGTAACCTGCGATATCTCATTGGTGGAAACACTGCTGCGAGCCACAATGTTGACTCTTAGTTCTGGTTCTTCCTGCTCAGCAGCAATAAACTGGACGTTCTGGTGTGCTGCTGGCTTAGGTTCTCTGATCTTAGCTATCAAGGTAGGACATTCTTCTATAGCATGATCGTAAGATTTGCAATAGTTACATGTGGTGGTAGGGCTCTGATAGTCCCTAGCATAATGTCCTACAACTCCATAGTTGTAACAAGTGACTGGTCCGTGACCACGGCCAAAGCCTCTGAATCCTCCTCATCCTCTGAATCCTCCTCCACGACCAACATAAGCCGGATCATGCTGTGTCTCTGCTGCTTGACCCTGTGTTTCTGATTGGACTCTGTACAGGTCTTGCTTGCTCCCGACCATGAGATCATAGGCTTGGAAATCATGTTCATCATGGCCTACAGACTTACAGAAGACGCAGTATAAGTTCTTAGGTGTCTGCATGTACTTCTAAAGTAGAGGGAACTGGTGAGGTAGATGTCCTCTTGTTTTGCATATTTCACACCATGGCCCATGGGTCTGTGGTAAGGGGTTAGGAGCCCCAGTTGCTAGATATTCTACAAAGACTGGACAGTTATCTTTAGTATGGCCTTGTGCTTTACACTTTACGCACCAAATGTCTTGCGCAACCTCTTTCCCTTTCTTAAGTTCATGCATCTGTATCGTGAGATTAGCCAACTGGTTTTGTAGATTTGTCATACCTGTGCTAGTTTCAGCTAGAGGTGAAGCCTCTAGCTTCATCTCCATCTCCAACGCATCGTCCTGCGTTTGGAGTTTCTGCTACATTAATGGGAGTCTAATGTGAGGGAGCAGCGCTGCAATAAACCATTCCTTATGCTGCTCCGGTGCAAACTCAAAGCTGACTTGGTCTATAAGGGCTTTAAATTTCTGATCAAAGTCCCACACTGACTCTGTAGGTAACTGTTTGATGTCTTTGAGCTCTGTAATGCACTGTGACTCAGACATAGGTTTCTTAAACTCTTTAATCATGGCAGTCCTGACCTGGAAAAGTGTTCTGGGTACCACTGAGGTATACTTCATATACCATGTTAAGGCTCGTTCTCTCAGTGTGGTGACCAACTGTACAAGTTTACTATTATCATCATTGATTGCTTTAATGGTCCACACGGCTTCACATAGAAACCAATGCTGCTCTGGGTCCTCTGCCCCTGTACCCTTAAAGATAGGTAGCTTCATATCATCCCCCATTCTATTTCTACGTGGTGGGTGTTGATTTGCTGTGTTACTACCACTTGGCGCTGTAGGTGGAGGTGATGTAGCAGTAGTATGTACTGTCTGCGAGCTACTAGATGGAGTTCCTACGGGATTGTTCTGAGTCTCGATTTGTTTCTGTGGGGTATAAGGGTGGTAAGGGATACCCCCTTCTATTCTGTCTGTGGTACTATGACTCTGTTGTCTAGTATTATCTGAACTATCTTCAAATATGGGAGAGCTGAAATCTACTTTGTATTTCTTTCCACTACGTGTACGTCCAATGTCATCAAAATCACTTTCAAACTCTTGTGACATTACTATCTTTACTTATTCATCTGAAACTAGATCCATTCTTCCTTTTTCATATAATAGCATCTTAATGGACAAGTTTAAAGATTTTAGGTACTTACCGCGATATCCTTTGAAGAAGTACCGCTTAGCCTCGCTGAAGCTTTTTCTCTGGTCAACTGCAAACTCTATGACGAAGCCTTCTAGCACACTTGCAAGCCAGAAGTCTACTGTCCTCATAGTGGGAGTATCAAGGTTCTTCACGGTCTGAATCAGCTCCGGTGTCCAGAGGATGTTTCTTTTCTTCTTGAATATGTTCTTATCAGTTAACTTTGATAACCAGTCGTAAAGCTCATTCCCAAAGGTCGCAAAAAATATCGCATGCAGGTCTGTAATGATATGTTTTTGTAACCAGGCCTCTGTACTCAGTCTAGGACTCTTGTTCTCTCGTTCAGCAAACTCTTTCTGGTTAGACACAACCCACTCATTGAGTTCGTCTCTAGTAGGATGCCAAAAGAACATCTGTGCTCAGTTTGTTCAAAATCAGCAATGAAACCATTTGTTGGTCGTCTGGGCAAACCCGGGTTTACTATAATGAACCAACAACACCCCTAGCTCACTGGCCCTTTCAGTGACAGACCGCGGAGTGGCCTGAAGTCTCACCCGAAGTGATCCTAATGGGTTGGTCGAGGACTCAAGTGTCTCGACCAGGTTCTGTATGGCATCCTATGTGCGTCTCGCAGCCCTTCTTAGCTCGCGAGATTGCTCTTTCCTCTCTGCGACACGATGCGCAGTTTGCTCTTGCTCACAATGACTTTAACCTCTATCGCATCGCCGCACTCGGGGAAACGCCTAACCTTGTCCTACACTCGCTCCTCAACCCATGGTATCACGCACCGCAGCTCCTCTGCTGGTGCGATATCACCTCCTTGCGATATCCTACCGCTGTGACTTAGTGTACTTATCTTACTGGTGTTAACTTACCGGACACAATGCGCAAAGCTGTTTTATACTGCGACTCTTAACTGTCTCAAGTGAAACTTAGACAAATCCTTATACAGAATACCTAAATACTTCGACTTGCATTTATCTTTGTAATATGCCGTGAACTGAATAACATACACATACATTTACTGTAAGCAAAGTTCATGTAATGAATGACATATATAACAAGTAAATACAATCACATGAATCAAGCACATAACACCCTGGTTTTACGTGGTTCACTTCCAGGATGGAAGTTACATCCACAAAACTGTGTTTCTATATTATAACTTGAGAGAGGTACACAGTTCTACTGCACCGCATATGCAGCTAGAGATCTTCTGGGTAACTCCGCACTCAGCCTGGAGCCCTTCTCTCCTAGATCTCTTCTCTATATTGTCATCTTACAATATACTCTCACTCTCTCTCTCTCTCTTTGTCTATCAATCCCTGTGGATTGTTACAATACAAAATAACAGTAAGCTAACAGACTACTAATAATCTGACTAGCTGGATGGCCTAAAATGCCCAAAATGCCAACCTTTTACAATACAAATTACATCCCTTTATAGGCGGCCCGAAGGTCTCGCCATTACAACACTGTGGGCCTGTCCCAATAGTAACCCAAACCCTAACTAGTGACAGTCAGCATATCTGTACTTGGGGTAGCCACTTTCCGTCACACCATTGCTCTCTGCAGTCTTCCATGCTTCTCGGCGCTGACCATGGGTACTATGCACCGCTTCCCGTCTTCTATCCTTTGTCTTCAATACCTCTGCCTCGTTGCTCCTTTTCCTTTATGAGGGTAGCTGAGCCCTCCTATCTTCGCCGTTGCCTTCAATGTAGTGGTTGAGCTCTCTCTTCTCAGCCGCTCAGGTACTGTCATCTTCCTTGACTTCTCTGTTCCAACAGTCATGGTTTCCGGCTCTGCTCTGCATCTAGAAACATGCTACGACGTTGTAGATTCACCTTATCTCTTCGTCTTCGCCAAACTGTCTATCCACCAAAATGGCAGCTTTTCTTGTAGCTGCAGGACTCTGCTCCAATACCACCCTCCCAGCAACAAACATCTCCAACACCACCCTGCATTAGGAAGGTGTCATGAATAACACAGGTTAGGAACGACATAGAAGGAGATAATGAAAATTGCATAAGAAATATTGCTACCATACCCTGAAACATTAGCTCCACTACACGACCACCCAAAAAATATTGTTGGCCAAGAGTTTCAAATCACCGAACCCATCCAACACAACGACCACAACCAGCAAGAACATACAAAGTCTACCGTGGACGTGCCACTAAAACCACACAAAATTGACAAGGAGGCGAGTGTGAAATCCCATGACTGCTAGATGCACCACCACAACAAAGAACGTGAACAATAAACCAAGGAAAATTGAGGTCGAAAACAAAAAAATGTGAACCAAAATTGGAAGCTTGGCAAAATACCACTAGGGTGGCAGAAATCCCATGCAAGGGACCTGAACAAGAATGCACTAGGCAAGAAGGTAGGTTGAAGAAAAGTGCGGGAAAACCCTCCAAAAGTGCATTAAACCCACCGAATTAAATGTACCCACCAACCTAACATGTGGCTCTTCCAACTGGTCATGTGTTGTACGAACAAAAGCTACCAAGTGGCCTCCAGTGTAATGCAGGGGAGGGAACACCACTATTGGCGCCTCGCCCTACTTGTTGGACTCACAAAAAGAAAAAAAAGAAGAGAAAGTGAAGTGAGCTTAAAAAAAAAATTATATTTCAATGAAGCACTAAATGTTGAGTGGAATAGTTATCTTCTTTACTTTAAATATTATCATTTAAAATGAAAATGGAAATGTTAGAGATTCTACTTTAAGTAATGGATTTCATTTTTCAATGTAATGTTTTAAATTTTGGCCATTTGTAGTGATCATCTACGATTCTTTACATATAGAAATATCAACTTGTCATTTGAGATTAAATGGACACTTACAAATCCCATTGTCTTTATGTCCAATTCTTAAACTTTTTGTCCACTTAATACTTTGTCAATTTCTCACTAACTATATAATTTTCAAAATAGTAGTTTTATGTAGTTGCAATACCTTGGGTAGTGACCTTTATCATACATGATGTATATGTCTATTTGTATGATGCATGTCGAGCCTCGTGATTTGTGTTTATGACTATGATGTAAATGCCTGGTAGATATTCCTAATTAGGAGCCAAAGTCAAAGGTCAACTAGACCATGATTATAATTTTTTAAGTGGTTCCTTATGTTTATGTCTGTGATACATTTTCTAGTGACCATGTGGTTAGACATGGTCATGGTGCACTTTATACTAAGTTGGAAACTATGTAAAAAATGAAAATATTAATATAAGTTAAACTACAAAATAACTTGCAAAATGAGGTAATCAGGGGGACTATGAACCTATAAGAGGGGATGATAAGGGGCATGGGATATAAGCTCTTATTCTAAGTTGTTTTATGTTTAGATTTTAATCTTGCCACATTTAATATCCATGATGTTTTATGTTTTGTCACCCAAATGTTTTTGGTTTTGAATGGAACATGTGGTTGACCGATGTAAGTTAAGTATCTCTCAAAGAATTTGGATAGATTTTTTTTTCCATTCATTATCTCTTCCATTTCCATTGTTCCCTCTAGTTCATTTTCCCCTACTATGTGACCTTCACCTCTCCCAATCATATGCAACATGTATGGTTTCCATAACCATTTTTCTTGTAACTTGCATGATTATCCCATGAGCATGAGGACAATGAGAGAAAGTGGTAATATAGATGGATTTATTATTGTTCATATCAGAAATGAGTTATATTTGAGAGGAAAACCATGGTTGAATCTATGTGAGAATGGGAAATACTAGTAATCTATAATTAGTTATAGTTTGACTAAGTCTGTCACTTAGGAACCTCGAGGAAAATTGGCACATTCAAAGTTACCTTGTTTGCATTGGAGCATTGGAGGGGATGGATTGCTTGATGGATTGCATTGTAGACAAGGGAAGTCAACTATTTCATTCTGCATGGTTATGAGGGAAAGGAATAATGGTTGAATGAAGGGTTGAGTGTGTTTCTTGGAGGATTTATTTGATAGATATGATCTCCATAAGTGAGGAAAACCAACTCTACATACTTGGGTTATAACACATAATGGCATCTACGATTTTCTCCATGTTCTATGCCATAATCAATTATTATGTTCTAATGGATCAACTAGTTAAATGCTTAGTTGGTTGGATAGTCAACTCATGAGTCAATTTGTTAGTCAACTATCCAATTTACCACTTAGTTGACTCTTCAAGTTGATTATCAGTTCTCGCATGTCTATTTATTAGACTATCCTAAGCTATGAAGAACTAGCAAAGCGTGTTATTCCAACATCCCCCATCAACACAACGCTCTAGATATTTAGGAGGTGAAAATTTCTTTTGTACAACCCCCCCCCCCCCCCCCCCCCCTCTACAATTGTAGATTCTTGAAGCCCAAGCATAGATCAAAGTTTCACAAAATATTGAAAAAGGATTCATAAATATATCATCAATCTGATCATCAATTATGCAATAGATAAGATTCACAATGGTATATTTTAGCAATTATTATAGGTAATGAGAAAAAGATTCACATGCTTGATATTTCTATGCGCAATATAATTGTTGACAACATGTATTGCACTTTGGTCATCACAAAATATGATAGTCATTGTGTTGGATGAAAAAACAAGCTCTCCCAATATTTGTTGAATCCATACCACTTTGTATGGACATTAACTACACCACAATATTCAGATTTTATCATTGAAAGATCATACCGCCTTCTGCTTCTTGCACAACCAAACCATGGGTTCAAAACCAAGATGAAAAATAGCCAAATCGAGACTTCTTGTTATTGTCTCCTCCTACCCAATCCAAGTCAATATAATTGACCAATGGGTTAGTTGTATTACTCTGATATTTTATACCAAGGGAATAAGTTCCCTTGATATAAAAAACAATTCTATTTATGAATTTCTCACAACCCTTCAATCTACTTCAGAATTTGAGCTCACAACATTAAAACTAATTATGGTCGTGACTGCTTTAGAATGTGGAGTATTCTACAACGTAGCATAAAATAAACTTGCTCAACATGTAGAAATAGGGGTGCATGCATTGTTTATTACTTACAGACATGAGGAACAACCTTAAAAAACAATGGTTATTACTTACAGACATGAGGAACAACCTTAAAAAACAATGGCTCCATCTTCTTTGAATGAGTGATGTTTCAATATAGAGAGCTATCTTTTATTATTTACTTATGCTCAATAACTACCCCTTAAGAATGCTCAATAAAATAATCAATTTCTTAGAATTTTTCCGTTAATTTGTATTTATAGTACTTTGAGGGGTTTTTATGAGTTGACAAAGATCAAGTACATAATGTATATTATCAAATACAATGAATGTAAGTTGATTATGTGAAATATTGAACCAATAGTCAATACACCTAAATCTTTCAATTATGATTTATTTATATATAATTTGATTCAATACCTTTCAAGTGTCAACACTGGGCATTTGTACCTTTTCCTTTTAAAAATATATATTCATTACCTTTCGAGTGTCAACACTAGGGATTTGTACCTTTTCCTTTCAAAAATATATATTCCAACTCCATAGCCTTATATACAAATACCTCTGATTATTATTATTTTATTCAAAAAAAATAAAACAATCAAGTTCTTCATAACGGTGGTAAGCTATTATTAGGTATACTTTTATATGCTATATGAGAGCTAGAATTACTAGAGGTATACTTTTATATGCTATATATGAGAACTAGACTTCCCTAGTCTTATACTTTTTTTTATTCTTCATGTTTGAATAGATTTCCTTTAGCATTGAATAAAACTATTTGCCACATTAACAAGGCACCAATTAATAGAAAAAACATGGTTTCTACTCATGCCCAAATTAAGGTAATTTATAATGATGATGTTAGTATATTACCAAAAACATGGTTTTTGCTCTTGCTCCAGATATGGTTAGTTGGTCATTTTGTAATGATGATGTTATTCACAAGTACTTGTTTTGATTGTAAAAAATAATGTTATTTGTAATCATGATGTTAGTCATAATTACATCGAAGATGTTATTCAAGGAGATGGTGTTACTCAAGAATTTTGTTGTCTGTCGACGACCTATGAAGAGTCGCCCCCTATCATAAGACTAATAAATTAACTCATTATTAATTTGATTCAATACCTTTCTAAGTGTCAAAACTGGGGATTTGTGCCTTTTCCTTTTAAAAATATATATTTGTTACCTTTCGAGCGTCAACACTAGGGATTTGTACCTTTTTCTTTCAAAAATATATATTGATTTTTTTTCTAAATATGATTTTTTTTCTAAATAGTTTATTTCATATTGATGAACTTGATATTTACTCCAAGTCCATAGCCTCAATGTATACAAATATCTCTTTGATTATTATTATTTTATTCAAACAAAGATAAAAAAATCAAGTTCTTCATCATGGTGGTAACGTATTATTATACCTGCCTACGGCTGGTATATTGCAATCGTTCGATTTCAAACTGCGTTAACTTTGGGTATTAGCTGGTGTTTTTTTGACGCGGCTTTAAAAAATCAAACCTGTTTTCCAAAGTTTGACTTAGGTGTTTGCAAAATATTTGTTTTAATTTTATTAAAAATCTATTTTTCTAAATAGCTGATTGGTTTTGTTTTAATTTTATTAAAAATCTATTTTTCTAAACAGCTGATTGGTTTATAGGGGATGATGTCAACATTGACGTTTGGTATCTGGATTTGAGTCAACATGTGGCAAGATGACATCATAATGGCAAGATGACATCATAATGATAACCCATTTCCATCTGTTCATGAAATCCATGGGCCCCTTGGTATTGTTTCTGTCGCGTTCTTCGAATATGATGGCTCTTCCTCCGATTCTTCCATTGTGGCATCTCTGCATTATCCGCCAATTATTTTTTTAGCTGAATATTTGGAGCCAGACCAATCAGATTGGCACGTTCTGATCTCCAAGCTCTGACTATATTGAAGATGGAGTATTACAAGTATTCATATTACGAGTATTCATATTCTGATAATAACAGAAGAATGAATTATGGTTTCCTGAAAAACTTGGGAGCAATGAATCTCAATCCAAATGTGTCACCCAAGCTTTCAGCCTGTAATTCATATACAGGAGATTCGGCCGACGATTACAACGATGTGTTTGGAGGCCCGCCCAAGTATATTTCTTTTATGCAATCTCCCAAAGAGCATGGAGAAGGGCGTTTATTGCTGGCGCCTTCTAGTGGGTTTTCACGTTTACGTCTGTTTGATGAGATTCCTGTATTTGGAGAAACACGGAGGAAATATATCTGCACGCACGCTCTGAAAAGTCTTAACAAATTACTCACCCAAAACAAAAACAACAGCAAGCAGTCCGCCATGTCTGGACTTGTCCACGGACCGTTTCTTCCAATCGACATATCCTTCCAATTTGCGCAATCGACCTCGTTCGATTTCCTGCAGATATGAATCGGCCATTACAAGAAATCATCGACTTAATCTCCCCAAATTCAAGCACAAACATCCATATGAAACTCTGCAAATATATATAAAACTATTGAAGAAATTCAAAACGGGCATACCATTTCAATTCAGAACCCAAAGAGCTCTTCAAACAGGCAGAGAACACAGATTTAAGCCTGAACGTCTGCAATTCTTAGCGAAACAACATAGCCATTGAATCCGATGGTGAATATTGATAGGGGGTTTCTTGCCAAAGCAAGTTCTGGCAGGCAAGATTAATTCACAAGGGAATGAGAATCCACAGACCGGCTACATTTATGGTGTATGCCCGCCGTCTCGTTTGTGTATGCCCTTTATTAATCCTTGTTTTATATACTGTGGCAAACTCTACTCGTAGTCTCATTCATCCTCGTTTCATACCCCGCAGCAGATTTTATTTTGATAAATCAGCGAATGAAGTTGCCTTCAAGAGAGGCAGAGGGGCCAAATTGTTAAAGGCATAGCCAATTAATGGGCAGTGTGGACGCTCCAGCAATGATGACAACATGGATGCCTACTAAGCAAGCATGGAGTGACCTGAGTTTCACCAGCTCAAAAACAGAAAACAACATTGACTATCGCTTTATTACACCCAACAAATCAGCAAAGCCGATGCCCAGAGCCCAGCTTTATTACACCCAGCAGACAATGGCTCAGCAAAACCGGTGCCCAGAGCCCAGAAACAAACTATAAATTCAAAAGTCATACATTGTCCACTGCTAAGGGAGACTGTAAACCAAAGGACTAGCATCAAATTTAACCTTAACAACATTCAAAACCGGTGCCCAGAAGCAAACGCGATCACCCACATTCTAATAGCTTAAACGCAATAGAATCCCGATCTCGTAGGGGCACGGAATACATGGGAAAATAAAAAAACTTTTGTTTTAGACTTTCTAATTAATTAATGAATTCATGGGAGAAGGAAGCATATCTGACCCCTTGTATTGTTGCAGCTTCCTGAAACATTGTTGTCGTCGTCTTCCACTTTTAAGGCGGTTGCAGCTTCCGCACTGGAGACAGCGGTCACGATCGTGTTAGTCTGCGGTTTCCGCCTCCGCCTGTTATGGTCCACCAGGCGTTTTCTGCAACTCCGCTTCACCTCGTCGAATTCTGCCAAAAGATGAAAGCTGTGTGCACAAAATAGGTATCAGTTTTGAACTAATTTGGAGGGTAAGGAGCATTAGCGTTTTACATCAGTACCTTTACCAAAGACATTAAGCATCCTTTAAGCTTCGCCACTAAGTTTTTCCCAGATATCAAGTTTCCAAAGTAAAAACATGAAAAAAAAAAGACAGCGCGCCATAACAGATCCTGTATGTATTTACCGGCTGCACTGTTGGAAGAAACGCTGTTGGACACCGCCTGTGACAACGCTGGTGGCCTTGGAATGAAATTCGCGGACTTTGTGGCGACGATGGTAGTGTTTGGCATTTGTTAGGTCACTACAACCCTGTAAGGAAATTGATCACCAATCTCAGCATTCTCTCCAACTGAAAATGCAAGAAAATATCAGCTCGGCAACCAAGCCTCTCAATTGATATACCAGTGATGGGTAAAGGCAGTGACCACGGCATACTCCGCTTGCTATCACCGGTCGTCCATATGTGAAGATCCCTGATCCCCGTTTTAGAACAAATAAATTATTATGCAGATGGTTTTTGCTATCGCTGGTCATCCATGCAGTTTGCCACCTGTTTTGTGAATATCATGCTTGTCATCAGAGTTTTTGCTATTGCTGGTCTCTCCTGTTATCCATGCTCCTGTTATCCATGCAGTTTGCCACATGTTGTGAAGATCCCTGATCTTTATATTGCATTAAGAGCCAATAAGCCGCACCTCGGGAGCGCAGTGGGCCCCGCCGAGGGCTGGCTGATGGCGCCCGTCAAGAGCCAATAAGCCGCACCTCGGGAGCGCAGTGGGCCCCGCCGAGGGCTGGCTGATGGCGCCCGTCAAGAGCCAATAAGCCGCACCCCGGCTGCCACTGTGCGCAGCCACTCTGGATGACACGTCATCGGTGATAGAACATCGTGGCGACATGCTGGCATTTCTGTGGATATCGAGAGATGATGGGTGATGATAATGGTCGGGGAATGAGGCAGCGGCTGGTCCAGTCAAAAATGATTCCCATCGATAGCTGCAGGATTCGACCAGATTCCCTCCACCCCTTCAAACTACTTTTACCGATTTCTCTTTAATTTTAGGTAAAAGGGTCCAGGTTTCTCCGCACGGACTTGAAAACTTTTTTAATTCCAATTAATTTGAGAGGGAATTAAAATCTGATCGTTGCCCTAGCCAGAAAGGACACTTACTCGACAGGTCAGGTCAGGAGATTGTCCATTTTCAAATTACATACTAAAAAATAATATTCTTTTATATCTCTAATATTAACAGTGAACATTATTCAAATTATTTCTATATATCTATATATCTAATATAACGGTGGACATTATTAAAATTATTTCTTTATATTTAATGTGGACATAATTAAAATAATAATAATTATTTTATCTAATGCTAATGGTGGACATCGATAATAAATGCGGTACAAATTGAATCTCGCCCTCGAATCATGCCATTCTGTATAATAATGTTGGCTTTGGAGAATTCATGCCCCGCGGTCCAAAAGGGGAATTCCGCATTAGGGTTTAGAAAGAGTGGCCATCAACTCATGCTGTACATTGATTACAAAACCCTAATTGCCAACAAGGAGTCACGGGGCTATCTATGTAGCATTGCTCAAGTTCCAATGCCGGTTCGCTACATTTTTTTCATTTTTAAACATGTACCAAAGTAATATAGCACAATTGCAAGGTCGAAATTTGATGAGATAAATTTGAAATTTGATGAGAGAAATGTAGAGTTAGGGTGGTTTATAACTCTCCAAACTGGACTTTGTTTTGGCTTCTTCTTTGCTCTTTCTCATTGGGTCCTTTTCTTTGCATCTTAGCCTATGGTTTTGGCTTATTTTGGATTAGGTATGATCTTGTATTATATCGTCCTTGTGTGTTTATGTACTATTTTACATATACTTCAATAAAGTATAATTTTATTTCGTAAATTTTTTTTTTAAAATCTTAAATAAAAATAATTAATATATTAATTAGATATCATTAATGTATCAAAGTTATATTTTATTATATAAATCAATATATAATTTAATAAATTATGTATGTGCTATACATAAATTTCATTACTATATAATTTAATAAATTATTTATTTGCATTGCATATATCTCAATATTGAAGTGATTAAAGTTTACGAAGTTTCACATAATCTAATTTATTTATTTTTAAGGTTGGACCAATTGCATGAATAAAGTTGATTAGGTTTAAGTTCTATATTATTAACAAATTTGAACCAACTTTCCAAATGACCTATTTCCAAGATTTAAGGAATAAATAATTATTAGGTAGAAGTTAGTCAAGTTAATACATTTAACCATCCAACACATATATTGTTTTTTTTTTTTTTCCAAAGAAAAAAATCGTAAATACTTTATTCACATTTAGTAGATGGCCCTCATAGTCCATTTTACAAAAATACAACTAAGAAGTTGTCATAACAAAATTTGCCTCTTATAGAGCACAAATCCACAAACCAAGTCTAAAGTTCATTACAAAAACATCAGATCATAATGTTCACCAATAGTAACTTTCCAGCAGAAAGAGAGCTAGAAAAACTAAGTCTGATCTTAACAGACTTATATCATCACTCCTGATAAAATCAGGTCAGATCAATATGGGTCAAGTGATCAAAAGAAAAAATAACAGAGCAGGACTTGCATGCTGATGAAGTCTCAAAAGAGTCGAATGCCCAAAAACCTTTAAGAACCATATAAAAGAGGCCTGCCAGCCCGCAGATCAAGCTCTAAATATTGTTGCTTGAGATCACCAACGGTAATAGAATGCAAATCAATATCAGCCAAGGCATCATATCAGCAAGGTCAACAAGAACCAGCAATCTGTCCTATGACAGATATCACGCTACAGCACCTTTAGAATACCTGAAAAATTTCTGTGGATTCTGCCTCTCTCTTTTCATGTTGATTCCAAAACCCCTCATGAATGTTACCCCCTGCTTTAGCCAACAAATCTGCTTTGGAATTCCTTTCCCTGTAAATGTGTTTGTAAGACACAAAATCAAAACTGTCCGATAAAAAATGAACATCTTGAAGAATCAAGGATAGTTTAAGATTTTGTAATTTATACTTACCAGATACCCAATTAATAACAAGCTGGGAATCTCCAAAAATTTGTAATTTATCCAAATTATGTATCCTAGCCAGCCTAAGGAGAAGCTTAAGTGCACACAGTTCTGCAAAATTATTTGTGCCCAAACCTAAACCTGCTTTGAAAGATATAAAGTGCATATCTGAAAAGTAACACATATATTGTTGTACTAGAAGAGATGTATTTTGCAATTTAGTAAAGGGAGATGTTTAACTCTCTCAAT
>LPNX011092948.1:0-38998 GCA_001517045.1 Pseudotsuga menziesii | reverse complement strand
GTTTCATAATTTCTTCAACTTTTAGCTTTAAACTATATACAATATTACAATAAAATATTTCTAAGAGGTAGGTATAAGCAGCCTTGCTGCTATTTCACTTGTTAGGTATACTTTTATATTCTATATATGAGAACTAGAGTTACTAGAGGTATACTTTTATATGCTATATATGAGAACTAGACTTCCTTAGTCTTGTACTTATTTTTTTTATTCTTCATGTTTGAATATATTTCCTTTAGCATTGAATAAAACTATTTGCAACATTAACAAGGCACCAGTTAATAGAAAAAAACATGGTTTCTACTCATGCCCCAATTAAGGTAATTTTAAGGACATGATGTTAGTATATTACCAAAAACATGGTTTCATCTCATGCTCCAATTAAGGTCATTTTGTAATGATGATGTATTTGTTTTGATTGTAAAGAATAATGTTATTTGTAATCATGATGTTAGTCATAATTACGTCAAAGGTGTTATTTAAGGGGACGGTCTTACTCAGGGATTTCGTTGTCTTTCAACGGACTATGAGTAGCCGCTCCCTGTCATAATACTAATAAATTAACTTGTTCTTAATTCCACAAAATTATTCCTTAATGATTGAACCAACGAAGAATGAACATTCAAATTTCAAAAGAGAGGACGAACTGAGAAACCTTTGAAGAGATGGTGACCAAATCAATTGATGGGAATAACAATAGTATTTGGGTTCAAGCCGAGGAAATTTGGGAACAGTAAAATTTTGAACCCCATCCTCATGGAGGGAAGAAATTGCATCCAAATTGGAGTCAGAGGGAAGCACAAAAGTACTGAAATACTTGGTCGATTTTCTCTCCATACAAAATATATTTGGTATCCTCGTCGTTTTCTTCTCTCTTTTGTTCCCCCCAGATCGTTTTCACATTCTCATCCTCAAACAAACCTGCAAATACACACCGAGGAAGTCATGCAAGTCCTCATATTCGATTCGAGGTTGGATGAAAATTTCGGTAGAAGGGAAAGAAACAAAAAATATAGAAAACCAGCCTTGGTGTCATTGTTATTAGGGTTGGAGTTCTTGACATCAGGCATGTCAGTGATGAAGGAGTAAGCCTTTGATTTCTCCCTATGGTCCATGCTCATTTATGCGATGGCCTTCTTATCACGGACATAGCTCTCAGCAAGCGCTTTTAGCAGCTTCTCGAATTTGTCTGACATCGACATGAGATCGTCTCCCTTACTAAATAGAGAATCAAAGTCAAGGATGTGCTCTAGAGGGGACTCCATTTTTTAACTAGATGACATAATCAACAAACGACCATTTGTTACCACCCCATTTTGATAGGGGTGTAAACAAACTTTGCCAATCACATTATAAATATTTGTTTCAAAAGTTTTATATATAAAGAAGATGAAGGGGATCGACGTCGGTAAGATATTTCTACGGTGGTCATAGGTATGATGAAACTATAGAGACTGCTAATCATAAAGACTACAACTCACATGTTTTCCCAAGTTTTTTGTTGGAAGGCTCTCCATTCAGAAACCAAGACTCAATCCCTTGAGTAATATTAATAAGGATCAAAGTTCCCCCAAAAAAACCTCAAATTCACTCCACTTTGTTTTTGGATCATATCATCTAACCAACAGTTGGCATGTTGTCAAACTTCGACAAAGTCTAGCACTTCAATTACTTTGACTACTTCGACAGGTTCAACATCAGCTTTGACAAGTCTGAACCTCAACACAACCGACTTTGAAAACCTCAACAGGTTTCACGTTTGGCATAAAGCATCTCCACATGTGTTGTCGACATCAATGACTATCGAACATCGACAGTGTATATCTCTATCTTCCAGTTGTCTGTGATAGTTGAACTTTTAAACCGTTATAACTTCTTTTGTAACTAAACGTAACTGGTAGTCACCTAAGTATCTCGACATTCTATATAAACATGTACGCTATTTTAGTATACATTCAATCAATCATATTGATGCATCTTTCATCGAAAATAAGTATTAATAGAAATTGGTTCAAACTCTTGCATATTGTCTGTGCACATACTTTTTTTCAATATAGTGTATTTCCTGCTTTACTTGTTCTTTTTCTATGCTTTCTCCATAAAAGTTCTCAACTCATTCATTCGACTGTTGTACCCAGCATGCACCTGGGAATGAACTGGATCATTGTTATTAGAGCTTGTTCATAGATTAAGTTACATCAGCACTTCCATAAAATTTATTTAACTTATGCATGTTCAAACATGCTAACAAACTCATAAACACAAGTAGACATTCCCTTCGACTTCCGGAAAGATGGCCAAAAAAGCAGACAATAGACATGTAAACAAAGAGATAGAGAAATCCTAGAAAAAGAACTGGATTGCCAGCAAACTGAAATGTTTGCCCAGTTCTGGGAGATTCTCTTGCGATTCATTTCGAACTCCATAGAATCCTCGATGCAACCTCACTCTGATAAAATCATCCCCTTCAAATTGCAAATGAATACAGACATACTGAATCTTACAAGAAAGAAGAATGCAGAATCCATCGATAATTGGGTACAACAATTGGATTCTTACTACTTTATGAATCAACTCTCCGAAGAGGAAAATATCACCATTGCATCCTTAAAGATCTCAACCTCCATACATTGCTGGTGGGAAAATTTATCGACAAATATGGAAAAAGAAGACAACCCCATAAACAAAAGGGTAAAATTTGTCGAATACATGCAAAAATATTTCTACCCACCCAAGTATCTTGAACGAGGAGTATAAGAAGTGGCAGCAATTAAGGCAATGGAAATACCAGTCCATGCAGAGTTAGACTGATGAGTTCTATCGACTCATGGCTAGAATTGGCGTCCAAGAAGAAGAGAAATTTCTTATCGTGAAGTATGTCAGCATATTATCCCTGTATATTCAGCAAGAGATGGAGTTTTTGATTGTCAGTATTCTTTTGGATGAATTTCATTATGCCAGCAAGCTTGAAGCTAAACAAAAAGGAAAATCACGTTTCATGAACAAGCCAACAGGTCGAACTCCGACAAGTTTAAGCACCATTGTCAGCCAACTTTGCCAAACCCCTATCATCACAAGAAGAACTTTTGGAAAGACAAGAAGGATCACATAAAACAAGCTCCTACTAGGAAATGTTTTGATTGTCACAATTCATCATGGCATGATACGTTAGAGTGTAAAGCTTAGAAGAAATTTTTGAAATTTTTTTCCACATTCGACTTGCTTGAATGAACCTTGGTAGAATTTGATAGAGATGCATCAACCCTCTTTTCTTTAAATTTGAACACTTCAACATCCTAGACTATCATTGATGAGGAGGAATGAGAGAACCTATTACATACACAGATATGGATTCAGAAAAATCCATTACATCTGATTGTGGATAATGGTAGCTAGAAAAACTTCGTTCCTGATGAACTTGTGAAGAAATTAGGTCTTGTCACCACTCCACATCCTCAGCCTTACAATATAGGTTGGATGAAGGATGGGCAGGAACTAAGAATAACACACCAATGTAGACTCACCTACTTCATTAATGCTTTTGAATATGAAGTACTATGTGACATGGCATGGCTTTCCGTAGCTGATGCCTTGTTTGGGAAACCTTACTTGTGCGATCTACATGGTAAATATCAGTCATGGCCTCAGAAGGTGATTATCGAAATTCACAATCAATGGTATGACTGTTGATGTAATTGTAACTTCAGAATGTATTCACTTGTATTTCTTATGTATTGTAACCCGATGTTTATTTCAGGATGTGTCTGTAATGTACTTGAGTCATGTCATGCCCCGATGTTCCTATTGGGAGGTTCTATAATGTAAACAAGTCATGTCAAGTCATTGTGGGTAACCCTCCTATTGGTTAAGGGTTAAAATCCCCGCAGTTTCGAGGCACTAGGGTTGTTAGACTCACCTAGTGAAGTCAGCCCTAGTAGGGTTTAGTCAAGTTGAGAATTAGTATAAATAGAGAGCTAGCCTCTCTATTTGTCACACACTCACTCACACTCTGTTGTAGCGCATAGTTGAGGAAGAAGAAGACACCGGGGCTAGGAAGAAAGAGGTTACCGCTGTCGGGAGATCATCTTACTATTTTGGGGTTTTACTTTTGGTGCTGATTCTATCTTTGAGGAATTTATGGGGTTTTCTCCATTTATTGTTTCCCCGAGGAAAAACACTATGTTCATTGTCTCTTGTGTTTGATTGCTGTGCTTGTTATTCTCTTAGTTAAATATCATAATATAATGCTAGCTTAATGTTAAAAATCTAACATGGTATCAGAGCTAACTTGAGAAGAAGACACCGTGCAGATGCATAAACTAGGGATTCCTACTTTGTGGATTTCTCTCCATAGATTTTCTGCAAAACAAGGTTGGATTAAATCTCCTCCCTAGGGTGCATCTTTCTGTCAAAGCAGAATCCAATTCTAAGGTTTTTCAATTTTGGATCCGACACTATTGCCGAAAATTAGGGCTTTCCACAGAAGTGGAATTTTTTAGTGAGCCTAGGCCTAGATTGATCTCCTCCTCAAAATAGAAGTTTAGAGATCAAGATCAAAGCATTTGGTTGGACAGAAATCTGGAAAAGCAAAACCCTAATCTTCTCCTGAACTAGCACTGCAAAATTTTAGCTCCAAATCCAAATCTGACATCTTGACCTGGTAAGATTTAAATCTTTTGTATTTGCATTTGAGGTTCTTAGTTAAGACGTCTCATCATACCAAGATTGATGAAAATCTTGAGGGAGTTGATAACTTCTGAGCCTATAAGTACAGAATCTCCCTGGTCCTGGAAGAAAATGAGTTGGACTCCTATATCAGTGAGGAGGTTCCAGTTCCAGAGGGAGATGAGGCTAAGGCATTACACAAGAATAAGTTGTTTATGACAAAGAGGATTATTGCTGATTCAATCAAGGATCACCTCATACCACAGGTGTCCTCCGTAAAGACACCTAAAGCTATGTTTGATGCCCTAACCAAATTGTTTGAAGGGAAGAACATAAACCGAAAGATGAATCTGAGAAACCAACTGAAGGATGTAAAGATCCAGAATGCAGAAACCATCCAGTCTTACTTTACAAGGGTCTCTCAGATCAAGGAACAGTTGGAAGCAGTAGATGAAGAAGTGGAAAATGCAGAGATTGTAATTACCACCTTGAATGGTCTCCCTAGATCATGGGACTCCTTTATTCAAGGAATCCGTGCTAGAAAGAAGTTAGTCAAGTTCAATAGACTATGGGAAGAATGCTCTCAAGAAGAAGCACAGATAGCAGCTCGAGAAGAGAATATGGGAAGTGAAGATCAATCTCTCACAGCTCACTCCAAGAAAAGCAGAAGAAACTCTCATCACTCCAGAGGTAATACCTTTCACCAAAAAGATAACATTAGAAAGGACTTATCTAAACTAAGATGCTATACATGTGATGAAAGAGGACACTTTGCCAAAGACTGTCCTAGAAACAAGATTAACTCGCATAAGAAGAAGGGAAACAAGAGAAGACATCATGCCCATGCTGCAGAGGATGATGAACCTTCCACAAAGAGAACCAGATATGAAAGTGAAGATTCTTCAAGTGATGAAGAATATGTTTTGATTTCTACTCTCATGGGAAACATTACTCATGGAAGCAATGATTGGCTTATAGACAGTGGGGCTTCCAACCATATGACAGGATTCAAGGAATCCTTTGTGAAACTATCAGAACATGAATCACCTCACAAGGTGAAGCTCGGAGATGACTACCGGTATCCAATAAAAGGTAGTGGGGAATCCTCCTATAAGTTAGACTCTGTAAAGTCTATGCCAATGAAGGAAGTATTGTTTGTACCAGGACTAAAGAAGAACCTCCTCTCAATATCTGCATTAGATACAAAAGGAATGAGGGTTGCATTTATAGATGGCCAAGTCATCATGTGGCCAAAGGGAAAGACTATTAATGATGCAGTAGTGATTGGGGAACAAGAAGGAGGTCTATACAAATTGAACGGCCATCCAGAACAAGCCTTGGTCCATGACATAGTAGAGACAAATGAACTATGGCATAGAAGGATTGCACATGTACATTACAGAGAACTACCACTTGCAAGGAAAGCTGTTGAAGGTATTCCAGAAATTCAAGAAAAACATGATGGAGTCTGCAAAGGATGTGCAAAAGGAAAGAACACAAAGAAGACATTTCCAAGTAGCGAGAGCAAAGCAAAAGGAATCTCGAAAATTATTCACTTCGATGTATGCGGTCCAATGTCATCAAGTTCACTAAGAGGGTATGTATACTATGTTTCTTTTATTGATGACTTTTCTAGGAAGACATGGATTTACTTCATGAAGAACAAAGATGAAGTATTCAGCAAGTTCAAGGAATTCAAAGCCTTGATCGAGAACCACACTGAAAAGAAGAGAAAGAATTTTCGATCAGATAATGGTGGAGAATTCACATCAAATGAATTCAAAGAGTTATGCAAAGACTCAGGGATTAAGAGGGAGTTGTCCACTCCATATAATCCACAATAGAATGGGATTGCAGAAAGGAAGAATAGAACTATCATGGAAGCCTCAAGAGCAATGCTTCATGATCAAATCTTCCTATGCATCTTTGGGCAGAAGCTGCCAGAACAGTGATGTATGTACAGAACTGTACTCCACACATAGTACTCAAGAACAAGACACCTGAAGAAGTCTTTTCCAGGAAGAAACCAGAAGTCATCCATATCAGAATATTTGGCTGTCCAGTGTACATACACATTCCAAAAGAGAAGAGAACTAAATTAGATCCTTCAAGAAAGAAGGGTATATTTGTGGGATACTATGAAAGCTCGAAGGCTTACATAATATACTTCCCAGGATTCAAAAAGATCGACATCAGCAGGGATGTGACATTTGATGAAGACTCAGCTTACAAAAAATCCAGAAAGAGACATGCTGAAGAACCTGAAGAAGCAGAAGCACCCAAAATTCATGATACAACCATGAATGAAGAAACTCAGGAAGAAGATCGAGAATTTGAAGAACCATAAGAACCTGTAGATCTACCTTAGGAGAAGAATCCTCATAAGAGGAAACCTACTTGGGTATGAGAAGCTATCCAAGGTGCAGAAAGATATTTGGCTCCAAAAGAGAATCACAGAGAAAGAAAGAGGACAAGGTCCTGCTCTGGATATGTAGCATTATTATGTGATTTCATCGATAAAGAACCTTCCAATTATGAAGAAACAACATAATGGAAAGAATGGAAGGATTCTATGATCGAAGAGTATCAATAGATAATGAAGAATTATGTTTGGGATGTTGTCCCAAGACCAAAAGGGAAGTTAGTTGTAACTTCCAAATGGATCTGCAAGACCACGCATGTTGCAGATGGTAGCATTGAAAAATATAAAGCAAGATTTGTTGCTCGTGGTTTCTCCCAGAAAGAAGGAATAGACCATGAAGAAACTTTTGCACCTGTAGCTAGATACACTTCTATCATATCAGTACTTGTTGTGGCTATAGTGATGAAATGGAAGATACACCAGATGGATGTCAAGACTGCTTTCTTGAATGGTGTAGTAGAAGAAGAAGTATATGTGGAACAAGCACTCGGTTTTGAGACACATGAAAGGGAGTCTCATGTATGTATATTGAAGAAAGCCCTATATGATTTGAAATAGGCACCTAGGACATGGTACAGTAGAATTGACAGCTTTCTATCCAATTTGGGATTTACCAAGAGTAAAGTAGATTCCAACCTTTACTACAAGGTTGAATATGGAAACCCAATGATGCTCCTACTATATGTAGATGATCTGTTTGTAACAAGTATGGATGGGTTGATTGCTGATACGAAGAGGAAGCTTGCTGCTGACTTCAAGATGAAGTACTTGGGTATGATGCATTATTTTCTAGGCATGGAGGTGTGGTAGAATGCAGATGGAATTTCCATGAAACAAAGGAAATATACAGTAGAGATCCTGAAGAGATTCGGGATGATGGACTGCAAGGCCATGACCACACCTATGGCATCGAACCTAAAGCTATTGAGTGATGCTTCATTAGAAGCAGTTGATGCTACGATGTAGATTATTGGGTCCTTGATGTACCTGACGAACACAAGACAAGATATTTGCTTTGCTGTGAACTCCTTGAGCCAGTTCTTGACAGATCCGAGACATGTTCACTTGATTGCTGTAAAGCATATTGTAAGGTACCTGAGGGGTATAGTTGATTATGGGCTCAAGTATGAGGCGAATCAGAATATTAACCTAGAGGGCTATGTTGATTCACATTGGGTAGGTAGTGCCATCTATAGGAAGAGCACTTCAGGGTGTTGCTTCAGTATGGGATCAGGTGTGATCTCTTGGTTTAGCAGGAAGCAATCCTTTGTGGCACTGAGTACAGCTAAAGCAGAGTATGTCACAACTTGTTCAGCTAGTTGTGAGGTAGTATGGATGAGGAAGCTACTATATGATTTGTTTGATCTCCAGTTAGATGCTACTTGTATATATTGTGACAACCAGAGTTGTGTGAAGTTGTTGGAGAACCCGGTGTTCCATGACAAGTCGAAGCATATAGAGATCAAATATCACTATATCAGGGATATGGTGCAGAGGGGAGTAGTGAAGCTCCAGTATGTTGCGACGGATGAAGATATAGCTAATGTGTTGATGAAGCCATTAGCCAGAGTGAAGTTTGAGTACTTTAGGGAGAAGCTTGGCGTTCTCTAGATCGAGGTTCCTTCCAAGGGGAAGTGATGAGTCCGTGAGACATTCTGACATGGTGAGAGGATTGGTTCCTTTCATGGTCAGATGTAAGGGTTGAGCCATTCTGTCATCGTGAGAGGATTTGTTCCTTCCATGTCAGATATGAGTGCTAAGCCATTCTGATATGACTATAGGATTGGTTCCTACATGATCAGATATAAGGCCTGCTTCCATTCTTGGAATGGAGGTGCCTAGTAAGTTACCAGGAATACTCGGTATAGGACAGAGGGCCATTCTGATATGACTGTGGGATGTGTTCCCACATGATTAGATATGAGTGCATGGCCATTTTGATGTGATTGAGGGATGTGTTCCCACTTGATCAGATATAAGGGCTAATGCCATTCTCTTGGAGAATGGAGGCACCTGGTTAGTTACCAAGAACCCTCAACCTGGGGTTGAGAGCCTTTCCAGCAAGGTTACAGGATGTGTTCACGCATGGTTGGATGTAAGTGTAGAGCCCTTCCAGTAAGGTTGCAGGATGTGTTCCCGTACGGTTGGATGTAAGTGTAGGGCCTTTCTAGCAAGGTTGCAGGATGTGTTCCCACATGGATAGATGTAAGTGCAGAGCCTTTCTAGCATGGTTGCAGTATGTGTTCTTGTGTGGCTAGATATAAGTGCTGATCCTTTTTGATAGGGTTGTGGGATGTGTTCCTACATGGTTAGATGTGAGTGCTAAATGTGCCTTTCTGACATGGTGTTGGATGTGTTCCTCTCATGGTTAGATGTAAGTGTTGGGTGGGCCATTATGAATTGGTGTTAGATATAAGCGCTGAAGAAGACCTACATGCAGGCTAGGCCTACAACTAGCATGAAAAAGGGCTAGCTCTGTAGAACTTCCTGTGATGAGAAGAATCATGAGATAGAACCCGTGATGATGATCCAGTGATGATGATCTAGCAGTGATGATCCAGATCGAGTGATGATCCAGATCCAGAGATGATGCTACAGTGATGATCTAGATCGAGTGATGATGATCTAGATCAAGTGATGATCCATATTCGATGATGAAGATGACTTGAAGATGATGAGGACTCAATGATGATCCAGATGATATAGAGAAGAAGACTTGTGCTGATAAATTGTGTTGAGAGAATACCTTCCTAGTTAAGAGGGAGTGTTGATGTAATTGTTCAGAATGTATTCACTTATATTTCTTATGTATTGTAACCCGATGTTTATTCCTAGATGTGTCTGTAATGTACTTGAGTCATGTCATGCCCCGATGTTCCTATCGGGAGGTTCTATAATGTAAACAATTCATGTCAAGTCATTGTGGGTAACCCTCCTATTGGTTAAGGGTTAAAATCCCTGCAGTTCTGGGGCACTAGGGTTGTTAGACTCACCTAGTGAATTCGGCCCTAGTAGGGTTTAGTCAAGTCAAGAATTAGTATAAATAGAGATCTAGCCTCTCTATTTATCACACACTCACTCACACTTAGTTGTAGCGCATAGATGAGGAAGAATAAGACACAGGGGCTAGGAAGAAAGAGGTTACTGTTGTCGGGAGATCATCTTACTGTTTTTGGGTTTTACTTTTGGTGCTGATTCTATCTTTGAGGAAGTTGCGGGTTTTTCTCCATTTATGGTTTCCCCGAGGAAAAACACTATGTTCATTGTCTCTTGTGATTGATTGCTGTGCTTGTTAGTCTCTTAGTTAAATATCCTAATATAATGCTAGCTTAATGTTAAAAATATAACAATGACATACCAAAGCGACAAACCACATCAATGGTTGCTATGATAACTTCCAAACAAACAAAGAATCTTATAAATCATGTTCATAATTTCGCATTAATTATGATAAAGCCTCATCATTGTAGGAATATTTTAGCAACAAGTCGACTCACCGAACAACACAACTACCGAAAAAAACAACAAATCAAACACATTCTTAAGTAATACCAGAACATATTTCAAGAGATGAACGGATTACCTTTGCATTGTCAGTTAAAACACTCCATTGAACTTGTTCATGGTTCTTCATTACCTAACATAATTGTTTACAAAAGATCCATTCTCAAGAACAAAGCAATTTGCAGGAAAATCCAGGATTTGATCAACAAAGGTCACATCTTCCCCAGTTCCTGTCCTTATGGAAGTCTAGTCATCTTAGTTCCAAAGAAAGAAAGAACTTGGTGCATGTGCATCGAATATTAGGCTCTCAACAAATTTTAGTAAAGAACAGATACCCTCTTCCAAGGATAGACGAACTCATCAACTATCTGAAAGGTGCTAAGTTGTTTATCCAACTTGAACTTAAGTCAGGATATCATCATATTTCAATCGATTCCACTGATGTATGCAAAATGGATTTCAAGACTAAGGAAGGATTGTTTTAATGGTTAGCCATTCCTTTTGGCTTAACCAATGCACCTGCAACCTTCATGAGATATATGGATGACCTTCTACTACCCCTCATCGACAAGTGTGTCATTGTCTATCTCGACAATATCTTTATTTTCATTCAAGCATGGGAAGAACATGTCAGACATCTTCAACAAGTCTTTGACACTCTCCAACAACATCAACTATATCTAAACATGAAAAAATGCTCATTTTTGATGACTAACATCAAATATTTGGGGTTTTTAATTGACTCTGCAAGCATTCATGTTGACTTAGAAAAAATACAGATCCTCAAAGATTGGCCCATTCCTCCAAAAATTCATGAACTAGTAAGTTTTCTTGGTTTGGAAAATTTCTATCAATGGTTCATACTTGGCTTCAGCAACATCGCATGTCCTTTGAATTGGTTGACTAAAGGAAATGGGAAAATTGTCTTCAAATAAACACCAACACAACAAAAATATTTTGAGAAACTCAAAAACAAGATTTGTACAACACCAGTACTTATGATACTTGATTTGCATTATCCCTTTCAAATTGAGACAGACACATCGGACTATGCCCTAGGTGTAGTGATCACTCAGTCAGGTCACCCAGTCGTGTTTCATTCCAAAAATTTCAACGACACTATTAGGAAGTACTAGACATATGAAAGAAAATTCTATGCCATTGTGAAAGCTCTTAATCAATGGAGAAACTACATTCTTGGCAATTGAAACAATCATTCTTACTCACCATAATCCTTTACATTTATCCCTGTCCTAGTCGAAGATATAGACAAATTGAAAACTCAACTAGATCAATTACCTGCAACAATTTCAGTTGGTAATTACATATCAGAAAGGAAAATCCAATGTTGCAGTCGATTTTCTCAGCCGACCACCCATTACTCTACTGTCTATAGTGATGAGTATGTAGGGTTATGACATCACTACTCTATCACAATTGTATTTGGTAGACTATGACTTCTCCACAAATTATTGGTAGCTTTAGGCCGAAACGTTTTCTACTACCGACTACTTCCTAAAGGACACCTTGCTATACAAGCTTGGACAACTTTGTGTACCAACCAATGAGCACTGAAAAAGATCATTTGGGACACGTATTATGAAAAGATTGCAGGACATTTTGGAGTCGGAAAAACACTTGTTATCCTCCAATTTTTTTTTTATTGCTTCACTTAAATCTGAGTTCAACAAGTACATTTGATCGTGCAATCGACGACCAGGACTGTACACACCCCTTCCAGTTCCTAGTCTTCCAAGGGAATCTATTTCTATAGACTACTTGACGAGATATGCTACTACCAAACATCATCATGACGTGATCTTAGTAGTAGTCAATTTTTTTTCCAAAATGGCTATACTCATACCATGCAAGAAGACTACGATAGCACAACAAACTGTTCATCTCTTCTTCGAACATGCTTGGAAACATTATGGCCTCTCGATGACCATTATTGCTGACATAAATGCTATATTTTCCAGCACTTTTTGGAAAAATCTCTCGCAACAGCTTGACATGAGACTCTCTTTGTCAACAGACTTCCATCTGTAGACATATGGATAGATAGAACTTGTAAATTGCTTGGTAGTACAACTACTTATCATGTACAACCACAAGCATCGTTGAACATGGGATGACAACATTCCATACATACAACATAGATACAATTGTGCTCAACACAGTTCTATGGGAAAAATTCCATTTGAGATATGTAATGGATTTCAACCCTCAGTGCCTATCGAATTGATCAGTTCCTTGACACATTCAAATGACATCAACTTTGAAGGACAAGAAGTTTAAAAAAAATTAAATTTCAGAGATCAAATCTACAAAATCCAGAATCAAGCACAGGAAATGTTGCAACGAGCTAATACAAAATATAAGGCCTAAAATGATAAGCATCATATTCCTCATTCATTTTGAATTTGGGATCATGTCTGGTTACATCTAAATAAGGAGCACTTCACTTACAAAAAGATGAAACCTTTGTGATATGGTCCATATAGTATTATTAAACAGATTGGAGAAAACACTTTTTAGCTCAACATTCCTACATGCATTGGCCTGCATCTAGTCATTAATTTAGATATACTTTGACCATACCAAAAACCATTGTTGGAACATAACGACTTCCAGACAACAGAACCCAAAGAAATCCATCCATATGTTTAGGAACCTCTGTTAGATTTTTATGATTTAAGCAATGTGATATTAGGATCTTATCTGAGAGAACAACATGCACAGCAATAATCACAAGAGACAAGAGACACAAGGAATTTTCCTCAAGGAAACCATAAAGGACAAAACCCCACAACTTCCTCAGAGATAGAATGAGCACCAGTAGCAAAAGTAAAACTCGAAAACATAACGATGATCTCCGATAGCTGATCTCTCTCACTTGTGCCAGCACTTCCTCTCTCACTCATGCACCCCAGTTGAGTGAGTGTATGTGACAAATAGAGAGGCTCACTCTCTATTTATACTAATTTCTGACTTGAAAATTACTTACCAGGGCCAACATCTCTAGGAGAGTCTAATAACCCTAGTGTCCCACAACAATTGGGACTTTGTCCCTCGATCAACAAGGAGGGTTAACCTTAACTCAATTGTAGGGACTATTACCCCAACTTACAATGGAGGGTTAACCTCATTGACTTTACATTACTTTATTATATTAATGACTCTCTTGATAGGAACATCGGGGTGTTAACCCAAAAAATCCCTCACTCAGCTCTACATGGCCTACACCACCCAAGGACATCCATGATCAACCCTCGTATCACTCCATTAGGCCCCCACACCCCCAAAAAGGCTTAAGAATTAAGAAAAGGGCTTCAAAACCCCAAAAAGGAGCCTAAATAACTCTCCTAGGGGCTAAATCCTCCAAAAAGGGGCTAAAACCCCTCAAAGGAGCCTAAAACCCTAAAAGGAGCTAAAGTTAGGGTGGAAGGGGCTAAAATCCCAAAAAAGGGGCTAAAGCCTTGACCAAGGGCTTAAAACCCTAAAAGTCCCCAAGAAAGCTATAAAAGGAGGGGTGGGGGTCACTCTCAAAACACACCTCTCTTACATACTGTTATGCTACCTGTGGATGCCTTGAGACTCTTTGCCTCTCAAGCCACCCACATCCCCCTCTCTTCCACTCATCTTCCCCATTGAGCCATAGCTCCTCCATTTCTGAGTGAGGTAGGGAGGTGCTTCTTCCAGCCAGGGCATGGTGGCCCATCTCACCAAAGGAGAGGTATAATCTAGTTTTGGTTATGTGTTTGCTTTGTTAGTTTAGTTGTTTTATGACCATTATTTGTTTGCAGGTTTGATCTCTAACATGTTTTTGTAGGTTTATTATTTCTAATAGTTATTTGCAGGTTCTCGGAGCGAAGCCCTAACCTTGTTTGCAGAGGGGCTCACGGCCGTTTCTTGTCCATTTGCTTTCCTTTCCATTTTGATTTTATTTTATGCATTTTCCACATGCAAGAACCTACCCTTCCATCCTGTTTGTGCCAGAAATTGTTTCCAGGCTCTGAAGAAACAAGCCAACACAATCTCAAATATTCAATCAAACAAAACTAGGTTTTAGGATTTTTTCAAAGGTTTTCCTGGTTATAAAGTTTGGTGACTGAAGGGAATACATTCATAAGCCAAGCAGGAACTAAATCATAAATAAATAAGAACAGAGATGCATAATATAATCACCATGTACCAATCAGAATATAATCTTAAAGTTCATTCACAACTGACAAGCATTACAAGCAAAGAAACCATAAACCAACAATGAATTTATCAGTCATGTAGCTAAACAAACTAAAAATGAAGCTAAAACACAGACTGAAGGGCGATATAGATCATATATTTCATAATTCTGTTCAACAAATACACATGAGAGTTTTAGTACTTAGCTCATCAATAAGTCCAAAAGACCTCCTTAAGCCATCCAAAAATCCAACCCTTTGCTTTCTTTCTCATCTACCTAAATATTGTTTCTCAAAAATTCACTTAGGGTCTAAACCCTAACTGTCTTTAGCCAACTCATCGATGGAATAATGTCAAATTATAATTTACAAAATAAAGTTTTCCTCAAAAAACATAACAAGTAACTGCCTAACTAAAGTATTTCTAAAGAAAAACATAACAAATAACTACCTAACTATCAATACTCAAAGGTCTTTAGTAGCTTCTGCCAATAAGGATATTCCATCCAAATCTTGGGCCTTCTTCCTGGCTCTCTTCTGCTCAGCTTCCATATCTGCTAACCTTCTTGTAAGTTCTTCTTTCTATTGATGTAAGCCTCTGACAGTCTGCTTCAATTCTGCACACTGTAAATCTGAGTTTCTCTTTCTTTTTAGGGCCTCCTTAGAGACTGCAGTAAGCTCTTGATAATGATCATTTACTTCTTGCGATTCCTCCCCGAGTCTTCTATTTGCTAGGACCAAACCATCATTTACTTCCTGCATGTAATCCATTTGATGCTTATATTGTTTGATGGGTTTTTGCAGATTCTCCTTTTCTGAGTCAAAAGCCTTCCCTGTTGTGGTATCATGTAGCTCACTAGGCAACCATGGGATATTTAACTTTCTGAAAATGTCCTCCTCCTCATGCAACAGCTTTGTAGAAACACCGGGAACACTTAGATTTTCTTGATTGTCTGTTTCATCAGGTGTATTTTCATCCATTGGCAACTTATTTTCTGAATAAGAGGCCTCCATTTCTTCTTTCTATTGTTCCTTAAGCATTTCCTCTCTTAATTCCAAAAACACAGCTAAAAGTTTAGTCTTGGTGAGACTGGACTGTTCTACTGAATTCAATGTTTTCTTTTTTTTGAAATCACCCTTGCTAGCTTCTATCTTTTCATCTGAAGAGGAAGTATCAATCATAGTGGCCTTTGTTGTGTTTAATTTAGGGTTTAGAAGCTTTTTCATATTCAGCCTCAGTTTGTTTTTAGGTCTGGTTTTGGGCCTCCATCTTGAGGCAAGTTCTCCCACCATCTTCAAAGTTTTTCCTTTATGTTTAACTGTGGCAAAATCCATAGCTTTAACCTTGATCTTCTTTTTCTTTTGCCTCATTGTCTTATTTTCTTGACTGGAGAATTCCCTGTATGTACCAACCCCAGTTTCAGCTTTGACTGTCAACTCATCTCCCTCTAGCAAATATCTTTCATCTTCAGATAAAATAGTAATAGGGCTTCTCTGTTGGACCTTGGCATCCTCTTCCTCCACTGCAACCTTTTCCGTGACAACAGTTTTCTCATCCATGAGAGCTTCTATAGGTGCCCTATTTTGCACAGGCTGATCTTCCTTTTTTATAAATAGCAAACCTTTACCTTTACTATCAGCTGAAAACTGCTAAGGTTCATAGTCTTCCTTTGAAGGTTCTGTCACCTTTTCAAGTTTAACATCTTTTTTATCTTCAGACTTGACCTTTTTACCTAGTTTCCTAATTAGGGTTTGCCCCTTGTCCACATGTTTTTTGGTTGGTTCTTCTTGCTTAATTTGGAAACCAGACCAAAAGAGAAAATAGTCACATGTCTTCCCTTCTCTTTGCAGAGCAGTACTGATAATTAGCTTGATTAATCCATGATGGAAAATGGACTGTGTAGTGTGATCATGATGTTCCTTGACCTTGCTTGACATCTTCTGCAAAATTTTAAACAAAAATAAAGGAAGACTCATCCTTGATTCACCAACAAGGTGCTGTAGAAACCTAAAATGATATTTCGAGACATAAGCATATCTCCCTTCATAGGTAATATATCTTTGAAGGACTTTAATGGGATCTACCCATTCATCTCTGAAATTCTAGATTAGTACTCCTTTGCTCCAGTATGGAATAATGCCAGGTAAAAGATACCTTTGGGCATTGAAGGTGAATGGCAACTTTTTGAACCACATTTCTCCTTCATTTCTGACTCCTATTGCTTCAGCAACTAACTCCACAGTCAACTTAAACTTCAGAGTATTAAATGCTATCATGTCTTGGTTATAACCTTGGGCAAATTTATAAGAGACCTCAGTGTTGTAGCCATCAATCTTCCTAAAGAAATCTAACCATCCAGCATTTTGAAAAAGCTTTGCACAACCTGGAAACTGGTCAACCCAATTCAGCTTAGTGGGCTCAGCCCTATTGGTCTTCCCACTTTTTCCCATCTGCTTTCAATGACTGAATTTAGTGTAATTTTAAAGCCCTGTTAATGACCTAACAACTCTTTTTCCTTCAAGATTTTAAAGTTTTGATAGTCTGTTCTATTTTGAATGTGGGAAATACTTTACACTGATATTAGGTGGTTTAGGTCAACAGACTACCCAAAATCCTCTCACAAAGCTACTACGGAATTTAACTATCTTCCAAAATGTTCATTTCGATGCAAGACCATCTTTAGAATGCCTAGAAACATCTGTGTGTTGTGATTCTGCACAAATAGCACCCTTGGTTCATTCCAATGCTACTAATGAGCTATCTCTTTGCAATAGGGATTTTGCATTAGAGCTCTCAGTTGCTCACTTCTTAGATTCAAATTGTGACTGTTTAACTAGGGGCTGAGATGATATGAGAACAATCTTATATGTGCTAACTTTTCTACTTCAATCTTGCATTCAGCACAAAAACAATCAGCCTCTAGCACCTACTCAGACAAGTTCTGCATGCAATTGACATGCTCAGCTAACTCGTTGCATTGATTATAGGTAACAAGTGAATCTGTGAAACCCTGGTCGTCATAAACAATATAGACCTTCACCCTACCAAAATTTCCTGGTCTTGACAGGGAAATTATTCAAGGTAACTGTTGTTTTTTTCAACTTATCACTTTCCCAACATCTAAAACCTTTTTTAAACTAATATCTGATCGTAGGGAGATTGTTAACAACATGAATTAAAGCTTTCCTTAATCAATTTTAACATAACAAGCTTTAGTGGAAAAACCCCCAATTTAGCTGCCACGACCAAGTTTACGTGAAATACCTTACTCTCAGCTTGTTGCAGTCGTTTAAAATTAATCCTTGAACTATCTGACTATTGAATTAAACTGCCCAGGTGTCTTCAGGTCTTCAATTTGCTTCCAACTGGCGCGTTAGGAAAACCCTAAATTCCCTTTGTAACTGCAAATTCTGGATTGTTAGCGGTTGCTTTCGTTCCACCTTGCTTCCAGCTTCGTCATGCATATGTGTAGAGTTTCTTTCACATCAATTTTGGCTCGTTCCTCTACCTGTTAATATTCACCCAACCTTAACTGCTTGATTTTCCATGATCTCATTCACGTCTCAGACCACACCTGTTTGCATGATTGTTTCTGATGGAACACGTATCAAAATCATCTACACATGTGATTAGTTATCTAGAAATTGAAATCATGGGAGAAATTTGCTTAAAAACTTGCGATTTTAGTGCCTGCGATATTCTTGTAGCGCCGTAGTGTAAAAATTTAGTCGTTGCGCTACAAGAATATTTTAAAATCAAATTTGGTGCTTTTTTAATCATTAATTCTATTTTGAATGAGGTTTTAATGTTAAACTTTGATCATGGTGCTATTTGTGAACCAATTAATCCACATAATGTCCTATAGAACCCTTCAAAACCATAAGAAGAACAAACCTAATGAAAACCTAAAGCAAAAACCAAAATTTCACTTAAAACCAAAAATTTTCTAAAGTAAGCAAATAAGCAAACTTAAAGTAAAAATCACAAGCAAAATATAAAACTAAAGAAAACAAGTTCATGAATTAACATGTCCTATAGACAGAAGGGAGCCATTCCTTCCCCTCTAGCAAGGAAAAATACCTGCTACAGAATTGGTGACCATACCAGGTTGATCCCACAGGATCCCTGGTTTAGTTTGTTAAATTTCAAAGTTTTTCAGTTGATGCCCTAGTTTTAAAAATTTCTTGTCAAATCTAACTTAGATCAAGTTTATTTTCAGTTTTTATTGTTTTCGAAGCCTCTGCAAGGCAAATCCGAGTCTGTTTGGCCACAATACAGGTTACTGTCAGCCGGATCTGACTCAGGATCAGAAAAACCCCAAATCTGGAGCAGGTAGCACCTATCGGGCCTGAACAGGAGATGAGGTCGCTCTTTTAGGCCTCACAGGTGCGACCAGGTCACCCTTTTCCCCCCAAAAGGTGTGACTTCACTCAGAAAGGAAGACTGCTTCTGTTTTTGAAATCTATGCGACCCCCTCGCCTGTTTTTGAAATTTTTTTGCGACCCCCTCGCCAAATTTGACCCGAAACATGCGGTATGTCAATCAGAGGTTAATTTTCAGTTTAACAAGGTTAATTTTCAGTGTGGCTTAGCCGCCTCTGTCCAGCACAGTAGTTACATTTCTGTTTCTGTTTTAATTTTCTGTAATTTCATTTTCAAACAAGGTGAAAATTTAAAATTTTTTTTATGGCTTAATGAATATAGCTTAACTAAAATTTTCATAAAATTAATAGTCTTGCTTACCCTTCCTCCTCTACCTAGTCATCACCCTTCGGGGTATTCTAGGATAAGACGAAGGGTACAGCTCGTATAGTAATAGGACCTTCACTGAATATTGTTCAAAATTGTTAAAAAAGGATGACTTGGAAGATAGAGGGGGTAGAGAAGGAGGGCTTCTCATGGCGCTAAGCATCCTCCCTGTTGACCAACCTTGCATCCGGGAGGTGACCTATGGATCTACAGATTGTTGCTTAGTCCCATTGTGTTGAGATGCCAACACCTCTCTCGGTTGAAGAAGAATATAGGTGTAAGGTAGTCACCTAGTTAGGCCATCGACATTTAGGGTAAAAAAAATTATATATGTTTACAAATTTCTATTTATTTACTGCTTGTACACAAAATGTTATGAACTCTATGACATATTCATAAACCACTTGCGACCACCTGATAACAGAAAAATAGAAAGACATATACACCATACCACTTAAATCAACCCAACTCTGTTCATGACGCTGAGAGAGCCCTTAAAATTTATCAATTTACACTAAGCTCAAAAAATCTGTAGTCTTTGAGGACATAAGTCCCTGAATTCCTTAACCGTGGGAAGTACTTGGGCTCTACCCAGAAACTCATTGTGAAGAGTACCATGGGAACCCCAAAGTAGCTGGCTTCTGAGAGGAATTACCAAGCGAAACGGGCAACAACCCCCGCTCATTGAGTATAAACGCCTGTGAGGAAAAATCCAAGCCCCGTCTTCTGGCAGTCTTGGTGGCCAAGTGACCACTTACAACCAATAGGAAGCCATTGAAACCGTGTTAGATGGAATATTTCACCTCCTACGGATAGCAAGGTGTTCCACTGGTCTGAATGGTTTAGATCTAGAACAAATAGAGGACAGAGGTTGAAGACTCTCCCTAGATGCTGTAGATATCTAGAATACAAGGCTTTGACAGTTCATCTGTGTACTTGGAAGAAAGCTCAACATGAAACGAATCAAAGAAACCAGAATATGATCTACTAATCTATGCTAGTGACTAAGGAATATAGCAACATATGTATGCGAAATCACAACAACAACGTCATATGTGGGACAGAAATCAACTTGCATTAGAAATATGAAGAAGTTTACAACCAAGCCTTAGTGTTGACATGCATCTCCATGAAACCAACTCTTCATCCCCAAAAGATCCGACTCTAGCTCTCTATGCTCTCTCCAAATGATCTTGGGCCAAGAATAAATCCAATAGCATAAAAATACCTTCAAAATGTTCCCCTCTCAACCATGGCTATGAGCTCATATTTATAGGGCTTTAATGGATAGAGATGGTTGAGAAATTAGTGGGTGAGGTGGCCTCTAAGATCCTCGGATGAGGGATCTCGAGCTCAACCAACCCACAACAGTAGGGATAAGGCAGTACATGAGGATTATCATCTAGAAGCCTCAAGAAACTTCTCTTTTTCCATTTTAACCTAGGGTACCGCGCTTCTCCTTCTATGACAGAGCGGTTCTAGTAATAACCGCATATGGACCAAGGGCAATGGGCGGTGGCACCTCTTATGGACAACCGATGAAAGGTGGTGCAAGAAGGGGTACTGCTCCTGGATAAAGGGGCATGTGCAGTGCTAGGAATTTGTATGACAGATTGATGAAAAACCATTTAGATTCCACTCCAGAAGTTGGGATTCAGGGCAAGTAGGTATGTCAAATGTCTTATCACATGATGGTGAAAGGATTTTGGTATAACAAGATGCCCCCCAAAGCATGAGTTTTAGAGTGATAGGATAAACGAGAGCTTTGAGGACAAGTCGTCACCAGGAGATGAAAATGTCGGCTCGATCAGAGTATGCAATCAAGTAGGCATCTGTAGTACATTAGTATGTTGACTCATAGACACAAGTAACCAAACTCATAGCTGCAGACCAATACAAGGCAGATCCATGAGTGGAATAAACAAGCATGGCTACTAGAATACAACATAGATCCATGTGATAGAGGACTCAAACTTGGACATAGATACCAGACATACAACGTAGATCTATGTCATACAGACGCAAATTTGAGCATAGCCATGACCATACAAATGTGGATCTATGCTAAATATACAAAAATCCATCGCAACCTGGGAAAAAAGAAATGAGCACTTTTAAACAAATGCCTAGGGTCTTCGTCTCGTCTTCCACAAAGTACGATTCTATCCATGTGATTACAATGATCTGAAGTCGAACATGGTAGAAACCACTTGATTACCGGCCAATGATGTGAACCGTTAACAAGTACGAGGGAGATCACCATTAATGTCAATGATTCCCAAGGTACTCTAGTACAATCTACTGAGTGCGAATAGATGTCATGATGTTGAACACCCAGTCGATTCTATTGGTCAAAGGTCAATGATGTGAACCTATGTTGAGAGTAAGAGAATTTGTCATTAAGGCATACAGATCTCAAGGTACTAAATATTGTTCCTAAGACTATTTCCAAGATGATGAGCTGATGTCGATGGGAATAGTCTTGTCGAAGGAGGGCCATGATGAGTCCCACATTGATGACACAAAACTTAGAACATAGTTCTGGAATGATGCGAATGTAGTAACCATATGACTGACTCAAAGATACTGACACAAAGACTGTGTAGACTGTAGAGGTAAAACTTCTTCAGATCCCCTTTGAACATCGAGTGGCATGACAAAATGACTTGGCAGCATGACTAGATAGGACAGATACACAATGCGACAGTGGACAACGCATTCTTTTGAAAAACTCAAAGGATTGGCATGACTCATGAAAGTGGATCATCACGGAGATCAGATGAATACCCAATTGACTGACATGATTGTGCAGACAAGTGCCATGTTCAAAGGTAATGCCAAACAACTGCCATTATTTACAAAATGATTCCCTTCCCATTTTCCCCATCATGATCGATGAGTGCCTCTTTTCGATTTTATGAGTTCAAAGAGGGTAACAAACACTCAATATAGCTTGTCAGAAGACATGTCCAGTCTCATATGTTTTATGAACCTGAGAGAGGAGGGGTTCGTTCCCAAAATGGGTCTCTCAATGTTTAATTTAATGAGTCCACTAAAAGAAAACTCGCTATCGTTCATGTTTAGAGAGTCTAAACGAATACAAAAGAAAACTCCATGGGGGTCCTTTTTCGTATGATTTAGTCTCTAAGGCTCGAAAAGGTGTAAAATCATACCTTAGAGAACTCTTCCAGTCATGATTAGCAGGAGTGTTCCTTTCTCATAAATAGTCCTATCCAAACTGAGAAAGAGATAACCTACTATCGGATGGACGACTCTTCAAATACTTTAACGAGCGTGAAGAAGACAAGATCGCTCGACAATCTTTTCGTATTTAGGGAGCCTAAAAAGGGTTTAAATAGAACTCCATGATCCTTTTTCATGTTTGAATCTAGAGCACGAAAAAGTAATAAACTAAGCTCAAACCACTTTTCATGTTTTAACCAGAGCACGAAAAATGGAAAGTAATCTCAACACCATCTTACCGTTTTTAACGAGCTCGAAGATCGGTTGAAAGAATGCTCAAGGATTGGTTTCATTTTTATGTAATCTTGAAACCAATGGGTAAACTATGATTAAAAAAATATCATTAACATGGTATACAGAGGTTGGAATCTGGCCCCCGGCATGATTGCTAGAAAAGCTTACCCCTAGCATGGTTGCTAGTGGCTGGACATGTCCCCAAGCTTCGTTTCATCTGACGATTCTTCTTCCATAACCAACCTAAAAAAACCTGGATACTAATGTGAAAATGTTCACCAGGGGGGTAGGAAGAACGAGAATCGGGCAAGCGGAGGTTCAAGTTCTAACACTAAAGTGAAGAATCGAATCAAGGGAAGGGGATCTGTTTCATTTTTATGCAAGCTTGAAATAGAAGGTAACTATGCTTGGAACATGATTTCATTTTTATGCAAGCTTGAAACCAAAAGGTAAACTATGCTTAAGGAAACCTACTTCATTTTTTTAACGAGCATGAAATAGAATGGGAACTTTGCTCAGGAATGGTTTCATTTTTATGCAAGCTTGAAACCAAAAGGTAAACTATGCTAGAGGAGATCCATTTCATTTTTTAATGAGCTTGACATAGAATGGGAACTTGCTCAGGAAAAATTGACATGATGGTTAGAACCTGACATGATGGTTAGGTGCTATTTCATTTTTTAACGAGCTTGACATAGAATGGGAACTTTGCTCACGAATGATTTCATTTTTATGCAAGTTTGAAACCAAAAGGTAAACTATGCTTGAGGAGTGGTTTTATTTTTTAACGAGCTTGAAACTAAAAGTAAGCTATGCTCTAGACATGGTTTCATTTTTATGAAAGCTTGAAACCAAAAGCGTAAACTATGCTCTTGACATGGTTTCATTTTTATGCAAGATTGAAACCAAAAGCGTAAACTATGTTTAAGGAATGGTTTTATTTTTTAACGAGCTTGAAACCAAAAGCATAAACTGTGCTCTAGACATGGTTTCATTTTTATGCAAGATTGAAACCAAAAGCATAAACTATGCTGAAGGAGTGGTTTTATTTTTTAACGACCTTGAAACCAAAAGCATAAACTATGCTCTAGAAATGCCCCTACCAAACATGATATCTAGAGGTTGGTAGGTTTCCCCCATTACATAAAAGCTACCTTCTTAGCTCCATTATGATGTCCATAGACTAGAGCCATGCCCCCATTTTACCTATGATGGGAATAAGCTAACTAGAAGAAGGGGAAGGAACCACAAGAACATGCGGTACATTTAGGGCAGTCTGATTACTAGGAGTAATGCGATGGTTAGGTGTAACAAAGGAAAGCTGATCAATGGTCACAATCTTCGCATCATGGGGAAAATGCATAACTCGAAAGAGTGTGGACACAACAGCCTTCATGGCATGGATTGATTGATCGTGTCCAAGGATTATATTGAAATATAAAGGACCTTGGACCACCATAACATCGATACAAATGGTTTTCCCTCCTAATGTAATAGGAAAACGAGGAAGGGTCCCTAAAGGTGTAGTAGGCATTTGATTAAAGGCCAATATCCGATCGATGGCTGGCACAAGCTGAGGAGAACCTAAAGATTGCTAAGCAGTTGAGGATAGAATACTAACAGAAGCCCCTTCGTCAACAATAGTGCGAAGTATCCACCTAGCAGTAACATTCACAACTATCTGGAAAGGAACACTTGAATGAAGATAAGATTCTATTAGGTTACTCCAGTCAAAGGAAATAACCTCATTACTTGGAGAGGGTTCTATTGAAACAGACAAAATTTCCTCTTATCGAGAACAATCAGAACAAAGCATGAAAACTTCAGTAGGTTTCAGTTCATTCTCTACTGGAAGAGAAGAACAAGACAAAGATTTGGTCAAAGAGACTACTTCAGTCTTAACACTCTCTGATGAAAGAGCGGGATCGGGTGGAAATTAGACTGACTCGACCACTTTAAATTTACTCTCAAAAGGAAGAGTGGTATCAACCACAGATAAATCCGAATCGACCACTTGGTCAACCAGTGGGGGATCGAGGGATAACTTACTATCACTTGTTGGAATCACCTATTGATGATCAGTAATATTTTCCAACCAACGTGAAGCTTCATCCATGCTGGGACAAAGAGAAGTATGATGCATAGCCTTGCATATCAAATAAGGATACAAGAATTTACCCTTACAACCTTTTACCAATGCATCATTGGTTGAGGGAGTATCATCAACATGATGATCAGAGGTTGATGACACAAACGGTTTGGATATTTTAGACCACTCTTCTTGTACATGGGAGAGGCTAGGACACTCCCTAAGAAGGTGGTCCCCCTTGCAAAGCTTACAAGGGAACTTGGGTTTTCTGGGCATTATTTTAGAATGAGTAGCATCGAGAACAAATGGTTGCTAATTTTTCTCTTTTTTATCCTTCTTCTTTTTATTCTTCCCGTTCTTCTTCTTCTTACCCACATGACTACTAACCACAGAGCTTTGGTCAAGCGAAGAAGAAGAAAGGAGTGAAGCCACAACCAGCGAAGAAGGAGTAGGATTATGTTTAGGTCGATCCTCTCTTGGAGGAGAGGTGACATTTGAGACATTAGGTGTAACAGGAATTATCAGATTTAAAAGCTAGACCGGTAATCCTATAGTCAATCCGGGAAGATTTAGAGTGGCAATACAAGAAGGACCAATACCTTCACTTGGAGGGAATACAAAAGGTACAACTTGGAAAGGGACCTCTTGAGTGGTAGTCCTAGATGAGGATGCCATCTCTAAACTCTTTGATAACCCCCTAACTACCATGCACAAGCAAGTACTACTCAAACTAAAAGTAACAAGAAAACATGTGAAAGGAGTGGATAAGAGTTAGGAACCTCACAGGATAGCCCAAAAGGATAACTCAGATGGTTTGAGGATTCCTAAAAGGGTCTCTCGATATATGCAAGGTACGAGGGAGCTCAAATTGGTAGTAGTGCTGTATAATGCATAACCGTACACAAGGGGCCTTCCGATATACAATCAAGTATGTGAAGTACCTTTATATATACCTCATGGGTACGTGAAAGGCCGTTCGATATATCGACGGTACGTGGAAGAACCACGTGAGTCCTGGGATGTAATGCAGACAAATAATGATAGCTCCTACATTTTAAGATGCTTGAACACGTCTCTAACCTATCACTCAAGTTACTACGCAAATTTTAACCTACAACTACCGTTAATTTTAACTTGTACGGTTAGGTGAATGCATGATGTTTTGACAGAAAAGTAAAACCATGCAATATGCTTGTGCAAATGTTCACTTTACCATTCAGTATTCCTACTTATGGGAGGGAAGAGAGTGTTTTTCTTTTTGTTTCAAAACCAAAAATCATTCCAATCAATAGTCATGAACATCAAATCAAAGACAAGCAAATACTTCTACAAACCAAATTCTTCTTTTCGAAAGCAATTGAGAAGGGTGCGAATCTCTTTTCCTAAAAGAACAACACCAAGCACCAGGGATAATTTTAAGGAACCATACTTATTTAAAAGTGTATAAATGTTGGGGAATATTACCAATTTTTAAAACGCCAACCATAAAATGATTGACAATATTTTTCAAAAAATATTTTAATTTCCAAGGGTTTTATATCATTTATATAATAATTTGGTGATTTTTAGGGTGAAAAAAATTTACCCCATCAAAATTGGGCGAAACAAGGCTTCAAAAAATGCAAAATGATGAATCTTTTTTGGGAGAAAAACATGGAAAAATAGCCCACTGGGCTAAAATTCGCCCCTAAAATTATCCCTGCCAAGCACACCTATATGCCAATGTACTCTAACTTTTCAAATTTCTTAAAAACATAAGCAAATCTAACTTAAAATTACCATTTCTTTTATTTTGATCGAGATAGTCCTATATGCATGAGAGATGAAAAGATCATATAGGTCCAGAAAGCTTGTAAAGCCAATCAAAAAGCCCAAATCCAACGCTAAAAAATGATGTCCTAAACTCAAGCAAAACCCTAGGGTACCGCGCTTCTCCTTCTATGACAGAGCGGTTCTAGTAATAACCGCATATGGACCAAGGGAAATGGGCAGTGGCACCGCTTGTGGACAACCGATGAAAGGTGGTGCAAGCAAGGGTACTGCTCTTGGATAAAGGGGCATGTGTGGTTCTGGGAATTTGCATGACAGATTGATGAAAAACCATTTAGTTTCCACTCTAGAAGCTGGGATTCAGGGCAAGTAGGTATGTCAAATGTCTTATCACATGATGGTGATAGGATTTTGGTATAAAAAACTGGGTCCAAACATCATCCCCACTAGTTTGATACAATCTAACACAATTGATCCCCCATGCTCTTCCTCACACCTAAGAGGCGAACCACCACCATTTGGGACATTAAAACGACACCGTCGAAACCATTCTCAATGACCTCTTACACCATCAGAAAGCCACACAGCCTTTGATTCAAATTCAGACCCATATCAGTCTGAACCAGGCCTCCATACTGCACCATCAAGCCCCATGGTTGGTGCAAACCCAGATCCATTTTTCGGCATAGCCGTAGATAGTGGACCCATGTCCACACCACAAGTTGTTACTAACAAACCTGCAAGTGGCCCCAATATGGTCATGCAAACTATCATTAGTCAACTGCCACCACCCATAGTAACCACTCAGGCTGTCCCACCTGCAACATTGGTGGGTAGTGGACCTTCCACATACACTGCCCCTCCTATCACACAGGGGGGCAGTGCCCCATCCACATACACTATCCCTCCTGTCACACATGGGGGTAGTGTCCCTTCCATCCACACTGTCCCTCACACCACATTTGCAGGCATTGGTTGGCCATCTACAATGGTGCCACCACAAGTGCCCCCAGCCATGCAGGTGCACTATGCACCTGCAAACCTTGCCACCATCACTGCCCCATATCACATTAACCTGGGGTCGAATCTTCCTTTCATGGCTCATGTTAACTTGCCTGATTTTGCTCGATTGAAAAATGACCCCATCCGCCATCAAACCTTTTGGCCTCCCATGCCAACCAAGCTGCCATCAGACATTCCCAAGTTTGAAGGCAAGGCAGGGTTGTGTCCCCAAAATCACATTATGACATTTCATCTATGGTGCTCCTCAAATAGCATTGTAGATGACTCGATCAGACTAAGACTATTCCAACGCACCCTCACAGGTGCAACAACCAAATGGTACATTGAGCTACCGCAAGCCAATTACCCACATTTCAACTCCTTAGCTTTCATGTTCCTACAGTATTTCCAACTCCCTGTCAGATATGGCGAAGGGGTGGAGATCCTGTTATCCTGCTTCCAGAGCACTGCGATACATATAACCGACCACATCCATGAGTGGCGGCAATGTCGTAGTTTGTGTAAAATTCAACTTGACGACAAGATCTTCATGGATTGGTTTCTCAAAACCTTGTTCCCACCCATAGCAAAGGATGTCACATCCGAATGTCCTCAATTCAAAGAGGAGGCCATACTAAAAGCCCAACAGTTTGACTTGATCTATGCTCAGTCTGGATACCTTTACACCATCATTCCAGATGCTCCCCATCTGGGTACCTCTTACCAAGATGCACTGGGGGCATCCCATGCTGCAGATTGCATCATAGGCTCAGTCCCCCAACAACCGCAACACCGTCCGACACCACATGTAGCTTCACCACAACTAACCAATACTGCTAGTGTTGCTTACCAGAACCAAACTCCAGACTATGCCAGAATGATGTCCCAGTCCAGAGCAACAACTTCCTACGCATAACCTGTGCCACCACAGTAGGCTCAGGCCATGGCTTGGACAACATAGCAGTACATGGGGTAAATTCCCACATTTGTGGCACCACCACCCCCACAAATCTACTATGCACCGCTAGTGCAAGTGGTTCAGACCCCCGCCCTTGCTCAACCTGCTCCGTTGGGACAAGTATTTGCACAACAAAACCGTCCCAACTAGCCTTCCCCCAACAATCAACAAGGGCAAGCTAGAAATAATCGACCCTAAAACCAAGCCAATAATCAACTGCAGGGAGGCTGTCAACAACCGAACCCTCCCAACAATGCTGCAGCGCATCAACCCGCCCAAAACTTCCCATGACCAAATGCACCTAGACGCAACACCCCGTTGCACAGAAACCACCTGTGCACGCTCTGCGACGTTTATGGGAACTACACATTTGAGTGTCCCCTCATAGGTCATGCTAAGTAGGCCTTTCAGAATGAGGCCCAGCAAAATGCCAACGCCACGAACCAAGCCCAACCCAACTCGGCACCACAAGGACCTCCCCCCATGGTGCTTCAAAACCCACTACCAGTCCAAGGATTGGTGGCAACCGCACCCCCTCCCCAGGCCAATCCCAATAATCCGGGGGCACCTCCGATGGCAGAAATAGGTGTCCACCACCTACTATCCATGACGACTGAAGAGGTTAACCTACAAACCAGACAGAATTAGTACGGTACCACCACCGAACCTGCTGACACATCAGCGGCATCAACATCTAAAATAGTCAACCTACCTCTTCAGTTACCCCCCTTCCCCCGCCCCACCATATGCCGAGTGGCCAACAATGCCACAGCTAGAGCTGCAGTTAGCTATAGTATCGTGGATGATTTGGCCCAAACACCAACGGCCATGTCTGCTCTTGAGGTACTCAAAACATGCCCAATGCAGCAGAAAAAATTACTAGCCACCCTTGGGGCCATAGACCCCTCCAAATCCAAGTTGATCACATTCAACTCGGAGAATGGAGAACCACGCATGCCATCCACCATCTCCTTCCAAATCTCGGTGTCTATCCGGAACTTGGTTGTGCACCGGTGCATAGTAGATGAGGGGGCATCTAAATGCGTTATGTCTACCCTAGTCTAGCAGAAACTTGGATCACCAATTTTGCAACCATCCTCCATAACTCTACAGGCTTATGATGGCCATCCCACTAAAGCCTAAGGAATCCTCCCCCATGTCCCCATCACATTAGCCGGGAAGACAGTGCTGATCGACATAGAGGTCGTTAATGCTCAACTGGACTATAACCTCCTCCTTAGAAGAAGTTATATGTACACCATGAGAGTGGTCGCATCAACTGTCTTCCATCTCATGATGTTCCCCCACGAAGGGAAGATCGTGATGGTTGATCAACTCACTTATCATGATCCGCAAGGGTTAACGACACCCACCAACGTTATCCCTACCATCACCACCATTGAACCACAAGGGATGACTACACACGCCAATGTCATCCCTACAATCAACACCATGGTTGTAAACACACCAGCCTCCCCATTGTTGAATGTGGGCCCTGGGTTGTTTGCCGATACCACCATGACGGCTCATTTTTCCTTAGTGTCACCACCACCAACACAAAATGAGATTGCAGACTTGTACATGGTCTCATCTAGCACCACTGCACCCAAACAACAAGCACAACCATAGCCCCAACCCCAACCACAACACCGTTCGCAGCCGCAACACCAACAACAGCCGCAACATCATCCACAATAGCAGCATTATGTGCAGCCGTAACCACAACCTCACCCCCACATACAACCATCAGGGAGTTATCTGGGCTCATCTCCAATCCATACGATTCTCTTCCTCTTTCCCCTTCCTGGTGTCATGAGCAAGCCGGTAATGGCCACCTTAATCCTACCTAACTTTACATTGGGAATTCTGGTGTGGTATCTTGATCCACCAGCTCAACCACCAATGCCCCAGGTTGTTTTAACCCCGGTGCAACCCATTGTAGTCGAGTCTCACCCTCCACCCGGCCCGTAAAATCCAACCACCACACCCGCACCAAAACCGCCCCACTTGAAAAGGGCCAGGGGCAAGAATGCAAAAGCTACTATTGAACCTCGACAGATCCCACCTTGCACTATCTGCAAGCAACATGGCCATCCAACTCAGAACTGCCTTGAAATCCCAATCATCCCCGCGCATTTGGACACCATGGATACAAATGAAAACCTCCCCGTGGTTGAACTTCCAAGCGCACCAACCGTAAAAAACAAGTAACTGAGAACAAACCATGCTTGTGCCCTCTGCGGTTTGTATGGACATTATTCTCACCATTTCCAAGACTTGCCCAAGTTTTTAATGGCCTTAGCCGACCTCCGTTAACATTCCCTTGAGTCTAAGATCACCCTAATCAAAGAAGTTCACCCCCCACCTCCTTCTTCGGACACCATGTCCATTTACATGATGTCCACTTCTATCGACCCTCTTGTCTCCACCACCACCAACGGTCCATCAGACTTGTCTCTTCTATTGTTTCCGCAACTGCAGCTCCATCCACAGTCGCAACCTCAGTTGCAACCTCAACCTCAGTTACCAGGGAAACAGTGAGGTTCATTCCCGATCAACATTTTCCTTTTCCTTTTCCTACCATCCGATATCGTGAGTAAGTCTGTCTTGGAAACCCGCAATCTATAGGATTTCACACTGCGAGATCCTATGTGGTACCTTGAACCACCTACCATACCTCTGAGGTTCCAAGATGTGTTGACTCATGTCCAACCAATTGAGATGATGTTGCACCTACCTCCAGGTCCATCAAAGACTCCTCTCATCTCCAGGCCTGCCCCTCTTCCTCCAACAAAGATTGGGGGCAAGGCAACCAAAACCACAACCAATACCATTTTCATGATATCTAACACTAGTTTCCCTTTCGACTCATTGGTCATGGAAGATCCACTTGATCTACCCTGGCACCACTTATGCGATGATGGAGAGATCTGTAAGACCGCCTCTGGTTTTACCCCATTCCCTTTAAACCATAGTGTGGAATCAATTCTTTCCATAAAATACCAGATTTTGTCATCCCGCCTTTCCAATGACCTTTGTCTCGACAAGGGGGCATACCTCTTCGCTAACTTAGACGATCGACTCTTGAAAAAGCCGCACAATAGGCTCCACTTCAAGAGAGTCTATTCTTGATATAACCACTATGAGTCCCTTATAGCGTAGTTTTTTCCTTTTTTTTGTTTTGTAACATTTTTACCACAAATCAAAGACCCCCATTCAGGGGTAGCACCATTAGCTGCTAATTCAAAGTCACCCAGAACCTGTTCGAGACACCCCTCACACCTCCGGGCCCAAATTTCTATCTCATGACATCATCATCTCATGTTTAACAAACAAATTTTGGGACCACCTCCTAGAAGTCACCTCGATTTATGAGCCACAGCATGGCGATGCAAGTGTCTGCGGACCTGTACTTTTATCACTCTTCCCTACCTCTACTCATGCAGTCTTTCGGGCCACCACCTGTTAAGGGTCATCATTTTACTTCTTGTTTTGTATTTTAACACATAGTTGTCTTCTCCATCCACCGCACCTTACGCGGATCTCTAGACCATTGTCCACAAAAAAATATTTTTCTTACATGTATTTGGCATAGAAGTGCCCCCGGACTTGCACTCACATCACATGTAGTTAAGTCCGTCCACCACAACTCACACACGGCTCTCCTGACCTCTGTCCAAGAGCCACTTCAGTTTGTGTGCCTCTGTTGCACCAAATCATGAGCCTTTGCCACAATCTATCTCACGCATGTATTGGTATGTTTGAGAGCCTTATGCTCCATCCATACTGTGCACATTGAACTTTGGACCACTTTCCACCATCCAGACATGGGGCACTACCTGTGCCACCACAATCGGTTGACCACACTGGAGTTTCATTTAAGCTCTTTTTTTACTCCTAAAAACAATGAAAAGACAGCCGAGCGCAGCTGCTTCCTTTTCCGCTCACTAAAGTATAGGAAAGGGCGTCTACATTGTCTCGTTTACCTCCTTTTGTGGACCATGTAGACCATCAAATGAAAAGGACCACCTTGGCTTATTCAAGCCAAGACCGTTCCCCTTTGCATACTTTTATGCTTTCTCGAGCAGAGGGGCTACATTTTACGAAAAAGCTCACCATGGCTTGTCGTTAAGCTCTTTTCCAGCCTTCTCATCAAGAAAACATTGCCGAGCAAACTTTGTTTCATTCATGCTCGTAAAAGTATCTTAATGACCGTCGAGTCAGTATAGGTTTAACCTTTTCTGGCCTCATTGGACTACCAAATGTAAAGAAGTCTCTCATCCCCTACAGGATGGTCGAGCTCTCCTATGTAAGCTTTTATGCTTTTTCGGGCACAGGAGACTACCAACAAAAAAGAGCCCCCACTGGAGTCTTCTTCGTGTTTTCAGACTCTCTAAAATTGAAAGCACCATCGAGCATTTAATTTATCGGGATCGCCAAAAATCCATGAGATCGTACCATAACGGTGTCCCTAAACCCACCCCACAAAAAGCAGTTTGGTAGCATTCCCCCTTTGGATCACCTTTGTTCAGAGTAATTTGCAATGTGTCTTCCTTGGACTCCATCAATATCAAAAATTTCCACCTCCCCCAAGTATTTCCCATTTGTAGTGACATTCTCGGTATTACATCTATGATCCCATTTCCATGAGTCAATTTCATTTGTTGCCTGTTCCGCCTTGCCGTCATACTTTGAACAAAGGAAGTTTGAGTCTACCACACTCCCTCTACCCCTATTCAATTCTTTCCCTCCCCCTCCCCCCCCCATTCAGTGGGTCAATCCGCAGATTGTCTCACACCTTTCGGTTATCTCCCTCACGCTTCTGATCAAGGAAACATCATTGCCTTGACTAGGGGCAGGTCTCCCTCTGTCGACGACAACACACATATTCTAGAGGATAGACCTAGAGGTCCCTGTACCTTGGTTTCATTAACATCATTGATGAGTTCCTTGGACCACTTGAGAGGATTCCTTAGTGCCTCTTGGGATGGTTGTTTCTCACGTGCTTGACTTCAACTACATCATCGCACCATTGAGATTCGTACAGGGTTTGGTTCATGCAGTATTTGGTCGAAGACCCCGGATGTCACCTGACTCTAGCACATTGATGAGTCTATTCAAGGGACCTAAACAAGTCATGTCCCTTGTGATTTTTGGGTTGTGTTGGAGACAGTGTTCAGAAGCCCCAACAGTGCTTCTATATAGATTTATGATTGATGCAGCATACTTGTACCACAGAGACTCTGGTTCTCAATCAGTGAGTCCATACAGCTATGTACCATCCCAGATCTAGCAGGTCGTCAGTTATAAATATATAGCATTCCATGAGAATGCCATGGGTCAAATGTAGCAATTCTTCCGATCAGTATTATATTCAGCTTCACATTGAGGCAACCACTACGTATCATCAGTTGTATATGATTGGCTCTTGTATTTTAGAGAATAGATCAAATTATTCTTTTGACATTGTCACGAGCATGGGGATGCTGGCCTCATCCATATACATGTCAGACATTATTTGTATCTCACCCATTGATGGGAACAATATTAATACAAAAACCAAAATCCACCATGCCCCAGCCCCGCCACCTCTCTGCAACAAATCCTATGATGTCCGTCGGCCATACGATGAGCTCCTGCCCTCACACATAAGGGGGAAACCTGTTAACCCAAAAAATCCCTCACTCAGCTCTACATGGCCTACACCACCCAAGGACACCCATGATCAACCCTCATATCACTCCATTAGACCCCCACACCCCCAAAAATGCTTAAGAATGAAGAAAATGGCTTAAAACCCCCAAAAAGGAGCTTAAATAACTCTCATAAGGGCTAAATCCTCCAAAAAGGGGCTAAAACCCCTCAAAGGATCCTAAAACCCTAAAAGGAGATAAATTTAGGGCGGAAGGGGCTAAAAGCCCAAAAAAGGGGCTAAATCCCTCACAAAGGGCTTAAAACCCTAAAAGTCCCCAAGAAAGCTATAAAAGGAGGAGGGGTGGGGGTCACTCTCAAAACACACCTCTCTTGCATACTGTTATGCTGCCCATGGATGCCTTGAGACTCTTTGCCTCTCAAGCCACCCACATCCCCCTCTCTTCCACTCATCTTCGCCATTGAGCCATAGCTCCTCCATTGCTGAGTGATGTAGGGATGTGCTTCTTCTAGCCAGGGCATGGTGGCCCATTTCACCAAAGGAGAGGTATAGTCTAGTTTTGTTTATGTGTTTGCTTTGTTAATTTAGTTATTTTCTGAACATTATTTGTTTGCAGGTTTGATCTCTAACATGTTTTTGCAAGTTTATTATTTCTAATAGTTATTTGTAGGTTCTCGGAGCGAAGCCAACCTTGTTTGTAGAGGGGCTCAGGACCGTTTCTTGTCCATTTGCTTTCCTTTCTGTTATGCTTTTCTTTTATGCATTTTCCACACGCAGGAACCTACCCTTCCATCCTATAGACGGAAGGGAGCCATTCCTGCCCCTGTAGCAAGGAGAAATCCCTTCTACACGGGGTACAATGAAATACAAATGATTCTCCTGATAGGAACATTGGGGTACAATATAATATATACAAGTGAATACATTCTGAAGTTACAAATACATAAACATTCCCTCTTAACTAGGAAGGTATTCTCGTGACACAATTCATCAGCACAAGTCTTCTTCTTTGGATCATCATCAAAGCTGGATCATCACTAGATCATCATCAAAGCTGGATCATCACTGGATTGTCATCAAAGCTTGATCATCACTGGATCATCATCAAAGCTGGATCATCATTGGATCATCATCATCATCACTGCTTCTGTTATCTTGATCAAATGGTGCTATCTCTCAATTCTACTCATCACATGAAGTTCTACAGAGACATCCCTTTTTCATGCTGGTTGTAGGCCTAGCCTCCAGGTAGGTCTTCATATTCTTCAGCACTTATATCTGACCATGGGAGGACCAACCTGCCACCATGTCGGAAAGGCCCGCCCAGCACTTACATCTAACCATGGTAGGAACACATCCAATATCCATGTCATAATGACATGCCCAATGTTAGCACTCAGAATGTACCCAGGTTGTGAAAGGTAGATCCCAAGGTAACAGCAAAAACCACTTTAGAATGTATTTATGACTTAATACAGTCAAAGAGGGATCTCTCACTATTTACAAAGTTTTTATACTCATGATATTTCAATGAAATACAATCAAATGGTCAGATTTTTGATGGGAGAAAAAGGACAAGTTTGTTTTAAAAGACATGGTAGGATGGTCATGGAGGAGACCATTGGGCAATGGAGTCAATAATCAGATTTGAAATAGATTGCAGGAGGTAGGGTTTTGAAAGTTTATGAACAGAGGCAAGGTAGGAACCATTTCCTTAGTCTTGAGGTATTAGCAGGTTGATTAGTAGACAAAGGGAGACATTCCATCAAACAGAGCACCTCTAGGGTGAATTCTGCAAGACTTTAGAAGAAAATATTTTTAAAATGCTTGAACAATGGACCTAGAGCATGCAGGATGAATTATATCCCATAAAAACTAATGCTCATGCATGAAAGCAAATACAAAATGGAGTGGGAAACGGGATAAACAATCACATAAAGAAATGACTTACTGAAGAAAAAGATGGCACAAGAATCTCTGACATGAAAAAGATTTTACATTCCTCCTTTGCAAATTTCATTCATTTACTGAAAAATTGAAGCCATTACAATGTAGAGTATCTTAGCTCTTGAAAATCCCTTTTCTAAACTATCAATTACATTTTAATTTATATAAGAATAACCTCTACCTAACTTTGAATTCAAAACCTAACTGAACTCTAAAAATAGAAACAGTTACAATAACGTTTCTCAGGCATATCTCTAATGGTGACAGCTGTGTGAAAACTGGGAGAGGTTTTTATAACTGGACATGTGCCCAAGAAAACCCATGTCTTCATTTCTCCAAAATCATCTCAATATCCTTGAAATATTCCTTTGAAATTGATGACTCAGATAATAAAATTGTAGATTTCTGGAAAAATGACTCGTGAAGATATTTTAAATTATCCCAACCTATGATTACTGTGTAAAACATGAAGGAGGTTTTTGATAATAAGTCTGTTGGGAATACAAACCTCTCTCAGTTTTGTAAAATTAAATTCCATTTGGCCAAAACAATTCTTTGAATTTGATGGCTGAAATAGTCCTTTGGAAAACATGAACAATGGCCTGTACAACTAACTTTGTTTCTGCTAAACCATAGCACTTGTGTTAAAATGGAAAGAGGTTATTGTGGAAAGGTGTGTTTTTAAGAAAAGCATATTTCACTTTCTCAAAATTCATCTTAATTTGATGTAAAAAATTATTTTAATTTGATGACTAAAATAGTCATTTTGACATCTGAACATTTTCCCTTTGAAGATGACTTTGTTGCTCCCAATATGTAGCACCTGGGTAAAAAATGAGAGAGGTTATTGTAGATAACAATTTTATGATGAAAAATGTCTTTCAATTTTTGAAAATTCTTCTTTGTTTGCTGGAAACAGGTCGTTGAATAAAATGACTAAAACAGTCATTTTCAGAAAAAATATGCTATGTAAATATGGCAGATTGTCTCCTTCCTTTCGCGCGCAGCACACAAATGAAATAATTTTTCAAAACCAAGTCACCTTTACTTTTACATAATGGTCTATTCCGGAGCCTTCATTGAGTTGTTTTTCTTAAACCATTTTTCTCCACGGAATTCACCAAAAGTTACCATGTGGAAAGTGGTTTAAATTCCGCTACCACCTTTCCAATTTAACCACCTCACAACTTTACTCTCCAGAAACACTAATACCTGTTGATGAGTTTTCACTTTTTACATTAGCCATTGGATTAATATGTTGCTGCTTTTTTACTTTGGAAAAAATATCCAAAACTATATAAGTTTGAATATAAATAAAATAATAGGTTTTAAAACCCATTTTATAAATTTCATTTAAAAGATAATAAAATTTTTTTCCCCACTTGTGAAAAATTTATTTCTCTTTTTATCTAAAATTCCTTTAACTTCTCTTCTTTGCCAACTTGGAAATAGCTTAATGAGAAAATTTTGGAAACCAACTCAATCACCCATGAAAACTTAAAATTTTGAAGGTAATAAGACCAATTCCGACAAAAATAAATTTAGTGCTAATAACTGGCTCCAACTAGGGATGCTATCCTCCCTGTGAGGTAGCAAAGAACCCCATAGACTAGGTGCCAAATCAATTGGGATTCTCTTAATTTTTATCTGAAATCCTCAACCTGTTTTGAACTGAACCATCCACTGACACCATTTTGCAAACAAATCCCACTCTGTCAACCTGTAGCCTGTAACTGAATTGCACTTGAAACTGAAACCAAACTAAAAACTGTTGAAAGAAATGCTCACCATGTCGAGCTTATTCATGCCTACCTATCCTACTTAACTAAGCACAAATTCCCAATCAAGCAAAATCTGACTTCCAATGAAGCTAATCAAGCAATTTATCTAATAACTCCATTTCTTCCTCATGCTTGATCGAAATTAGAACATAAGAACAAAATAGCAATAGGTTATGATGAAAAAATTGTCCTTTGCTACAAACATATTGTTAGAATAATCAACCCATAGTATTTACCCACTTAGACATTAATTCATTTATTTTTGTCTTATTTGCCTAGTCCATGAGTCCCACCATGTGCAAGTTGCTAATTGCCTATCCGTAGAGGTCAAACTTTCCATTATTGACTCATGGAGCGCTTGGGAAAGCCTTAGGAATCAAATCTGCTTTATTCCTGGCCTCCTAGGCCCCGATCTGCTTTTTCTGCTTTATTCCCTGCTTTTTCAGTGTTTTAAGGCACATAGGAAAGCAATACTAGGTGAGGTGAATCAGATTTGTTGCCTCTTCCTCCTCCACTCTTTCCTCCATGCAAAAGCATGTATGAGCTTCCATTTGACCACTCTTTAGCTTGCCCATGCGCCCTTTCTAATTTGTGGGGTCCTTGATAGATTTGGGATCAGATTTTTACACCTATGGGGGATTTGCCTATTTTGGGTAAGCCTGCTTTATGCTAGATTTGGATGCTTCCTTATGCATTGAATTTGCTCATGTATTATATATATTCAGCAGCCTATGTTATTACAGGGTTGGCTATTGTACACTCAGTTAATATAATTTTGTGTTACAGCTCCATATTCA
>LPNX011092931.1:0-47211 GCA_001517045.1 Pseudotsuga menziesii | reverse complement strand
TGTCAGCCAGATCAAGCCCCCGGTTGACAAGTAGGCTCAGTCCAGCTTCAGTTGTGCATTGATGAACTCTCCATCAGTTGATTTCACTTGATTCCATGAGGAATTTCGTCCCCCTGGGCTAGATGGCCTGCAAATTGTATAAATCCTGCTTGAGGCTCCCTCTTCCAAGCTAGTTAGAGCTGGGATTGAGGTGCTGCTGCTATTGTATTGTTGTAATTCTGCATTTGAAATAAAGAAAAGCTTTGGAGGCAATACGGTGTGGTGCCATTACATGTGTGGATGATTATTGCCATTGTTTTACTGAGGTAACCTGTATCTGTGGTCATTTTTTGCTAATTTCTTGTAGATCTGTGGTTAAGATTGGTAATTAGCTTATTACAATCTTGATAGGAAAGGTGTTGTTCAATAAGTTTATTGACTGTCACTCTCCTTTGATGCATGTCTAGAGATCTATATTTAGCATGTCCTATAAGCTTATATGCATGTTATCTTGAATCTCTTTGTATGTACTAATCGGATCTCACAAGTTTCTTGGCAAGTTCTTTGATTTCAGCTGAGTTGCAGGTTCATACTTTGGAGAGGATGCTGATCTAGTTTGCTTCTTCATTCTCTTCAAAACATTTCAAAGGCATAGTCCCTCAACATTCCACTTGAAAGCTCTACTCCGAATCTTCAAGGAAACCAGCACTTTTCTCCTCTTCTTCCTCCCTCAAAATCAACACTTTACCCGGTTACCTTTTCAGTTTATAGCTGTGATTTTATTTGGATCTGTTTCATCAAAGTAAAATATACATAGATCTAATATTTCATAGTTCACATCCTAGATCTTGCACTTAAAAAAAAGTATCATAAGCATCCCATATCTAGTTGTAGGGAAATTGTCCTTTTTGCATGAATTTGAAAAAAAACTTGTAGATCACATGCATTAGATTTCCTTTCGCTGCGATAAATTTCAATATTCTGCAATATCAGTGCTTTTAATTGGCTGCACAAACAGCAAGCCAAGATCCCAAGGAAAGCTTGCTTTCCTTGGTTCCCTGTTCACCGTTTTAGCTAGTTTAATTTCATTATTTTTTGAGATAAAGTAGGCTGACCCAAAGGTACTCTTAAAGTGCTTTTGGGCATTTGTTATTCTAACTCGCTCGCTATCATTTAGCAGGTCTGACAGAGAGGAAAGGAAGCTGCTGTCCAAAGTGGATTTTGGAGCGCTCAAATCCCCCTAGGGGTCTCTCTTTTGTCACATAATTTGTAAATTTTTTGTATAAACTATAATATCTTGGTTTCAGCCTGTATAAGGACCAAGAAAGTTCTGATTTATCAGTGCTCTGATATTGTAACCACTGTAATAAAATCCTCCTTTGAATAGGCTCTTTCAAGCCCATTCCCCATCCCCCTTGGGGGGATTTGCGTCAGTGCCATTTTCGTCATTTTCTGCTTATTTCCTTTTACTAGAATTGATCTGATTTGCAGGGTAGTATATTTGATCTTGTTGTTAATTCCATATTCCATATCTTACTTTCAAAAGTAATCATAATACTTACCCCACGATTTCCCGAGTGACCCGAAAGGGGAAAGAGATTCGTGGTAGGATTAATCAGAAAACCAGATTTGTGTAGTTGTTTTATTTTTTTTCTATCATTTGTTTATCAGCTGCTTTAAAATTAACCCCTCCTCGATTCCCCGATTGAGATCCACTTGGATCGAATGAGGTTCTTGGAGGCTTTTCTTTTAAACAAGAACACATCTCTTAAAAACTTATTAAAATTTACAAGACTCTAGTGTGTATGCTCTGCACTTGGCTGCGGTTCATCCGATCAGTCAAGCTGTATCAAAAGCACTTGGGTGACTAGCATAATTAGGACTCACCCTCCCCAATTAACAAACCATCAGGTGAAAATCCAACACCTCGATCAAACCTTTACGGTGGTAAAATACCCAAAGGAAGCGGGAACCTACTGAAAAGTGACCTCGGGGCGCCGATCTCTGTCACACCCTAACGGGTGCGTTACGAACATAGCCCCAGAGACTCCATTTCAGCCCACATATTCCTTGCGGGTAGCCGTGTAGGTTTTGTTTTGGACATACTCCAAGTACTCTCGGGTATATCTGGAGTCCCCCTTTTAGCCTAATTTAAACAACTCATACTCCAATTTTAACTTAAAACATACCAAGATGCAATCGCAAAACATTCACTCCAAGCACACGCAAGCATATTGATCTCTTTGATTTGACTCCATTATTAAGGAACTGGTCATTTTTGCTTCATATATATATCATTTATCAGCTTTGTGCTTCCGTGTTATTTTCGTATCTTGTCATCTTCAATTGTTATAGTTAAAATATTCAAACTCCTAAAAAACTATTTCAGTTTAACATCACCACACTAAGAAATCATCCTTAGTAACTTAATAGGGTCTACCCCCCTTGGCTCCGTTAGGAGTTGAGCCTAAACGGAGGAGTCAAGAACAAGGTGACAGCCTTGACTCGAGACTTGCCCCAAAGGACACGCCGAGTGGCTTGAAGATTTCTGCCACGTGATCCAGGTGTGTGAAAAGGCGGCAACAATTTCCACAAGAAAATTAACTCTCGTAAACAAAAACTCCGACATCTCTCCTTGTCTTTTGTGGGAAAATTTCACGGTGAAGCGGAAACCACTAAATAATGATAGTGGGGACCCGTCAGCCTGCACCCTTATTTGGTGTAGTGTTGGACACACCCACACGACTCCGATCTAGCTTAAATTTCATTTGTGAAACCACAATCGGCAAATCCGGACTCGGTTCCTCGTACCTCACGTTATATCTGAGCCCCCTTTCCCATAATCCACTCATCCATAATAACTAAAACTGATCAAGAAGCACTGCACAACGTTTTCTTTCAGCAGTCTCCATTTACCCTTTTTTTGGCATTGTTCTAATTAAACAATATTTTGCTTTAGTGAATCTTATGTGTCATGAGTGATTTATCATTTATGTACTGTTGGTTTATTTCATAAGTGATGCTCTTGTTTTAGTAATTCATTTCAAACTCCTAGAATAACTTTCATCTTTTCATAACATAGCTTAAAGCTTTAATTTTTCTTTATTAGGGACCACCCCCGTTGGCTTTGCTAGGAGTTGGCCTAGATGGAGGAGTTGAGTGTTGAGTGACAATATCTCAACTTGTGACTGGCCCCCAAGGATGCACCTAGTGGCTTGAATATTTATGCCACGCTAACCCCGAGGCGCGTATTCAGGTGACAACACGTCTTTATTTCTTTCTTTTTCTAAGATAATCCTTAAGCTATGTTATTCTATCTCTTTTTCTTGTTGGCGATGTAGCTATTGGCGTTGCTTCTCTCTCAGGTTTGTATTACATTGCGTGTACTCTTAGTCCCATTGACCTACTTTTTTGGTCATTCAGTGGAATTAATAAAAATTGTTGAAGATTGTAACTTTGGAAGATATTCTTATTGTAATTTTATTGTATTATTGTTGTACCTCCTTCGAGAGATGCTATTGATGTACTTGGTCATGTAAAAGTCTTGAAAGAATCAATGTAAACCTTTCGTTGTAAGTTGGGTCAATAGTACCCAAAAGAAATATTATATAAATGTTATTTTGAGTCTCCCTAGAGAAGTCGACCCTGTAAGAGTAACATGTCAGCCCAATTAGGGAAAAAGGTCACTCACATGATGTGTATAAATAGAGAGGGTGCACCTCTCATTTGGACACATAACTCACTCAAGCAAGTGCACATGAAAGAGAAGAAGAAGTTCGCTGGAGAAGAGAAGAAGTTGCTTTTGTCTTTGGGGTTTATTTTATCTTGGTTTGGCATTGCACTTAGTGATGAAATGTATACTAAAGTTGTCTGGTTTTTTCCATTATGGTTTCCCATACATAGATCTTTTTCGTGTGTGTTGTACTTGTCTTTCTTTCAATGATCCTATTGCTTATGGTTATGATGAAATAATGTTAATTATTTGAAGATCTAATATAATCATTAAAATTCTAACATGGTATCAAAGCCATCCTGAAAGAAGTCATTGTACAATCATAACAGCTGCAACAACTAGAGATTAGGGCTCCATGTTTTCTATATTTCCATCCATAGATCAAGCTCAAATTTTGCATCATTGAATTCACCCTAGAAGGGCAAATATTTTTGTGGAGGAAGATTTTGGTTTTGTGGATTTGCAATTTTGACCTAAAAGCTATTGGGGTCAAGAACTAGGGATGCATACTTCGAGTCTTGTTGTCCACCAGTTGGGTTCAACCCATACCTTCTTCAACTTTCCCTAGGAGGGCACATTTTCCTGTGGAGGAAGAATTCAAATCCGAGGATTTTCATTTTTGGTCCTATCACTACAGCCGAGGGAATACTAAGGCATCAAATTTTCTACAGTTTTGTCCACAGATTTGGAAAAAGGAGTCCATTTATCAACTCTCCTTAAGGAGGCCCATCTCTCTCTCCAATCATATTTGCAAGATACCAAAGTTGAAAATTTAGGGATTCTTTGTCAAACCCTATGTCAACCAAAAGTAGTTTTCTAGAAAGGCATTGAAGCAAGCATTTCATTGAAGCACTCTCATTGGTAAGCACTATTCTCTCTATTTCCGTTTGAGGTTTTCATTTTATCAAGATGACAATCAATACCAAGCTTGAGGACAAGCTTGAAGGAGCTGAGAACTTTTGAGCATGGAAGTACAGAGTGCTTCTCATACTAGAAGAATATGATTTGGAAAGATATGCTAGAGGAGAATTGCAGAGCCAAAGGGAGATGAAAACTAAGCTAAGCACAAGAAGAACTTGGTAAAAGCCAAGAGGATTATTGTCGCCTCCATTAAGGATCATTTGATCCCACATGTATCTTCCTTGAAAACTCCCATGGAAATGTTAGATGCTTTGACCAGTGTGTATGAAGGAAAGAATATCAATAGGAAGATGAACTTGAAGACTCGACTCAAGGGTGTGAAGATGCAAAATTCATAAAACATGCAAACTTACTTTACAAAGGTCTCCCAGATCGAAGAACAACTAGAAGCTATTGGAGACAACATTGACGAAGCAGAAATGGTGATGACTACCTTGAATGGTCTCCCAAGATCATGGGAATCTATCATTCAAGGAATTTGTTCTAGAAGAAGGCTCAACAAATTGAGTAGGATATGGGAGGAATGCACGCAAAAAGAAGCTCGATTGATAGCTAGAGAAGAGAAGATGGGTGAAGAAGACAATCAAGCCCTAACAGCTCATGCCAAGAAGAGAAAGATCAAGAAGGAAGAACATTCTCATAAGAATCCTAGAAGATCTAAGAAGGACTACTCACAGTTCAGATGTTTCACTTGGGATGAGAAAGGATATTTTGAAAGAGATTGCCCCAAGAAGAAAGAAAAGAATAAGAGATATCATGCTCACGCTGTAAAAGATGACGAAATAGTTAAGAGGAGAGCAAGGGAAGATTCCTCAAGCGATGAGGAATATGTACTTTGATACAGAAGGATTCACCACATAAGATGAAGCTTATCCCATTAAAGGGATAGGAGGAGTCTCCTACAAAATTAAATTCTAGAAAACCCATGAAGATGAAGATCCTGCTCTATGGAAGAACCTCTTATCCATTTCAGCATTGGATAAGAAGGGATGTAATCGCGAATGAAGAAGAAGGGACACATAGATTCAACATCAGTACACAGTTCCAAGTGATCTATTGTGTAGAAGACTTGCTCAACATTTTCGATCATGAGCAAGATAGGCATAGGTCCTCAGAATCAGACGATGAAGTAGAGCATGTTGTCAGAGACTCCTGTAATTCCCGCAAGGAGACAAAGATCAAGAGGGAGCCTACCAAACAAACAAAGATAAGTATTTGAATTGTCATTTCTTGTATATCTAATTGCTTAAATAATATTGTTCAGTTGTGTACATATTTATCTTCCTAGATTTAGGAAGTGTATTGTTGAAGATTGTAACTTCGGAAGATATTCTTATTGTAATTTTACTGTATTGTTGTTGTACCTCCTCCGGGAAATGTTATTCATGTACTTGGTCATGTAAAAGTTTTGAAAGAATCGATGTAAACCTTTTGTTGTAAGTAGGGTCAAAAGTACATGTTATCACACAAAGTGTAGCTACCCACTTGAGATATCCTATCCAGGACGGAAGAGGTAAGGTAGCTAACCGGTGACACCGCAAGGGCCTTGTCCACTATGGGTAAAGGGTAGTTGTCACACTGGGCGGGCTCTTGTCGCTTTAGATCAAACCGGAGAATGATCAAGGGGGAGAACCTACTAGCCTAAGAGGGCTAGCACACCTACTCAAGACACTCCTAGGGTTTGGAAATGGATAAAAGAGGAGAGATAATGAGTGGATGAAACTAGATCTAAGAAATAAGTGTGGTATAGAGGTTAGGGCCAAGTTGGGGAGGCTTAATAAAGATAGGAAATAACCCAACTTGATTTAGATTGCACCACAAATTGGTTTAAAGAAGTTGATCTAGTGAGATCTAGCCAAATAAATGAAAACCCTAAAGGGACCCACCTGGGGTTTTTGCATAAGAGGACAAAGTGGACCCAAAAGAGTATATCGCGGTATGAAATGACTATATCGAGATGCTTGAGCATTGGATCTATGATTTTGGGGCGGGTCCACGCATACCCATCTGATAGATCTGAAGAAATGGCCACCCACCCAAGAGGGGCGCCCCTACCTAGAGTGACTAGTGCTAGATCCTAGGGAAAATGGATTCCGATTTACGTGTGTTGCCAACTTATTTGTACCATAGTTGGATTAGCTGAGGAGCCGCCATTTGACAAACATGATATATGTTTGCGTTCCAATGTATTAGATGATCCGCCATTTGTGCCTAGCCAGTTTTGGCTAGTCAGTTTTTGTTTTTAATAGTTATGACCATGGCCCCGCGGGGTTTGTAATAAAATGTGGTAGTAGGGTGTTTTGAGTGGTTCGGTCTCCTAAGACGTAGAATTTAAACTAAGGTATTCCAGGGAGTTTTTTTCTCTTGTCAATTATGCTTTGCCTATAGCATAGTATAATCGACGAGGTTTTCTCCCGTTTCCTCCAAAGCTGGAATGCCAGATTTTGAATTCTGGGTCTTGGGGGGTTATTAGAGCCCAACTGAGTATGTATAAACCTACTAAAAATTATTATAATAGATTATGGTCATGTCCTAAGTCACTAGAATCCTCAGAAAAAAATTCCGAAAAATTTTTACTGGACGCGTTGGATTTTTAATTTTTTAAATTTTTTAATTTTTTAATTTTTTAATTAAATTTTTCCATAGTTTAAATAGAAAAATATCAATTTGTACTATGTCAATCATCTGGAACCCGAATTCAGTGATTGAAGGCTCTAACCTTAAGCCAAAAATCATCAATGATCATCCAACCAGCTATCTCCAAGTTTCAGAAGTTCATTCAGCCTCATAATCAATAATTTCTCAAAAAAGTCATTTACGAAGAAATTATTAATTAAAATAATAAAAATGAATATTTTGGAGATAATAAAAAAATTTCCAAAATAAACCAAATTGAATCAAATAAAAAGCTAAATGACATGGCACGAAGCATTTATGATGATTCCAATCAATATCGGTCAGTTTCAGATCAAGTATCGGAGTGTAGCAGTTGAACTATCAGTCAGAAATTTGCCCTCTTTGGTCAAATTCGTTTTTGGTTGAAGTGTGGGTTATCTATTGGTTGGGTGATCATTACGAGAGAGGATGAGCCACCTCACCCCCCCTCATTACTCCAGCACTCAGTTACAACTCAGTTGCAGCTCAGTTCAACTCCAAATCATCATGCCGAGCTCATTCAATTACTCCAGTGTTACTCTTAGTCCGGATTTAGGGATTTGAGCCCTATTTTCTTTCCTTTTTGTATATATAGAGGTGCTTTGCTCTCTCTTATCCATGGAGAATTTGTGCAAGCACACTCTGGAGAAATTTGTAATATTGTTTGAATTTGAATAAAGCAGAAGACTTTGGAGGTCCATATGGGAGTTATTTGTGTGCCATGCTTCATCTTGTTTAAGGTGATACCATTCTTAGCTTATTTCTTTTGATTCTTAAGTATATGATCTTGTGATTAGAAGGCTAACAATCTAGCACAATATTATTTGATCTATGCTTTTCTCTTAAGTTTTGTGGCTTTTAGGTATTCTCCCAAATACAAGAGCTTTTGTTTGGTTTATGCATTCATTCTACAGGTTTCTAAAGGAGGCTTCTACTCTAAGAAATCGAGAAACAAAGGGCTTGCTTGCCTCATCCATCAAACTACAAACTTCAAAAAATCTCTTGGTTACCTTGGTTACTACAAAGCGGATCTACACTTTCACAGGTTTTATCCTATTGATTTGCTTTCCAAGTAGTGCAAGTATTCTCAATTTATTCACATTTCTAGATCTTGCATTATGATTGGCTAAAGTAGATCAAAGTATGACTTGCAAGTATTCTCAATTTATTCACATTTCTAGATCTTGCATTATGATTGGCTAAAGTAGATCAAAGATTCATACTTTGATCTACTTGTTGGGTTTAGATCTACTATTTTTTAAATCTTTAACTTTTACTAGATCTAAGATCTTAGTCTCATTTCAAGCTAGTAAATCCATCATTCTTTTTTGGCCAAACTTTTGTCTTGAGAAGTACTTTGGGGTTTGTTCCCAATTGCTGCATTGTTTGCGTGCCACTTCTCTTTCTCCGCTATCTCTTGCGTATTTTCAGCTAGCTGAAAATTTCAAGACTAGTGCTTAAAATCAATTTTTTGACTTCTTTTTTGCCTTGGAAAACCTGCACGAATTTTCTCAAAAAATATGCAAATTTTCCACTTTTAGGCTTGCTGGTTTTTTTGTGTTTTTCATTAATTTTCAATTCTGGAAATTCATTTAAAAATCAGAAATTTTCCAAAAATTTATTTTTTCAAGTTTTTGTACTTTTTCTCGAAAAACGTGCAAATTTAACCTTGCTGTTTTTTTTGCTGGTTTTTTGACATTTTTCTGTTATTTTTTAATTTTGGAAATTAGCCTAAAAATCAGAAAATTTTCAAAAATATTTCAAAAAAAAATATTTTTTAATTTTTTCATCATTTTCTCGAAAAATGTGCCATTTCAAGCTTGTTGATTTTTTGACTTTTTTTGCAGTTTTCTACTATTTTCCAATTCTGAAAATTAGCCTAAAAATTAGAAAAAAAAACTTTCTCAAAAAATTTCAAGTCATTTCATTCAAAAACGTGCATTGAGTCATAAAAGACAAGTTTTTCCTCTCATTTCCAAGGTTTGATTTTTAGTCTTGTTTTACTATTTTGGGCTTTTATTTATCTCATTAGGCACTTATCATCTTGTTCACTTTCATCTTCCTGAGTCATAAGTTAAATTTTGGTTTGCTAACACTCGTACTAACTGTTGTTTAAAGCTCTTACTTACAGGTGAACGAAAAACAAAATCAAGCAAAGAAAGAGCAAGCAAAGCTAGATCCAAAAGATTTAGAGCCAAAAAGAAGAACCATACCAAGAAGAAGATCCAATCTCAAAAAAAAATCATTCTCCTTTGTACAAGTCACAATAAGGCTTCAAGTTCTCTTGATTAGTCACTTTCTTCATTTTCAAAAGGGCTAAATTCCCTAATCTTGTAAAGTATTAATGAAATAAGGCTAAGTGGGATAAGGCCTCCCATTTTCGTGTTTCTTCCCCATTTGGGGAAGAGTGTTGCCTTGGTTAGCTTAGATCTTTGTCATATTTTTTTCGAGTAAATTAAATTGATTTTTCCATCTTTTGCATTTAGAAATAGTGATTGCTAGCTTAGATTTACTTTCCACTAATTGCTAGCTTAGCTTGTTTTATTTCATTGTTAAGTTGTTTATCTTTTAAAAATTTTCATTTTTCAAAAGTATTTCAGCTGCTTAACAATTAGAAATCTCTTGAATCTCACTTTGTCGATCAAGAGTGCTCTCTATCGGAGAGTTGTTTTTATTTCGGTTTTCTACTTACCCCCGTCCTCTCCCGATTAAGGCCTTAAAACCTGAAAGAGATTCTTGGGTAGATTAGTTGTTCTTTTTATTTGCAAGTGGTTTATCATCTTACTTTGTCATTGCTTCATTATTTTACAATTTGTTGAGCTATCATGTGGTTTCAATTTACAAGCTGATTGTCTTATAAAAAAGAACCAAAGTCTCTTGAACTTGTAGTAACCCAAGTCAAGAGCACTCTCTATCGGAGAGCATTCCCACTGCATTATCCTTGCATCAAGCATATAGATTAATTAAAGTCTCTTGAACTTTTGTCATAAGACAAAGTCAAGAGCACTCTCTGTTGGAGAGTTGAACTGTGTGCTCATAATAATAAAATATTTTCAACTCACATTCCCCCTTAATTAATTTACTTCGTTGACAACCTTCACCTAGTATGCTCTGCTGACTTCATAGTTGGGCTCGTACTCAAAACGGTGAATGGACTTGCTAAGATCGCAATAACAACACAACTAAAATTTTACCCCTTAACCAACGCACTAGTGTTGTAGAAAGTTTCAAGTCTATTCTTAGTAAAGGCACTGAAACTCCCCGTTGTCTAAGCTTCCCGTCTAGCTGGTCAATCCTCCTGGATACTAGCGCGAGATACTGGACGGGCCGACATGTCTTTAATGGAATGACTCTGAACACTTTCACGGTTGGTCTTTGATACCTTCTTCGTTTCAAAGCCATAATAAGCAAGACCACTAAAACATTTAAAACGTACGAAGAGCACTCGCATAACATTCACTAGCATTATTTCAAGACTTGTTGTTATTTCTTTAAGCATTGCAGAGCTTCGACTCCATAAGGCACTGGTCTATTATTTTATGCATGATTATTAAATCTAGATCATTTGTCCTTGGCTTATAAAAATCTTTATCTGTGAATGCATCTTTATTTTACAAGTTCTTAATATACTATTTATCTGTTATTTGATAGTCGTCATCAAAATCTCACCGGATCTATCAGATCTACGAAATGAGGGTTTTAAAGAGAGAGGGTTTGTTTGACAATTGGATGAAACTAATGAAAACAGTACCTACCTTGCAGATCATACCTGAGAATACTTGCGTCCTCCTTAGATGTTGATGATCCTTTCACTTAGTTACAATTTCGAACGAGATCCGACATGCAACGAAGGAAAAACGCCCAAGTGAGGAAGTGCGCCCCCTCTTCTCCACCTGCAAAATCAATCTACCAAAGTCAGAATTGTTCACTAATGAAAGAGGAAAGCTACGTATGGCATCCACAAAGAATTATTCAATGCACAAAGTAGCAATTGATCACTCTCTGACCATGAGGTGATTTGACTGAAAGATGATGCAAGTTTCCCTAGCAATCTTCTCCTTCAATTCGCTACCTGCAAAAAGAAGGGTACGACCCTCACAGAAAAATAGTGTTTGCTTAAAATATCCATTGAAATGTCTAAGCAAGAGGCGTAACAATCACATCCCCGACATTCACAAAGCTCCCAAGAGATTTCTGCAAAATTTTTCTTGTAATCAATATTTCTAGAGACAAAAGTCCCATTACAAATGAGAAAGTGTCTCAATATATAGATCTCTCAAGTACATAATACCTAGATCCAAAAAGATCAAGGGTCAAGATCATAAGATAAAATCATCCTAATCTACAACTAAGATTAGCCGGATACATTTCACATGGATCAACTCACAAATAGAAGGGGGTGCATCACTAGAAATGCCCGATGAGGGGGTGCACCACATAAAATATGACTAATGACCACAAAGTAGCACATGGTGGGGCTAGGAGGTTATGTTATCCTTCACTAGCAAGGCCCCCATGGCACAATAATAAGGTGTGGTGACAAATAATATAAAGGATTGATAAAAATCACTAGGGGATCTCCCTCAAAATACATCAAAACACCCTCAAACTGCATAAATCAAGTATGTGTGGACCTCAAGTGAAGTGAAGTTGATGCCGAATGATCAAGGTAACCCAAATACTACGCCTCAGACAAATTCGATGCCAATCCTTTGCCTCAATTGCCCAAATCGATTTCCTCATTAGCCATTTTTTATTATTAATATGTTGCTTTGGGAACATAAAACAACCAATATCTCACAGGGGACCAAAACCTGAAGCCAAATGACTGCACGGGTGGATCTGGGACCATGGTAGTATGGTGCAATCAAGTGGTTGTGTCCCATTATCCCCTCTGGCGCCCTAGGAGATCTTAATTTTTTCCACATTGTGTTTTATTTTCATTTTTCCCCGCGCAAAATGCTGCAAAAAGTCCAAGAGACCATATTTGTCCTGTAACTGCCCAAAACAGAAAACCAACTACACCAATGGAATCAGAATGTCCAAATTAACTAGGAATGAGTAATCATACATAATATGTCCACCACAAAAGTACATCAGAGGCCCCCATCCATGTCAGAACCATAATAATAATAAAGCCTGTAAATGTTGATAATGATAGAAATAATACAAGGCATCATAACAAATCACCATCTGAAGCATGAATATGTCTAATGGACACTTGTATACCATAAATAATCATCATCCATAATCATCTGTCTATAGCTCATCCTATATCCTGCTCATGGCCTAGTCAACACTGGGTTGACCAAGTCAAGATTGATCAGATGATGACCCAAGTGCTAAACTCTGATGCTGCAAAGTACAAATGGACTTGCATGTTCAATTATCTATGCTAGCATTGACACTCTAGTATGATTAGATTTAGTTGGCAAGTATAAGCACAATACATATATAATAATCCAAATTAAAATGATTAGTTGCTTCAAAATAAGAACCTCTAGTGTATACTCATTTATAGATTTAGTCATTTTGCTAGTCAAGGGTAAAGGGATATTAAACAACAGGCAAAGCCATGGGGTGACTTGATAGCTCAACACTGTAAGCATCTGGGCTAAAGGATAAGGGAATCCACACAACACATAAGTTGGACTAGGTGAACAATAGGGCATGGCGGTATCTCACAAATGGGTGGAATGATGAGAAGGCTCCACTAGACTCTAGACAAGCAACCATTTATTTGCTCGGCATTTATTATACTAGCTAACCTCTAAATGCAGTTTCCCTGGTAAGCCTTCTGGGCTTCCAAAAAATGACAACGACATGACCTTCTTGGGCCAATCTCTCCCTATTTCCCTATGGGGGAAAATGAGTCGTACATTATTCAAAGAATGAGTGTTCATCCTCTAGCCATTAACTTTATTTCTCATTTCTAACTTACCAGCCTCCAAGAGCAGGTGCCCTGGAAAGCCATCTGGGCTTCCAGAAAATGACAAAGGCTCAGCCTTCAAGGGCTTGCCTCACCCTGATATCCTGTGGGGATAAATGAGCCTTACACCCTACAACGGATGAGTGCTCATCTGTTGGCAACTGGCTAGTTTTATTTTTTATTTCCAATAGTATCTAAAAACATTTTTATTCTGCTGGCAGGACATCCATTTAGAATAACTTTAAGCTCTGATGCCTTAGTGTCTAAAAACGCTTTCTTTGGTAGGACTACTTCTGTTCAAGACCTAGAGGTAGACATCCCCTGTGATAAACATCACATAAACCAACACCGAGACACAGTTTATACACGGAGACCTGTTCCAACATAGAGGTGAAGGTGGGGGAAATCCCATATGTCACTAGTCAAGTTACAAGTCAAGGTCAATCAATCAACAAGGAAAGGCAACGAACGGATGGAGATAGTGGAAATGATGCCAAGACTAGAAAGCTATGTCCCTAAAGGGAAATGACCAAATCCATACTAAGAGTAGGGCAAAGCCAATGAGTATACAAAAGAATCTCTCGGTCAAAACCACTAGATCATTTATACTTTAGATTCCAATTAAACCAAGATAAAGTATTGCCAACATATAATCAAAATCAACCAAGTCGCACTACTAAAATAGGTAACAGAGCAACATCAAAATCCATCTGCACAAACCATCATATCACCTGGGTCATATACCTGCACTAGATCTGAAAACAATTTGAAGATCACGGAAAAAAACTGTCGCTACTACACATGGGCACTATAATAATATTTGCTCTAGATCATTAAAGAATGGCTAGCTCAATCATTGAATCTGGGGTCATGAGGCTCATTCATGGCATAGAACTGGTCCATCTGGTTACTTTGGATCTGCTGAAAGTGGGGGATCATCATCAACTGGTGGATCATCATCTGCTAATCTCATAGTAAAGGGCTGGCTCAAAGAACTGCTCAGTACTTCTCAGGAACAAAAGTAGCCCAACTACTATATGTGTGACAACAGTACCCAAAAGAAATATTATATAAATGTTATTTTGGGTCTCCCTAGACAATTTGACCCTGTAAGACAAGTTGGCCCAATTAGGGAAAAAGGTCACACACATGATGTGTATATATAGAGAGGGCACACCTCTCATTTGGATATACAACTCACTCAAGCAAGTGCGCATGAAAGAGAAAAAGAAGTTGGCTAGAGAAGAGAAGAAGTTTCTTTTGTCTTTCCGGTTTATCTTATCTTGGTTTGGCATTGTTCATGGTAACATAATCTATACTAAAGAAGTTGTTGGGTTTTCTCCCTTGTGGTTTCCTAGAAAAAAATCTTTGTGTTCTTTTATGTTGTTGTATTTTTCTTTCTTTCACTGATCCCATTTCTTATGGTTACGCAACTCAATCGAGATTCTTCGCAAGGTCTATTGTCTAACTAGCAGCACAAAGAGGTATCTGAGTCATGTTCTCAACGACTCTTCACCCCTGCATGTCGATCGAAATGGGTATAAAAAAATTGCTAGCAATATAAGCCACATGCTTCAGGCAAAGAGCTTTCAAGGGTTACACAATTGGAATTTGGTCGTCAAAGACTCTAATTGGATAATGATGAAATAATGCTAATTGTTAAAAGATCTAATATAGCCATTAAAATTCTAACATGGTATCAGAGCCATCCTAAAAGAAGTCATTGTACAGTCCTAATAGCTGCAACTACCGAAGATTAAGGCTCCATGGTTTTAGACTTTCTATCCATAGATCAGGCTCGACTTTTGCACCATTGAACTTTCCCTAAGAGGGCGCATCATTTTGTGGAGGAAGATTCCAGTTTTGTGGAGTTGCAGTTTTGACATAAACACTGTCAGGGTCGGGACCTAAGGTTCCACACTTTGAGACTTTGTGTCCACCAATTGGGTTCAACCCATACATTTTCCAACTCATCCAAGGAGGGCGCATCTTTCTATGGAGGAAGAATTCAAGTTCGAGGATTTTCATTTTTGGCTCTATCATTGCTGCCGAGGGAAAACTGGGGCATTAGATTTTCTGTAGTTATGTCCACAGATTTGGAAAAAAGAGTCCATTGCTCAACTCGTCTTGAGAAGGCGCATCTCTCTCTAATCAGATTTACAACATACCAAAGTTGAAAATTAGGGTTTCCCTGTCAAACCCTAGTTCATCCAAGAAGAAGTTTTCCAAAAGACCTTGAAGCAAGCACTTAGCTGGAGCACTCTTATTGGTAAGCACTATTTTCTCTATTTCCATTTGAGGCTCTCATTTTACCAAGATGACAAACAATACCAAGCCTAAGGACAAGCTTGAAGGAGTCGAGAACTTTCGTGCATGGAAGTACATAGTGCTTCTCATTCTAGAATAACATTACTTGGAAAACAATGTCAAAGGAGAAGTTGTAGAGCCAAAGGGAGACAAAGAGAAAGCTAAGCACAAGAAGAACTTGGTCAAGGCCAAGAGGATTATTGTTGATTCCATCAAGGATAATTTGATCCCACATGTATCCTCCTTGAGGACTCCCAAGGAGATGTTTGATATTTTGACCAGCTTGTATGAAGGAAAGAACATTTATAGGAAGATGACCTTGACAAATCAACACAAGGGTGTGATGATGCACAACTCAAAAAACATACAATCTTATTTCAAAACGGTCTCCCAAATCAAGGAACAGCTAGCAGCTATTGGAGACAATGTTGAAGAAGCAGAAGTGGTGATGACTACATTGAATGGTCTCCCAAGATCATGGAATCATTCATTCAAGGAAGCAAGGAGCTCAGGCGGGGTCAAAGGATCAGGCAGTGTTGCTTGTTTGGTTAGGGACTCTCTCCGGAACAAGGTATCTTTGGTAGCTACAAATGAGCATGCCAAGTTCATGTGAATTCAGGATAGATCCAGGGTCTCCCCCCCGAGGGACATCTACATTGTAGTTTTCTACTTTCCCCTAGCTTCTTCACCATCTGCCATCCACAATGGCTCAAATGGGGACCCCTTTATAGACTTGTACACTGACGTCACCCAATATTCCGTTGACGAGGAGGTTATCCTTATGGGGGACTTCAATGCTCATACCAGAGATCTTCAAATCCCTCTCCACGATCGCTCAGAGGATGTGTTATGTACTCAAGGGATTGACTCAGTCTCGGTAGGTCTTCACCGGATATCAGAGGATACCTTGGGGCCCACTACAGCATATGGTAAACATCTCTTGCAGCTAGGGGAATCTCACGAGTTGCTAATTTCAAATGGCCTTCCCAGCTTTCTAGAATCTCGCTTCTTCACCTGCCGGCCACATGGAGGAGGTGCAAGTGTGGTGGATTATGTTCTCACTAGCCAGAACTTGCTTCCCCTTATTCGAAATTTTTCAATCTACCCCATCCCCCTTGTTGATCATGCACTTCTCTTACTCTCTCTTCGGTTTGATCCTCCCCTGCCAACCCATCCCTCCCCTCAGAGCCCATGCCAGACCACCTTTTGGTTTGGAAAAGGAGACCCTGACATCTTCTCGTCTACTCTTCGCTAGATACTTCCACCTGAGACCCAGTTCTCCTCACTTGACTCAGCTTCCACTAAATACCAGTGTCTTTCATCTGCAATTTGGGAAGTTGCACTCAAATCCTTCCCCCACAGCACTCGTACCACCTCCATCTCCCCCAAAACTGGATCTTGTCCCATAAATAAATGGTATGATGATGAATGCAAAATCCTCCATCGAGTACTTCGATATGCATTCACCCATTCCCAAGCCTCCTTCCCCGACATCAAAACGTCTTATTGTCATCTCCTCCATCGCAAGAAACGATTCTTTATCTCTCAGAGAAGCCGAGAACTCTCATCTCTCCTTGCCCACTCCCCCAAGCAATTATGGGGTACCATCATTGCCCAACTCTCTCCTCTTCCATCCAACCTCGACCCTGCTTCCATGTTCTCCCACACTTCCAATCTTTACAATATTCTCGGACAGGCCCAAATTCATGTTACTTTTCCACCTTCCTCTTGTTGCCTATTCTCTGACATGTATATCAGAGAGGCCATCTGGGCAATGAACAACAGCAAAGCAACAGATGAAGAAGGCTACCAACCAGAGTTCTTCAAACACGGTCTTTGCGCTCTGGTTAGCTACTTGGTTGATCTCTTTAACCATGTTTTACGCGAAGGTTTCTTGTCGATATGGTCACATCACATTATCTATCCGATCAACAAATCAAGATCCACCTCTGATCTGAATAACTACAGAACGATCATGGTGGGCCACATGTTCTCGAAGTTATATGACACCGTTCTTCATAGGAAACTGTCCAACGATCTCGAGCAAAGAAACCTCAGAGCTAGGGTCCAAGCACGTTTTCAGCCAGCTCATCAGACTATTGACCATATCTTTACCCTCCGTGTTGTGATTGAGGAGGCACACCACCGTTCTTCGAAAGTCTACTGTTGCTTCGTGGATTTCCGGAAAGCCTTTGACTCTGTCCTGAGGAAAGACCTACTACAGAAACTCAGAGGTATTGGCATCTCGGCGACCCTACTGACACCTATTATGCGCGTATATGAGTCCGTCTTTGGTCGTCTTTGCACAGCCCACAGAATGTTTGAGTTCATCAGAAGCACTGTCTCCCACCCTGTTTGGGATTTATATTGATGAGTTGGACGTCTTTCTTCACGAGCATTTCCAGGACACGAATGGCTTCTTTCTTCACCAAGTTCTGATATCTATTTTACTATTTGTTGATGAAATAGTACTCCTCTCGTCCTCCCCAGAAGAATTACAGAGGCAGCTAGATGCCTTAGCTCTTTTTTGTGACCTCCGATAGTTGACGGTGAATTTGGGTAAAACCAAGGTTATGATCTTCAATCGGGTCAAGAAAACTTCGGACTTTCGCTTCCTATTCAAAGGGGAGGAGATCAAGATTACCAATACCTATACTTACTTTCGGGTGCAGTTCTCAGGTCCCCTCTTCATTTTGCGACCAGCTCTTCAGCCTCAAATCAACAAGGGATATGGATCCTTAGCCCTTCTTGAGAGACAATGTTTTCGTCATCACTTCCAGGACTTCTCGTCCAAGATGAGCCTTTTGGACACCTTGATCTGTCCCATTCTATACGGATCATAGATTTGGGGACCATCTTTACTTGAGTCAGATTGGGCCTCAGTTGAGAGAGTCCAGATCCTTCTTCCTCGTTGTATCATCAGATTCAAATAGACAATACCGCAGCACATCGTCCTGGCTGAGTTTGGGGCTCAACCCTTCCGACTTGAGACGACCTTCAGATTGGTTTCCTTTTTGCATCGTGTTCGGGTATTTGCAGACTTGTTAAAGGGTCGAAACAGGTATTCATACTTGCCATACTGCTCTTCTGAGGCTATTTCCCGTGCTACTCACTCAGGTAGAGCCCAATGTTGGTTCACAGGGGTCTCTAACTTTCTCGAATCAGTAGGCATTGAGTTAGATCGTATTCTTTCGTTTCGATATTCTCTTGATGCTCTCGGGCACCTTTTACCTACCTAACAAGAGATAAACAAGATCATCAGGGACGATATTTACAGGCAGTCTGTCCAGGTTACCTGGGTCAATCCTCCGGGAGGGTTGCACCCAAAGATGGCCTTTTACGCTGAGCACTTCCAGGGGATAAGAGACAAGCTCATTGTTCGACCCCAGTACACGTTTCGTCACTGGTTGCATGCTCTTCGCATCCCTTTCGAGCAATTCAGACTAGGATCCCATAGACTTCGGGTAGAGACAGACCACCATATTGATAAACCAGACAGGATCTGCCAAGTATGTCATCTACAGAAAATGGAAACCGAGATGCACTTTATTTTCAGATGCCCCATGTACTACGAGATCAGAGGACAATTCCATTGCTTGTTCAAAGGTTCTTAGACCCTGGACGACGGTTTTAGGTATCCTGATTAGAGAGATGTTTAGCACTATATTTACAAGAAGTTCTCAGGTTTTTGAGCACATATTCTTCAACCTCCCATCAGACTAGACACCACACAGAAGATCATAGTATTCTTCAACGTGCTACAACCAACTAGGGGCACCAAGAGACCAACCGACATGGACACTGATCCAGTTTCTAGATCAGTGAGGATCTGCAGAACCGCATCTCGACCCACAATATCTCAGCAGTAGATCCATACCAGATCTCTCCCTGAGAGACGAACTAGCTCGTCCAGACCTCAACACCATGCAAACTCTTCCCAGCGGCAAATCAGTGGACGGCCCGCATCCTCATCGGGCTAGTAGACTTTATTGAATTTCCCTCAGTTTTATTCTTTCAGCCTCAGATGTTAGGAGTACTACACCTTCCTCGGTCCTATACGATCTAAGATCTTCTCTGTCAGAGCATCTCCGTCCCATTGCGGGGGTCTGGATTTGTGGTTGCGGCCGGAGCTCTCTCATACTTCATCCCAGCTCATAGTTCACTTTTACCTTCTGCATTGTATTTCTTTTTAATTTGTTCCTCCCGCACTGTACGAACATCATTGTAACCAGCAGTCCCGTTGACCTACTTTGTGGTCATTAGTTGGACATAAATAAAATTATCTTATCTTATCTTATCTAAAAGGAAGCTCACCAAATTCAGTAGACTATGGGAAGACTGCACATAAGAAGAAGATCGATTGATAGCCAAAGAAGAGAATGATGGGTGAAGATTGTTGATTGAGTTGTCATTGATGCCAACATAGGACTTGTAGTGGCCCCTCAAGTTGTCATTGATGCCACCAAGGTCCCTTATAGTGGACAAGCTTAATGAACAAGTATGAGTTGATCATGGACACTTACACAGGTTTGGCATGAGTTTGATCACCCTTTACCCAAATACAATGCCTAGCTAGATGATAGGATTGATGGTTGATTGATTGGACATACCCCTGCTATGGTAGCCTAGGATTTGGAGCCCATTCACTGATGGTGTGAGCCTTGTAGCACACGGTGGTACAAATGACCCATTTTGTGTTCATTTCTTGAAGAGGTCATGACTGGATAGGATCATGAAGCCCCCATACTTGGTATGTGCCACTTGATGTTCATGGAGCCCTTTGCTTGCACTTGATTGAAGACCATTGAGGTGCCCTTATTCTCTTGCATAAGAAGGCTTGGGACCCACACCCGTAGCCATAATAGAGTTGGTCAAAATAAAAAGAATCTCTTAAACCCTTGACCCTCATATTGGGCATAAGCCCACAAGGGTGTTGAAGAAGCCCTCATGAATTCAATGACGTGTTAATGAAGCCTATAAAATCCTCATGCATGCTAATTGAAGCCTTTTTGTTTGCATAAAGAATGGTGAGGTAATATTAATGATTTGGTCAAGCATGTGGATAGATCCCTAGTATGTTGAGGATTGTGATACTTGAAGGTAAGGGTCCCTAAGCCCATGTTATCACCAACCTTGTAGTTGCCTATGTGAGGTGGATCCAGGATGGATGGTAAAGGGATAAGTAACTAAACAGGTAGAACCAAGACTGTCTAAACTCCCAAATGGATGGTTGTCACGCCAATCAAGGAAGCCTTCACTTTATGTGTCTTAGCCCAAGACAACAAAGGAGGAGACCCAGATCTACTCCTGACAGGAGAGATCAAACCTAGACACCAGATCAGATCAAATGGACTTTGAGGTACGTAAGGTGTAAGGAGATGAAAACCCTAGATCTATGGGTGATGTCATTAGGTGAACCAAGGCTTTGGATGACGATTTCAGAAGTTTGAGGCTTGATCCAAAGTGGGACACGGGTGACCTATAAAGTAAATACTAGATCTAGGGTTGAGGTACTAGCAATAAGTGAGGATATCCGTTGCCTTGGGAAACGCGACCAATGCAGGGAGGTCAAGGACAGGATTGGGGCTATCTAGTACCAATGGAAGGACTCAATGAGAGATATGACAATGTCAAAGCACCCGAGTCATCAAGGAAAAATCATATCACAAGGAGAGGAGGCCAAAGAGAGGGTAGCGCTAGAGTTGGAGATCAGTGCCTGTCAGGTCTAGGGCAATGGAGTCACCATCTGCCCAGCGTTTGAGGAGACCCACTTGGGAAATACCTCGATCTACAGACCCAAAAAGTGTTTGGCCGGAAAAGTCAGTCTGTGGGGAAAACCGACAACAAAGTAGGCTAGCGCTAAGGTTTGAAAAGTCAATTTCTTAGATCTAGGACAATATGGAGACCACCAGCTCAGTGTTGAAGGTGTTTTGGAATGAGGGTGACCTGGTCTACAAACCCAAGTTGGAAAAACGCCGAAAAAATCAGATCTGGGAAAAAGTCACAAAAATGATGAGCGCTAGGGTTTTGGAAGACAGTTTCTCAGATCTAGGGCCACCTATCAACGTCTAGCTCAGCGTTGGAGGTGTTTTGGAACAAGGGTGACCTGATCTACAAACCCAAGACAGAATTTTGCAAGAAAAACAAAACCCAGAAAAAGTCAAAAATTCATGAGGAGCGTTGGGGTTTGAGCAAACGGTTTTCCATATCTAGGGCAAACCAGCCAGTTTCAGATCAGCGTTGAGGGTAAATTGGAGAGGGGAAGACCTGATCTACAAAACCAAGCTTTTGTTTGTCCAGAGATCGAGCGGTTTATTTTTTAGTATATTTGGTTTTTTGTTCTTTATGGAATTTTCAGTAAAATGAAGAAAAAGCATGTGTCAATGGGTTGAGATCCGGAAGAAAGGAACTTACCTATAGATCTTACCTGGAAATCCTTGTAGATGCCTTGAAGGTGATGATCCCTGCTATCCCGACAATTTGAAAAGACCTATGTGATTTCTAATCCCACCGTTTTGTTCCAAGAGACCAATGCGCCCTCTCTCCTGCACAAGCAAACGTCAACAATATCAGATTTACTATGTCATGAAAAAAAGACAAGATCTACAGAAAAATAACAAGATGTAATCATAGATCACAATGAAGCTAATGAAAACCCCCTGTTACAGACAAAGCCAGTCCAACCGAGTTGAGGTCCCCCTCAAAAACGCCTAAGTGAAGTCGCCCTCTTGTAGACAAGACAATGATCCCGAAAAATATATAGATCTCACACAAATTTCCCGAATGCTAGGAAGCAAAAGACTTTCCAATCACCATCTAAGAACACCAGATGCAAAGGAGATCCAAAAAATATCCACAAGAAAGTTTTTCTATTAATCAGATCCAAGAGGCAAAGACCCCTTTACAAATGAGAAGCTCTCTCCTTTAAATAGGAACGAGAGAACCAAAATCCTAACCACTTTCAAAACGAGTGGCTAAGATTAAAAGATATAAATGAGCTAATCAATGGTTGAGATGAGCTCAACATACAATACATGGATCAATATAACCATAAAGTACCAAAGTGGACTAAATCACCCATAAAGAGGGTAACCCACTCAACAAGAAATAAATGAAGCACATGGTGGGTCCATGGAGTGTTAACTAACTCCCTCTGGGTGCCCCATGGCACAATAAAACATATAATATTTTAATCTTTTGACTTTGTGCCTCCTTGAGGAAATCGTGAGCCTCCCAAAAGCTCCATAAATTAATATAAAAATGCCCAAAAAATAGTTGTGGGCACAATCAGGTGCTGCCACTGCTAGAGAAGGTGTGGAGGACATCGCACTCATCATTAAAACTCATCCCATGTCATTTCCTTACCTCAATAGCCCAAATCGATTTCTTCAATATCCATTGAATCATTTATTAATCTGCCTCAGGAAATGTGAACCTACCAAAACAGTCTCCTAGGGTGCTTGCGTTGTCCAATTGATCCCACCAGGCTTGTTGGGATGGGGGTACTATGGTACAATCAGGTGGTTTATGCCCCATACAGCGCCCTAGGAGATCCCATAAAACATCTCCCTGCTTAGTCACCTCATCCTGTGAAGCAAAACTGCATCACAAGGGTAAAATGAGCCTGATCATCTCTGGAAGTGCCCGGAACTGACAATAAGCTATCTTACTAGAATCAGAGAGTCCAAATCCATCTAGGGTGCATACTCAAACCCTTTCCAGGTCTCTGCCTGATCATCAACAATATCAAATAGACAATATAATCACCTGTAAATGACCACATACCAATAATATAACTCAGACTATCATCCATCTGCTACAAGTGTTACAAGGCTAAGACATGCTCTACAAATCATTTAAGTAACAATCATAACAAGTAGTAGTCACCTCACTGGCGGTACATCAACCAAATACATATATAGGGTTTTATTTATTATTACTCGGACTAGACTTTCAGAACTATACTCACTTCATAGTTGTAATCAATTTGTTAGTGAAGGGTGAAGGCTGAAATTGACAAGGCTAGGGCAAAGGATGACTACCAACTTAACATCATGACACTTTGGATATGGAAAGGGAATACTCACTATAACCACATGCCTGACAAACAACAACACAGGGAATGGCAGTGCCTCACAAATGGTTGAGTTGTTTAGAGAGTGATTATTCAACTTAGGCATCATGTTTACATCAAGTTTGATCCAGGTTCATTAGGACCATCAATTTTATTTCCATGGCCTTTCTGGCCTATATGACCTTTTGGGGACTTCACCAGTGCTTAAAAGCACAACTAATTGCAGCTTTCATCGAGGACATATTCAAATTTATAAGGTCAGAAATATTTGGTTATAGCATATATTTAACCATTCCTTTTGGGACCTTTTCTTATACCCTTCACGAGGTATTCTAGCATTTCATTGCTCTTTCCCTTTGCTCGCATATGTTAAAAAACACATTTTAGAATTTACAATCTCCATGGGCACATATATAAATATTTTCAATACAAGTAGTACATGAGCTTTCAGTTTTAGCCAAAAACATCTCAAGTAACCAGGGGGAGTTCTGCAAAGTGCCAAACATCGAGACAACCGACCAGAATGATTAAGGCATACAATCCAACTCACCAAAGGCAAGTTCTATCACCAACTCAGAGCCGAGACACAATATAAACAGGGAGGTTTGTCCAATAAAGGTTCTAGCGGGGAAAGGTCCTCCATGCCACAAGTCAAGTAGTAAGTCGGGTTAAAACAAAACTGGAAGGAAATGGATGGGTGGAGACAATGAACAATGAAGCCAACACTAGCAAGCTAGAGTATGGTGGGAATGACTACCTCTATTCTCCCTAGGGAGGGTAAAACTAATGAGTATAGATCAGGAACTTCCAAGTCTAAATAGGGACATCAATACATAATACAAATACATCCAAATCCATATATTTATGACTGCCAGATCATGACACTAAATGCTAGTATACGTCACAAAGATGAGTATAAGAGCAATGATAACCATAACACAATATAATAAATGCTGAGTCATAACCATGCAAATAATCCATGTGAACCATCATCTGTCCAACGAGAAAACACTAACACCAATCTGGGCATCACTAACTACTCTGCAAATGACTAAATGGCTACATCAATCCTCGAATCTGAGTGTCCTGAGACTCAGTCCTGACATGGGAGAGTATAATAATCCACTAACAAAATAATGACCCGTCAAAACTGCTCATCTCAGCATCGCATATGTAAGAGATCTAGCTTAAAAATGTACTATATCTGAAAAATAGAATATGGCAGCCTGGCTACTATATATGTGATAACAGCCCACAAACTAGATATTGGAGCCCATGGTGAAGAAGTCATTATCCTTGGAGCCTCTACATGCTTGATGATGCCCTTACCACTTGGAGGAAGCATTTGATGGTCATGGTTTATTGATGTAGCCCTTCTAATTGCACTCATGGTGTCTTTCTGACATGTTGATGGAATCTGTTGCCGCCTTTCACACACCTGGCTTATGTGGCAGAAATCTTCAGGCCACTCAATGTGTCCTTGGGGGCAAGTCTCGAGTCAAGGCTGTCACCTTGTTCTTGACTCCTCCGTTCAGGCTAACTCCTAACGAAGGCAAGGGGGGTAGACCCTATTAAATTACTAAGGCTAATTACTTAGTGTGATGGTGTTATATTGATTAAGTTGTTTAGGAGTTTTGAAATTAACCAGTGGAAACAAAAGATAACAAGATGCAAGATTTAAAGCAGATAAGCACAGTAATGACACTCAATATATAATCGAAAGAATTGATCAAATAAATCACTAGTGCTTTAAATGGAGTCAACAGAGAAAATAATGTGCTTGCATGCGCTTGAAAGAATGTTTTGCAAATGTCCCTTGGTAGATTTTAAATTAATGTAGAATGTGAATGAATTAAATTAGGCCTCCAGATATACCCGAGGGGTACTTGGAGTATGTCCAAAAGTGAACTTTCACGACTACCCGCAAGGTGTTTGTGGGCTGGAACGGAGTCTCGAAGACTATTGTTCATAACGCACCCATCAAGGTGTGACAGAGATCAGCGCCTCGAGGTCACTTTCCAATTGTTCCCACTCCTTTGGGTATTTTGCCACCGCTTACAGTTTGTTCGAGGCGTTGTATTTTCGCCTAATGGTCTGTCAATTTGGGAGGTGAAAACTAATTAATCTAGTCACTCAAGTGCTTTTGATGTAGCTTGACTGATCAGACGAACCGCAGCCAACTACAGAGCATACACACTGGAGTCTTTGTTATTTTTAGTAAATTTTAAAAAAGGTGTTCTTATTAAAAAGAAAACCCTCCAGGAACCTCTTTCGGTCCAAGTGGACCTCAATTGGGGAATCAAGGAAGGGTTGATTTTATTATGATTATTAAAACAATTAATGAAAATGGAATCAAAGATACACAACACCAGTTTTCTAATTAGTCCTACCACGCATCTCTTTCCCCTTACAGGTCAATCGGGAAGTCGTGGAGTAAGTAGTATGATTACTTTTGAATCGAAAATATGGAATAATGCAAAATATTATCAAAGTATACAATCTTGCAGTTTAGAACTACACTAGATTGAAAAAAGATGAAAAAATGTAAAAAATGACATGGACGCGAATCCTCCCAGGGGGGATGGTGAATAGGCTTGAAAAGAGCCTATTCAAAGAGATTTTTTTTTTTATTAGCAGCAATTACAATATCAACAAACTGAAATTAGTCCACTTGGTCCTTATATGGAATGAGACCAAAGGTTTACAAATTGCGAAATTTTGAAATTTTGGGAAGACGGAGACCCCCTGGGGGGTTTCGAATGGTCCAAAAATACTTTTCGGACAGTACCTCCTCCTCTTTTTTGTTATATATGCTAAAAACCAGCAAGCTTATCACAGTTAAATATGCCCAAAAGTACTTTGAAAGTACTTTTGGATGAACACACTTTTTACCCAAAAATTCTAAGTTAAAACTAGTTTTTAAAGAAGCGGAAAAAGAACCAACGAAAGCTTGAGAAGTGGAAAAAGAACCAAGGAAAGCAAGCTTTCCTTGGGATCTTGGCCTGCTTTTGGGGCAACCAATATGAAGCACTTAAATTGTTGAATATAAATTTTCAGATTCTAAGGAAACAACCATGCATTCAACAAGCTTTAGATCTACTTTCACAGCCTTGAAAAATGACAATTTTCCCTAAAACTAGATCTAGAATGCTTGTAAAATTTCTTTAGGAATGAGATCTAGTTTATGAGCTTTAAGGCAGCAAGATCTATGTAAAATGATTTCTGTAATTGATAGATCTATACAATTCTAAAGCTGCAAAAGAAGTAACTGGACTGATTTTAAGAAATTTGAAGGAGGAAGAGGAACAGAAGAGCGCTTGTTGCTGGAATGGATCTGCAAAAAAGACTAGTTAGTGGAATGTCGAGGGACAATGCCTTTACAAAACAGTCGGATGCCTAGTGGAGTCAAGCTAGATCCACAGTTTGTCCAACCCTTGCTACCTAAAAACTAACAAACAATCCTGCACAAAAACCTTATGAGATCTGGATAGAAATATATGAAAAAAGAAAGGGATTACATGCAAATAAACTTATTTAAACATGTATAATCTGAATCTTCAAACATATATACTATGAGATATTGAAAAACAAGTAATCCTACTTGCCCAACTATACTCCTATTGATTCAGCTGAATCATTCAGGCCAGACAGGATTTGGATGCAAAAATTGAGAGAAAGACACCGGTAACAGAAAGCTGCAAGACAATGTTAATTCCACACATATAAGAGCATTACACCGTTTTAGCCTCCAAAGCTTCACTTTATTCCAATAGCAAAAGATATTACATAGTATTACAACAGCAATAGCTCCTCAATCCAACTCTAGCTAGCTTGGAAGAGAGGCAGCCATGCTTTATTTATACAGAAAATTGAAACCCTAGCCTAGAGGGAGCGCAAATCCCAAGGAGATAGACAACTGCAGCTAAAGGAGAGTCCATCAATGCCTGATCTGAAGTTGAACTGAGCTTCCACTAAGTCTACTTGTTAATCAGAGGGCTGATTAAGCTGACACATCAACCTGCTGACTGAATCATCAACCACAGAGCTTCTAGAAGAGCCCACACGTGTGGAGGAGGGAGAGAGGGCGTAATTCCCCATAAAGGAGGCTGAGGTTCAACTCTGGATATGCCCTAATCACCTCCTTTGGTCAAGGATTTGTCAGATCCAGTCAATCTGGTGCCGATGAGACTGATTTCAATCAAATCGGTTGAGAATCCATTGATCTACGATTTTGGATTTGCTCCATTATTCATCAATTTATTAATTAAAATAATCAATAATTGGTTTTTTGGGGCTTTTTGACCTGAGTGATGGAAAATCACTCAAAACTTGGAAAAAGTGGGTCTTTGGGTTTACATGGTGTTCTTAGCTTGAAAATGAGCACCCCCATGACTGAAACTGATTATTGAGCCCACATTTATTATAAAACCAATTTTTCCAATTAGACTATTGAAAAATAGCCTAAGTTTTGTGGAAAAATTAAAAATTTTAAAAAATTAAAAAATTAAAAAAAATTAAAAACCTAGGGGGACTTAGACATGCTCATATGACTCGACAATAATGCCTAGCATGTTTATACATTGACACATAGACTCTAATAACCTCAATAGGCCTAAATGCCAAGCCAACCACCCCAACTTTGGAGGTATTGAGTGAAAAACTCAAAAATTATCAGTCGTTTGTTCAACAACCAATAATAACCAAGGGAAAAAACACCCTGGGCTGATCGGATTGACAAATAAAGTCTAAGAGACTGAGTCTTTTACAGACACTGTCATGCTAGAACATCTTATTACAACTCCCCCACAAGGTATGAACATGTGATATAGTACAACAAGCACTTCCCAGAAGCAATTAGAAAGGTCTTCTGAAGTCCGAACAAATCATCTTTGTCCAGTTCACCAGGCTCACTTGATAAAAAACCACTAAGTACAACTTAGGTGGGGTAACAGAATCCTTGAAGAAGCCCACATGCGCATACAAATGAAGCTCTCTTGCATTTGATGATCATTAGATGTATGGTGGAGGAGCCTTTGGACATGCCCATGGATCCTTGTTTAGCCCACAAACCTGATGAATCCTTGGTGGTGTCCTCCTTTCCTTGTTAAGGAATTCTTTGTGTCATGATGGTTGTGAATTCTCTCTTGGTAAAGCTCTTGGTTGGTGACGTAGCCTTTGGTGCAAGAAAAGCACTTGAAGATGCCTTGAAGATGAATTCAAGTCAAATCTGATGTCTTGCAAAAATTGAGGAATTTAAGGCTATTTTATCGAGTAACTGCAAACAAGCCCATCATAAAGAGGTAGTCCTCGTCAAGCCCTTTCCGGTGATATGTTGAGCGTCTCCTAACTCCTTATAGTTGAAGAGATATGAATTTTTGAAGTTGGTATACCCCCACCTTTTTAGGACGCCCGACAAACAAAAGAGAATTTAATTATATATAGCAGATCAGCCCAAATTTTTATTTATGTTGAAACCAATATAAATACAAATCAAATGTCATTCAAAAATTGAAAAAAAAAAGAAAGGTGAGCTGTAATTTTCGCTCAACTGAGGTAAAATTTCGATGGCAACAGACAAGGCAGATTGAAGAACAAATAAGTTTTTTTTGTGTGTTTGGGGTTGAATTTTATAGCTGCTAAGTTTCTCAAGGATGCTACAATATCTTGACAACCATGTTAAAGTTAGTGCAGTTGTGAGACCCATTCTCAAAGAGGATGGTACCCTAGTCAGTTAACTAGGGCGAAGTAAGACCCTAAAAGGTAACCTAGGGCCCCCAATAGTCTCCTGGGGTTCTTAGTCTGGGACGAAGCAAGTTGATGCCATGGAAAAGCCCTTGGCATGTGGCTAGGGCCCCTATGTGCCTCTAGGGTATTCTGATTTGGGACCATGGACGCGATGTCCAAGTAGATCCTGTAGGTAGAGGCGGAGACATTCTGCGCTAGAACCACGAACGCGATGTCCAAGTAAGTCCTGCAGGTAGTTGATTAACTTTCAGTCTGAGACTGAAGCTCAGCTTAGTACTGAGAACCATTTTCCGGAAGAATGGAGGACTCAGTCAGGGTCATGGGTTGATCAACATGATTTAGTGTGAGCTTGAAACTCAACCTAGGGCTGAAAGCCATTCTTTAAGAATGGAAGATAATGATGTCCTCTCTCCTAATTAGTTATTGCTAGGTTGCTTCTCAAGGGATTGGCCACCCCTTGACGATGTCACTAGCACCGAACCCTTAGGAGCAGTGTTGAGGACCTAAGGATTGTACCATTCATTTGGATCTTTCCCTTATACAGTGATGATAAAATATATAAAACAATGTACCTTGAGAGAGAGAAACGTTTACTAGTCTTATTGGTCCTAATGGAGTCGTTTGTCCACTTTTTATGGTTCACCTTATCCTGTGGGTATGTGGGTTGTTTTATTGTGACCCTCCTGGTTGACACATTGTCCTTTACCTAACTTGGTCCTGACACTTTTACTTGTGTGTACCTATTATCACACAAAGTGTAGCTACCCACTTGAGATATCCCATCAAGGATGGTAGAGGTCACCGATGACACCGCAAGGGCCTCGTCCACTACAAGTAAAGGGTAGTTGTCACAACGGACAGGCTCTTGTCACTTTAGATCAATATGAAGAATGATCAAGGGGAAGAACCTACTAGCCTAAGAGGCTAGCGCACCTACTCAAGACACTCCTAGGGTTTGACAATGTATAAAAGATGAGAGATAATGAGTGGATAAGACTAGATCTATCAAATTAGAGTGGTATGGAGATTAGAAGCAAGTTGGGGAGGCTCAATAAAGATAGGAAATGACCCAACTTGAATGAGATTGCACCACAAATGAGTTAAAGATGTAGATCTAGGGAGATCTAGCCAAATGAAAGAAAACCCTAAAGGGACCCACCTAGGGTTTTTGCATAATTGGACAAAGAGGACCCAAAAGTGCAGATCAGAGCATGAGATGACTAGATCGGGGTGCTTGAGGATTAGATCTATGATTTTGAGGCGAGTCCAAGCATACCCGTCTGATGGATCTGAAGAAAAGGCCACCCACCCAAGAGGGGCGCCCCCACCTAAAGTGACTAGTGCTAGATCCCAGGGAAAATGGAGTCTGATTAACGTGAAACTTGAGATCTAGGGTTTATTCATTAATCTCCAAGTGGGTTTTGATGTTCGTCATAAAAAACTCATCGAATCTATCAGATATACGAAACAAGGGTTTTAAGAAAAAGGGTTTGTTTGACAATTTGGATAAAAATAATGAAACACAATACGTACCTTGCAGATCGTACCTAAGAATACTTGTGGTCGCCTTAGATGTCGATGATCCTTCCACTTAGTTACAATTTCAAGCTAGATTTGGCATGCAACGAAGGAAAAACGTCCAAGTGAGGAAGTGCACCCCCTCTTCTCCACCTGCAAAATCAATCTACCGAAGTCAGAATTGTTCACCGATGAGAAAGATAAGCTACGTACAACATCCACAAAGAAAGATTCAATGCACAAAGTAACAATTGATCACTCCCTGAACATGAGGCGATTTGGTTGAAAGACGATGCAGGTTTCCCTAGCAATCTCCTCCTCCAATTCGCTACCTGCAAAAAGAAGGGTACGACCCTCACAGAATAATATTGTTTGCATACAAGATCTCACTGAAATGTCTAAGTAAGAGGCATAACAATCACATCCACGACATTCACAAAGCTCCCAAGAGATTTCTACAAAAGTTTTATTATATTTAATATTTCCAGAGCCAAGAGTCCCTTTACAATTAAGAGAGCATCTCAAAATATAGATCTCTCAAGTACATAATACATAGATCCAAAAAGATCAAGGGTCAAGATCATAAGATAAAATCATCCTAATCTACGGCTAGGATTATTCAGATACATCTCGCATGAATCAACTCAAAATATAAGAGCACGCGTCACTAGAAATGCCCGATGAGGGGCGCACCACATAAAATATGACTAATGATCACAAAGTAGCACATGGTGGGGCTAGGAGGTCATGTTATCTTTCACTAGAATGGCCCCATGGCACAATAACAATGTGTGGTGGAAAATAATATAAAGGAGTGATAAAAATCACTAGGGGATCTCCCTCAAAATACATCAAAATACCCTCAAAATGCATAAACCAAGGATTTGTGGGCCCGAAATGAAGTGAAGCTAATGTCGAATGATGAATATGACCCAAACACTATGTCTCGGACCAATTTCAAGCCAATCCTTTGCCTCAATTACCCAAATCGACTTCCTCATTAGCCATTTTTAATTATTAACATGCTGCCTTGGGAACATAAAACAACCAATATCTCACCCGGGAGGAGTCTACGCAAAAAAGTAACGGCACATATGTGCATGGCACCTCATCTATATGGTACAAACACCTAGTTGCACCCCACAAATACACTCCAGCGTTCCAAGAGATCTCCTCAGTAACTGCAAACTGTTTTATTTTCATTATCCCCAGGAACAACTTTGCTATAAAATCCCAAATGACTCATATCTATCATGTGCCTGCCTAAAACTGAAAACCAGCTGCACTAGTAGACTCAGAATGTTTAAATCAACTAGGAATGAGTACTCATACACCATAAGTCCATCAGAAATGTACATCAAAGGCCTTATCCAATGTCAGAACAATAATAATAATAAAGCCTATAAATGCTGATAATTATAGAAATAGTACAAGCCATCACAACAAATCACCATCTGAATCATGAATATGCCTAATGGACACCTGTAGACCATAAATAATCATCATCCATAACCATCGATCTATAACTCATCTTGAATCCTGCTCATGGCCTAGCCAACATTGGGTTGACCAAGTCAACACTGATCAAATGATGACCCAAGTGCTAAACTCTAATGCTGCAAAGTACTAATGGACATGCATACTCATAGGTCACCATAATCATCCTAAACTGATAAGCATAGGTGTCTGATGTACATCATACAACAAAATCAAACCATGAAAGTGTAGACATAATCTCATTAAATATACTTGTCTCCAACTGATAAGCCTCTCTATAACTGTGTACCAACTCTGATCTGATGATATGCTATAATGAACTAGATCATCATCAAAAGCATCTCAATGGACTCTTGAGTCTTAGTCCTGCCAAGGAAAATCTGATGAACAAGGCTCTGGAATAATTGAAGTTGTAAAAATCCATGCTAATACCCCATGTAAAAAGTAGCCCAGAATAGAATAAGAGACAAATTTGCATGTTGCATCATGGACTCATATCTATCATGTGCCTGCCTAAAACTGAAAACCAGCTGCACTAGTAGACTCAGAATGTTTAAATCAACTAGGAATGAGTACTCATACACCATAAGTCCATCAGAAATGTACATCAAAGGCCTTATCCAATGTCAGAACAATAATAATAATAAAGCCTATAAATGCTGATAATTATAGAATAGTACAAGCCATCACAACAAATCACCATCTGAATCATGAATATGCCTAATGGACACCTGTAGACCATAAATAATCATCATCCATAACCATCGATCTATAACTCATCTTGAATCCTGCTCATGGCCTAGCCAACATTGGGTTGACCAAGTCAACACTGATCAAATGATGACCCAAGTGCTAAACTCTAATGCTGCAAAGTACTAATGGACATGCATACTCATAGGTCACCATAATCATCCTAAACTGATAAGCATAGGTGTCTGACATACATCATACAACAAAATCAAACCATGAAAGTGTAGACATAATCTCATTAAATATACTTGTCTCCAACTGATAAGCCTCTCTATAACTGTGTACCAACTCCGATCTGATGATATGCTATAATGAACTAGATCATCATCAAAAGCATCTCAATGGACTCTTGAGTCTTAGTCCTGCCAAGGAAAATCTGATGAACAAGGCCCTGGAATAATTGAAGTTGTAAAAATCCATGCTAATACCCCATGTAAAAAGTAGCCCAGAATAGAATAAGAGACAAATTTGCATGTTGCATCATGGAAGCCCAGTTGCAAATGTATATGTGATAACAACAGGTACTGTTGTCACATATATAGTAGTTGGGCTACTTTTATTCCTCGGCAGTACTGAGCAGTTCTTTGAGCCAATCCTTTACTATGAGATCAGTAGATGATGAGCCAACAGTTTATGATCTCTCACTTTCAACAGATCCAGAGTGACTAGATTGACCAATTCTATGCCATGACTGAGCCTCATGACCCCAGATTCGATGACTGGGTTAGCCATTCTCATAACCTAGACCAAAGATTAATATAGTGCCTATGTGTAGCAGCAGCAGTTGTCCCGGGGATTTTCAGACTTGATTTCAGATCCAGTGCACGTATATGACCCAGGTGATATTATGGTTTGTGCTTATGGATTTTAGCAGTGAGACTCAGTGGATATTTATTATATGTTGGCAATATTGTATCTTGGTTTACTTGAAATCTAAAGTATAAATGATCTTGTGGTTTTGACCGAGAAATTACTTGGTATACTCATTGACCTTGTCCTACTCCTAGTATGGATTTAGTATTTTCCCTTCAGGGACACATCTTGCTAGTTTTGGCATCACTTCCATTGTCTCCATCCACCCGTTGCCTTCCCATTTTCATTGACTATCCTTGACTTGTAATTTGACTAGTGACATCTAGGATTTCCCCCACCTTCCCCTCTATGTTGGAATAGGTCTCCATGTATAAAACTGTGTCTTGGTGTTGTTTTATGTGATTTTTGTCACAGAGAATGTCTACCTCTAGGTCTTGAACACAAGTAGTCCTACAAAAGAAAGTGTCTTTAGACACTAAGGCATCAGAGCTTAAAGTTATTCTAAATGGATGCCCTGCCAGCACAATAAAAGTGTTTTTAGACACTACTGGAAATGGAAAAATAAAACTAGTCAGGGGCCAAGAGATGAGCACTCATCCATTGTATTGTGTAAGGCTCATGTATCCCCATAGGGTATCAGGGAGGCAAGCCCAAGAAGGCTAAACCTTAGTCATTTTCTAGAAGCCCAGAAGGCTTTCCAGGGCACTTGCTCTTGGAGGCTGGCAAGTTATCAATGAAAAAGAAAGTTGATGGCTAGAGGATGAGCACTCATTCCTTGCATAATGTATGACTCATTTGCCCCCACAAGGCAATAGGGAGAGACTGGCCCAAGAAGGTCATGCCTTTGTCATTATCTGGAGGCCCAGAAGGCTACTAGGGCACTTTCCTTTAGAGGTCAACTAGTGAAATAAATGTTGAGCAAATTAAGTCTTAAAAAGGTTGCTTGTCTAGAGTCTAGTGGAGCCTTCTCATCATTCCACCCATTTGTGAGACAACGCCATGCCCTATTGTTCACCTAGTCCAACTTATGTGTTGTTTGGATCCCCTTGTCCTTTAGCCCAAATGCTTACAGTGTTGAGTTATCAAGTCATCTCTTGGCCTTACCTATCGTCTATGATCCCTTAACTCTTGACTAGCAAAAGGGCTAAATCTATAAATGAGTATACATAGAAGGTGGACTCCTCAACTCTTTCTTAGTTGGAGCTAAGAAAACTAAGTTGGGTTCTGTTGCAGGAGTTGGTGTTCTTTTCATCAGTTGGTGTTGATTATAATCGAGAACATTGTAGTCTTCCATTACCATAAATAAAGTTTAAAATTACATATATTCTTGTGTCTCTCTTGATGTGATTATTGTGGTTACGACTCATGAATAATTTGGCCAATGCATATGATGATGTAATTGATAACATAATGTTTGATATACTCTAATTGATTAATTGAAGGTAAAAAGGTTTAAATTGCTCACACATTGATTCACCCCCTCTCTCAGTGTGGCCATTGTGTCCAACAATTGGTATCAGAGCAGGCCTTTGTCACAAGCCTTGCAAGCTTGAAGTGAAGATTTTTCAAAACTCCAACCTGGTTCCAGTTTCAGTTTTTCATTGTTTAATGCCTAAACCCCAAGGTTAGCATACACATAAAAATTTAATAATTTTGTACTTCAACATAAAACACATGAGATTTTCTCTTTCTTTTGAATTCTGAAAATTAAAGACAGTCCTAAACTCTTACTCAGAAATTTAATTTTTAGCCACACATGAAAAATTAACACTCAGATTTTTGGTCAACTGACCCAAAAAAAAACCCTGAAGAAAAAACCTGTTTGCAGATAGATTTTATTATTTCTTCAGAGACAATTATTCAACAAAGTTACAGCAGTACTTATCTCTTTTCATCTTGAAAAACGTGCCATGAAAAACACCCAAAAACTGTTGTACGAAACCCAAGAAAAATCTGCCACACATAAACCTTGTTGTAGGTCACTGTACTGCCTGCGTTAATTTCTGTACGGACTGTATGGATGCATTAATTGTTGTACGACTGACTCGAGATTTGTGCCACTCTGCTTGTACTGTTGTCTCGAAATTCATACCCTCTCTTCTTCCTGGTTTTGGAAAAATTTTGCAAGGGTTTGTCTTTGGTCTCAACTTGCTCTCTCTCTCTCTCTCAAAAATCTCTTTTGAAAGTGAACAATGAATTCAATTTTTCCTTTCCCTCTCCCTTTTTGTTTAAGTAACTTCATCCTTGAGATCAAAGGCTAGAATTAAAAACCAACTCCATGAGATCAATGGCTCATCTAAATTCCTCATTAAAAATTCACTTTTTAAATAATAATGAGACTTTAATACTCACCCTCATTAACACTCATAAAGTCACTTTAAAATTATAAACTCAAACATTTAATTAAAAGGTCACTTTATCATAAAGTCATTCACACCTTTTAAAAAGGCTAGGGACCACATTTAAAGTGTCCTTGTCCACCCCAAGGCATGAGTGAACAAACACTTCCCCAGGTAAAAAAATCAACACCCTCTTACCGAGGAAGGTGTTTTTCACCACTCCCATCTTGTCTCTAAAATGAATGTGCTTTCCTCTTCCCAAAGACTTCATGAGAATATCTGCTACCTGCTCATTTGTAGAAATGCACTGTAACTCAACAGCTCCTCTCTGAACATTATCTCTAATGAAGTGGTATCTGATCTTAATGTGTTTTGACCTGTTATAAAACAATGGATTCTCAAAGAGCCTGATGCAACTCTGATTGTCACAGTGAATGATAGTAGGCCTCAACTCCTGACCAAATAAATCAACCATGAACTTGCGAAGCCATAATGCCTCGCAACTAGCCTGATTGGCTACCATGTACTCAACCTCTGCAAAACTCAAAGCAACGGACTTTTGCTTTCAGCTGAACCACGACACAACAGTCGAGCCCAACCTAAAACAACCAGAAGTGCTCTTCTGATCCGAAGCATTGCCTGCCCAATCTGAATATGTGAAGCCAATCAAGTCCACTTCACCTGACCTCTTGTAGTCCAGACCATAATATACAGTCCTAGCAAGGTATCTCAAAATATGTTTTGCATCTATCCAATGCACTCTCCTGGGATCCACCATGAACTGACTAGGAGTGTTCACTGCAAAACTCATATATGGTATGTTGTTGACCAAATACATCAACGAACCAATGAGCTGACGAAACAAAATAGGATCAACCAACTCTCCCTTAGAAGCATGAAGCTTCTTCCAATTGGTGATCATGGGTGTATACATAGGTCTGCAATCCTCCATCTGAAAATCTCCTCAAAACATCTGCAGCATATTTTCCTTGCCCCAGGAAAACATGTTCATCCTCCTGCCATACCTCCATGCCTAGATAGTAGTGCATCAAACCAAGGTAGGTCATCTCAAACTCTGAAGCAAGACCCTTCTTGCATGCATCAAGCAGGTGCTCTCCTCCAGTAATGAACAAGTCATCAACATACAACAGAATGAACGGAACACCACCAACCACAATGTAGTAAAGGTTGGGATCCTCCTCACTCTTTTGAAACCCAATCGAAAGCAAATAGGAATCAATCCTCGAATACCAAGCCCAAGGGGCTTGCTTCAGACCATACAAGGCCTTTTTCAGCCTGCATACATGAGAATCTCTCTCATAAATCTCAAAGCCCTATGGCTGCTCCAAATATACCTTCTCCTGTAGAAGACCGTTGAGAAAAACGGTCTTCACATCCATTTGATGGATCCTCCAACCCATCTTTTCCATGACGAAGATCACTACTCTAATCGAAGAAAATTTGGCAACTGGCGCAAAGGTCTCATCATAATCAAGCTTTGTACTTCTCGATGCTGCCATCCGCAGCATGCTTGAGTTTGTAGAGCAACTTGGAAGTCACAACTGACTTCCCCTCTCATCTCGGAACAACTTCTCACACCCCATTCTTCATGATAGAATTGTACTCTTCCATCATGGCATCTCTCAAACCTAGTGTACGGAATCTTCCTCATAAGTAGTAGGCTCGGACTCACGCAAGATAGTCACCTGTGTCATGTAGCTGGAAAATATCTCAAGTGCCTTGCTCTCTCTGACCTCCCTCCTGGGTGGCCCGACAGACTCCTCTGCTTCCTTCACAAGCTCCCTAAGCCAACTTGTCTTTCTCTTCTTGGAAGAAGCATCCTGTCGCAGACCCTCCTCTATATCCTCATCAAACAAATGTCTCCCTAAAGAAGTACCAACGGTCTCAGATCCTTTCCCTGTTGAACCTGAACCTATACCAAGTCTATCTGAATCACCTGAAGGTGTAACCTGTGAACCCATGATCCGTGAACCTGTCCCTATACCAGAAGTCACTGTACACCGTGTTGCCAACTTATTTGTACCATAGTTGGATTAGCTGAGGAGCCGCTATTTGACAAACATGATGAATGTTTGTGTTCTAGTGTATCAGATGATCCGCCCTTTGTGCCTAGCCATTTTTGGCTAGTCAGTTTTTGTTTTCAGTAATAATGACTATTGTCTGTCGATTGCACAACAGCAACAAAAACTTTCCGAAAGTTGTCTCCTCACTTAGGAAAGTGGGAGAGGTGTGACCTTGGTGGCAAGCACAAAGCTAGGTACTGTCACCTACTCCTAGGCTCTAGCTCCTCCATTTAGGCTAACTCCTAACGAAGCCAAGGGGGGTAGTCCCTAACAAAGAGTTTTCTAAGGCTCAATGTGGTTGAAATGTTTTAGTTGGTTACGGATGCGGATGGGTGTTGTTTAGGAGTTATTATGATTATAAGTGTTTATTTATTATGAGTATGACACATAAATCAAAGCAATCCACGTTGTTAACAAGAGATTAAAAGATAAGTAATGATTCTAGACTTTAATTATGCATTCAGAGATAGGAATTATAACAAACCACAAACAATTGATCAAAATGAGATAATTATGCAGATTAACAAAGGACCATTGCCTTATGGAGTCAACAATACTGAAATGCGCAAGAAAATTAAATAACAAGTCTAGAAATCAAACTAGTGAATATTAGGTTCTGCGAGTGCTTTTGGTAGGTTTTAAGAATTTTATGTGCTCTTGATTAAGGTGTCAACGAAGGTTTGTCAAACAAGCCGAGGGAATACTCCAAGTTCACTCTGTTGAAGACATGTCGGGCCCGCCCAATATCCCAGGCTGGTATCGTAGAGATTGACCAGCTAGCTAAAAAGCTTAGACAGCGGGGTTCTAGTGCCTCTACTAGGAAGTACTTTAGAAAATTCCCTCCAACGCCAGTGCGTTAGTTACAGGATTTTTAAATTTTATTAAGTTATTCTTGCAAGCTTAGAGATCCAGTGCCGTTTCTGGGTACTCCGATTTTGAGGTCGGTCAGAGCATACTCCGGCAAGGAGAGAACGAAGTTAATTAATTAAGGGTGTGTGTTGCAAATTTTATTAAATTAATTAATTAGGACTCTCCGACAGAGAGCGCTCTTGACCCCGTCTTATGACAGTGGTTCAAGAGACTTAGCTAATCTAAGATGCCTAATGCAGGGGTATGCAGTTCTATGAATGCCCTCCGATAGAGAGTGCTCTTGACTTGTATTACTGCAAGTTCAAGAGTCTTACTTAATTCGTTAAACTTGAAAGAGAAATAAAACACATAAAAAATCTAACTACCCAAAAGTCTCTTTCGGGCTTTTTAGGGCCCTAATCGAGAAAGCAAGGGGGTAAGTAAACAGCAAGAAATTATGCAATGTTTAATTAAACAATCAAATCAATATTTTTCTTCATTATGCAATTATCCTACCCTATTCTACCATTAGCAGTTTATTAAACAAAAATGAACAAAGCATGACAATGGGGCGATACAGGGTTCCCCCAAATGGGGGAAGAGGGGTGTGGGAGCCGTAATCCCACTCGCTTTTTTATTAGTTTTTTTACAATTTTTTATGACTTTGTTTTTTCTTGAATGAGCAAATGGCGAGAAAGGGAAGAAAGAGGAGGGAGATGATTTGGTCTTTTTGCTCTTGCTTACTTCTTTGCTTGCTTTTAGCCTTTGGGCTTTCCTTCACCTGCCTGAAACTAAGAGCTTTGAACACTAACTCGTTATGGTGTTAGTTCACAAAAACAAATTGAAACTAGATCTACAAACTTAATGACAAAGAATGAACCCAACCCTCACCAAAACCAGAATAAGAAAGGAGGAATGAAAGGCTACAAAAAAAAGAAGTCAAAAAGGGGTGAAAGAGAACAAAATAAGGTCAAAGAAGGGTGAAAACAAAGGTGAAATAGGGGCTGCAAATTGAAGAAAGAGGGCTGCAAAAAGTGAAGAAGAAGGCTGAAACTAGGGCCCAAAAAGTGGCTGCAAAAAAGGGTAACTGAGGCTACAAATTAAGGCAAAAAGAGGGCTGCAAAAAGTGAAAAAAGAGGGCAAAAGTGGGCAGCGAAAGAAGAGAAGAAAGGGCTGCAATAAAAAGTGAAAGATGGCTGCAAATTGAAGACGGGACAGCCAATAAGGGCATATGGTTTGGTGAATGAATGTTCACTTTAGCCCAAACCTTGCCCTAACCCAAAAATGTAGAATTTTTTTTAACTTGAATAACTAAACTGGGGCAACCTGGGGCAACCTTCTAATGTAATTGTTTGGCATAGGATGAGGTGCTCCCGGTATTTCAAAAAAGTCAAAAGGAAACCGTTTACCTTGTTTTTTACCAACTCTGGCTACTTGACTATAAGGGTTTGGCTGGGACTGACTTCTAGGTTCATGTTGAATTATAGGTCCACTCGGGATGGTTGGGAAATCTTTATTGCATGGGTGAGGAAGCTGGTGGGTATCATAAAGATTGTGATAACTAGATTCATACCCATAGTCATGCTCGAGATCATCCTCATACCCGTAGTCTGACCTCCATCTATCCCTTTCATTTATTTGTCTTGTATTTTCAATCATGTTTTTGGTTAATTTCTTCATGTGCCTCAGAAATACATCTAAATTCATTATGATTTATGGTATGTTCTAAGAATTTAAGATCAATACGTTGGGCACGGTCCTCAGTGGAGTCACCAAGTGAACCACACAAGTAATTCACCAATAAAAGATATGTCGTAGGGAAAGGTGAGGTATGTTGAACCAAGGTAGGCCTCTACCTCCTCGGTAACGACACCAAAATGTTGGCAAAGAGAACGGGAGGAGAGCTTAAGGATAAATGTCAATCCAGGGTAGGCCTCTACCTTCCCCGACAACAGTGCCAAAATGTTATCACCAACCTTGTAGTTGCCTATGTATGATGAATCCAGGATGGATGGTAGAGGGGCAAGCAACTAGGGAGGTGGAACCAAGACTGCATAGACTCCCAAATTGATGGTTGTAACGTCAATCAAGGCAGTCTTTACTTTATGTTATCTAAGTCCAAGACAACAACGGGGGAGACCCGGATTTACTCTCGACAGGAGAGATCAGACCTAGACACCAAAATAAATCAAATGCACTTTGAGGTACGTAAAGTGTAAGGTGTTCAGAAACTCTAGATCTACAGTAGGATTCAGTAGATGGATTAGGACTTCAGCAGTATATTGGTTGATCCAAAGCAGTAATCCGATGACCTTTGGGAGAAATGGTTAGATCTAGGGTTTTGGTACTAGCAACTCAAGAAGATGATCTCTGCCTTCGGAAGCGTAACTGAGGTAGGATGGGCAGAAAAATAGTTGGGACTATCTAATACCTGGGTGACAGAATCAATGAAAAAGGTGAACAGATGTGATTGTCTGAGTCATCAAAGAATAGCCAATTTCAAGGGGAAGAGATCAATTCAGGGCTAGCGCTAAGGATGGGAGATCAGTACCTTTCGTGCATTGGGCAATGGAGTCAATATACACCCAGCGTTGAGGTAAACCCACCTAGGGTAGACCCCGATCTGTGGACCCAGATAAGTGTTTTGGTCTGGATGGCTCAGTTAAGGCAGGAATTCAATCAAGGAAGGCTAACACTAGGGTTGGATGAGACAAATCTGTAGATCTGAGGCCACCAGCAGACAACCAGCTCAGCGTTGAAGGTGAAATGGGATGAGGAGGGGCTATATACACACTTGGTTCAGAGAAATTTGGAAAAAGTCAGATCTTGAAAAAGTCAAAGTTGATGATTGAGGATGAGAGGGTGAAAAACTGATTTCTTCAGATCTACAGCAATCAGGATGAATCTAGCTCAGTGTTAGGAGTGTTCTAGAGTGCTCAGGACCTGATCTATTAGCCTATCCTGTCAGATTTCGGAAACAGTAAACTCTGGAAAGGTCTAGTTTTTCAGTGATGGCGCTAGGGTTGTTTTTAGTCTAAAATTCAGATCTAGGTCACATTGTCATGAATCTGGACAGCGTTGGGTGTGATTTGGACTTTGTGAGACCCGATCTATCAGTCTATGAAGTCAGAAATAAAATAAAAAAGTCAAAACCCTAGCAGTTCAATTTTCAGTGGGGGCGCTATGCAGTTTTCTGACAATATTTCAGATCTAGGTCAAACCAGCAGGAATTTGACCAGCGTTGCAGTAGATTCAGTGAGGGGGAGGTCCGATCTATGAAACCCAACAATGGTTTGGCCAAATATTGGACGGTTCCTGGATTTAGTATTTTTAAGGGGGTTTTTAGTATTTTAAGGATTTTCAAAAAAATGGAAGGAGAACAGGTACAATGGATTGAGATATGCTAAAAAGAAGAGAATTACCTATTAGATCGTACCTGGAAAGGCTTGTAGAAGCCTTAACAGCGATGATCCTTGCTATCCTGATCAATTCTGGAAGATACACGTGATTTCTATGACAGATGTAAGCCCCAAGCCACCAATGCGCCCCCTACCCTGCATGAGCAAACGTCAACAATATCAGATTTGCTAAGACAAGATAAAGAAACCAAATGCTATAGAAAAGTAAAAAGAAGTAATCATAGATAAAAATGGCACTAATGAAAACCTCCTGATCCAAGACGAAGATAACCGAACGAGTTGAGGTCCCCCTGCAAAAATGCTCCAGCCAAAACGCCCTCCTGTAGACAAGACAATGATAGCAGAAAAAATATAGATCTCACATGAATTTCCACAATGCTAGGAAGCAGAAGACTATCCAATCACCATTTGAGAGCATCAGATGCAAAGCAAATCCAGAAAATATCCACCGAAAAATCTTTCTATTATTCAGATCCAAGAGCCAAAGACCCCTTACAAATGAGAAGCTCTCTCCTTTAAATAGAAATGTGAGAACCACAATCATAACCGAATCCTAACCACTTTCAAAACAAATGGCTAAGATTAATAGATAAAATATTCTAATCAATGGTTGAGATGAGCTCAACATATAATACATGGATCAATATAACCATAAAGTACCAAAGTGGACTAAAACACCCAACAAGAGGGTACCACACTCAACAAGAAATAAATGAAGCACATGGTGGGTCCATGGACGATTAACTAACTCCTTATGGGTGCCCCATGGCACTATAAAATAATATAATATTTTAATTCTTTGACTTTGTGCCTCCTTGAGGAAATCGTGAGCCTCCCAAAAGCTCCATAAAAAAACTACAAAATGCCCCAAAAAATAGGTGTGGGCCCAATTAGGTGCTGCAACTGCTGGAGAGGGTGCGAAGGACATCACTCTCATCATCATGACTCATCCCATGTCATTTCCTTGCCTCAGTAGCCCAAATCGATTTTTTCAATAGCCATTTAATCGTTTTTTAATCTGCCTCGTGAAACGTGAACCTGCCAAAACAGCCTCCTAAGGTGCCTGCATTGTCAAACTGAGCCCACCAAGTTCTCTGGGATGGGGGTACTATGGTACAAACAAGTGGCTGCACCCCCTATGTCCATACAACGTGTTATCCAACTTTTTGTACCATAATTGGGTTACCTGAGGAGTCGTCGGTTGACAGACATGTTCAATGTCTGATTTCAGTGTATCAATTGATCCGTCTTCATGTCTAGCAAATATTGGCTGGCTAGTTTTTCATTTGAATAATTTTGACCATGGCCCCGCGGGGTTTGTAATAAAATGTGCTAGTAGGGTATTTTTGAGTGGTTCGGTCTCCTGAGACGTAGAATCTCAACTAAGGTATTCCAGGGAGTTTTTTGCCATTGACAATTATGCTTTGCCTATAGCCGAGTATATTTGACAAGGTTTTCTTCCGCTTTCTCCAAAGCTGGAATGCCCGATGTTGAATTTTGGGCCTTGGGGGGTTATTAAAGCCCAACTAAGTGTTATAAACCTACTAGGCATTATTTAAGTAGAGAATGATCTTGTCCTAAGTCACTAGGACCCTAAAAAAAAATTCCGAAAAATTTTTACCAGACGCGTCGAAATTTTTATTTTTCCTAAGTTTTTTAATTAAATTTTTCCATAATTTAAATGGAAAAATTCAATTTGTAATAAGTTAGTCATCCAAAACCCAAATTCAGTGATTGAAGGCTCTAACCTTAAGCCAAAAATCATTCATGATCAGCCGGCCAGCAATCTCCAACTTTCAGATCATCATTCAGCCACATAACTCATATTTTCTCAAAAAAGTCAGTTTTGGGGAAAATATTGATTAAATATTAAAAATGAATATTTTGGAAAAAATAAAAAACTCTCCAAAATTAACCAAATTGAATGAAATAAAAGGCTAAATGACATGGCACGGAGCATTTATGATGATTCCAATCAACATCGGTCAGTTTTAGATCAAGTATCGGAGTGTAACAGTTGAACTATCAGTCAGAAATTTGCCCTCTTTGGTCAAATCCGTTTTTGGTTGAAGTGTGGGTTATCTATTGGTTGGGTGATCATTACGAGGGAGGATGAGCCACCTCACCCCCCCTCATTACTCCAGCACTCAATTGCAACTCAGTTCAACTCCAAATGATCATGCCGAGCTCATTCAATTACTCTAAAATTACTCTTAGTTTGGTTTTAGGGTTTTAGCCTTCTCTCTTTGTATAAATAAAGGCTCTTTGAGCTCTATTAGAATGGACATTTGTAGCAGAGTTACTCTGAGAAAATTGTATCAAGCATTTGCTTTAATTTGTTAATAAATATTAGACTTTGGAGGTCCATGAGCTCTGTTGCCGCCTAATTCACACTTTAAGGCGCAGGAAAGTCACAACCTGCTATGTGTGTCCTTGGGGGCAAGCGAGAGTTGGGGACCACTGTCACCACAGTCTACAGCTCCTCCGTTTAGGCAAGATCCCAACAGAGCCAAGGGGGGTAGTCCCTACGGAAAGACTAAGTTCCAGTTTTATTAATTAATTTACAGAATAATTAAAGGGATCTTTTATTAAGAATTAAGGCTAAGACTTTAGAGTATCTAAGGAATGACAAGCAGCATGCAAGTGCACAAAATTCCTTTAATGACAAGCAGACCTTGAGACAAATAAAGACCAGTGCCTATTACAAATGGAGTCTAAAGGTGGATTACAGCTTTATAAACTTACAAAATGAATTTGAGATTCAAGTTAAAATTAAACTACAACTTAGGTGTTGTACAACAAAATGAATGAGCAAATAAATAATGAATCAAGATATTAAGCAATATACAGTTGATCTAAATTTATCAATATTAACCAATGAACAAGATTTACAAGTTATGAACTAAAGAAAGCAGAAGAAAACTTTAAATGGAAATTATTGACCAATAGTGAATAAAGGAAAGAAAGACTTTAAGTTTGATTTACTTGAAGCACTTTAAACAAATATTGAACATTCACTGCATGAACAAATATAGAGCTGAAAGTAAATGAGACTGAAAGTAAATGTGTTGGAGTGCTTGCAGTAAAAATAAAAAGAAAGTGCTTGTAGTAAAACCTTGAACAGCAAGGCAAAACAGTAGTGACCAATGTTTGTAGGACGTTTTGCAGTGTCTCTTGGTAAATTTTAATAAATTTTATTAGAGTTGGAATCTTTGATTATGTTTTAGAACCGGTGGTGTGACTACCCCGATCTAGTTCTTCTCAAACCGAAGAAAGATTGCTGTTGCGCTCAACAGGTGGGAGCAAAGCCCACCCCTAGCTCACAGGTCAATCTCCAATGGCCCGGTGCTCACAAGGAGGACGTCGATGCGCCTAGAGACTGCCCGCAGCCTGCTACCCCTTGCAGCTTTCGAGTCACCGTTTTTAATCAGCTTAAAAGTCTCTAGATGGATGCCTATTAAACTAGGACTTCCTTTTCCCCTGGTCGTATCTCGGAGTACCCCGGAGGGTGATAACCGAGTAGAGGAGCAGGAGATAGAGAAGCTTTGTTGGTTAATTTTATGGGTTGATTTTAAATCTTGGGTGATTAAGATGCAAATGTAAATTTTAAAGATATCAACAAGATCACCAAGCGATGTCCCTTATGGGAGGTGCTGGTATTCGATCTTGGACTGAAAGTAATGTGTGTTGAAGATTGTAGCAGGAAAAATAAAATGTTTCTTTAATTACCTAAGCCCTCACTTCTCTTGCTTTTCATATCCAACTTGAAGTCCCTAAAGGGAGATGACAAGTGGATAGAAGATACACAGGATGGGTGAGTTGTATGATTACTTCCCTTTTTAAACAGTGAATAAAAGAGCTGAACTTGAAAGAACTGTAACTTAACTAGAACAATGCTTAACCTCACAGCAATCTCTGTGACAGAGATGGTGGTCTGTCACAAAGAAAGGTGGATAAAAAGAAATAGACTATTACAAAATACAAATGCTTTACAAAGCTTTAGAACACCCCAAGAGAGCTTCTCATTTGGGGTTTACAATATCAGAAAGAGAAGGGAAAGAGAAAGTTGGGGAATGGAACCCCTTATGCAGGTCGCAACTTGAGGAAATTTCTGTGTCCTTTTGGACAGCAACTCTCCTCTAAACCTGCACTACCTGTCAAAAACCAGCGAACTATTCTTCGCTGCAAATCACATGAAATACTAAAAAAAATCTGCTGTTACAATATTAGTACAAAACTTACAATTTTTTACATAAAAATCTGAGCGAAAGTATGACATAAATATGAAGTTTTCAGCCACCTAAATGATACTAAAACAGTAAATTTAAAGCCTCTAACTAATATATAACATCTGGGGGCCCTAAAACAAGGGTTATATTCACTATACAGTGAATAAAACCCAATTTCAGAACACAAAAACAGATATGGCCGAATTGAAATTCTGGAAAAACAGAGATGTTTAGAGGGCTGGAAACTCACAAGGTGAATATTACTAACATTTACACTATACTGTTATGCAGACTGAATAATATTTATCAAAGAGGTATGCAATAAGTTAATCCCGAAGGAACTTGCGTTCGGCTCGAGAGATTGGATAAA
>LPNX011092851.1:49098-63368 GCA_001517045.1 Pseudotsuga menziesii | reverse complement strand
GTGTGATGCCACATGAGAAAGACACTATTATCAAAGAGGCTCATTCAGGAACCGCAGGAGGACATTACGCAGGAAAACCAACTGCGCAGAAAATTCTAGATGCAGGCTTGTGGTGGCCTACACTGCATAAAGACACAAAGGACTTCTGCAGATGCTGTGATATCTGCTAAAGGGTAGGAAAACCCTCGCGCCGTGATGAAATGCCGCTGCGACCGCAGGTCACACTGCGCGCATTCGACAAATGGGCTATCGATTTTGTGGGACCAATCAACCCACCCGGAAAGCGCACAGGCGCGAGATACATCATCACTGGAACAGAGTACCTTACCAGATGGGCAGAAGCCAAGGCAGTAAGAAATTGTGATGCCGCTACAGCTGCCCAGTTCCTTTTTGAAAACATCATCAGCAGGTTTGGATGCCCAGTAATTTTTATGAGTGATCAAGGCACACACTTCTTAAACAACACTATTGAGGCATTGACAGAAGAATTCCAGATTCAACACTATAAGAGCACTCCCTACCACCCACAAGCTAATGGAACGGTGGAGGCCTTCAATAAGATTTTAGAAAACGCTCTTACGAAAATCTGCAATAACCAAAGGAACGACTGGGACCTCAGAGTTAATGCCGTGCTGTGGGCATACAGAACCACATGCAAGAAACTTACGGGACACACACCTTTTAGTTTGGTATATAGACAGGAGGTTGTTATTCCTATGGAGTATATTCTTCCTAGTTTAAGAGTCTCTCAGATTACAGGGATGACTGATATAGCCACGGTAGAGGAACGGTTAGCACAGCTGCTTACCTTGGAAGAAGACAGGTTTATAGCCGGATTCCATCAGACAGTGCAGAAAGCACGAGAAAAAGCCTGGCATGATAGACACATTAAGAATAAGACTTTCCAGATCAGAGACCTAGTGCTCCTATATGACAGCAAATTTCTGAAGTTTCCAGGGAAGTTCAAAACACATTGGCCGGGGCCATATCAGATACAGCAAGTCACAGAAGGAGGTGCTATTCAACTGAGTAAGTTGAACGGGGAGTTGCTTCCCACATGGATTAATGGCAGTAGGCTTAAGCTCTACAGTGACAACCTTCCCCCCTCTCCATCCTAGCATGAACAGTGTACAGAAGTGCAGATGCCCAGTGTAGTTGAAAGGAGGCATCGCACCAGGAACTAGTCTACACCGGCAGACAGCCTAGTCAGGAGGAATCGCACCAGCGCGAAAAAAAAAAAAAAAATTGACATCATTTGGTTGCGCAGGTCACAAGGAGGTTACATCGCAACAATTCCACGTGTCACCATACCACATGTCCAGTTTGGCACCTCATAGTGGACCGTCAAGTCACGGTCTGATAGGCAGTTAAGAAGGAAATGACCGGTATCCATTACCGTAGATTTGGCGGTAGGCCTCATTAAGTTTCTAGATTTGGCAAAATCTTCGACGAGACTGGCGCCGGTACACATACTTCGAGGGAAATTTGATCGGATTTTTGCATTTATTAAGGATCGGGTAACCGGTGTGGTCTTGTCCATGCAATTAATATGACCAACGAGCTCAGTCTAGATGACCGTTGTGTCCGGGACTATCATCCATGACATAAAAAGCAGACATTATTCATTGGAAGGACTACATTTTCACAGAGCCAAAAACTGTAATATGCCAACTCAGTCTTCCTTATACAGCGCCCATCCCATTATCAGCTAAAGAGTTTCCTAGATATTGCAGCCATTGCAAACCCACCGCCTCACACCAACTGGTTCCTGGCCGAGGACGAACCACTAGACGCGCTGCTGAAAAGATTCAAGCGTACAGGCCTGGAAGCTCCCATGATAACACCAGTTCGGAATGTTCAGCCGGGTTCTTCACAGCCCAGACCACCACCACAGACAAGGAGCCAGTCTCAGCTCCCAGAGGAGTTCAGTTTGGGGCAGGACGAAGACATAGTGAATGGAGCAGACTACCTCTTCCCTCGAGTTGAAGGCGCTCCAGAGGTCAAGCTCTCCAAGACCGGTAAGCTTGCTGTCCCTATCCCACCAATAGATCCCCGAGTTAAGGAAAATGGTGACCTTGTGGGATATGCTGCTGCTGTTAAATTCGTAGATTACAATCTAGCAGATGGTAAGACATACCCTCACTTCAAATCCGACCAGTATCTTAGACATGAGCAGAACCCGAGGACAGCAAGAGAGGAATTGGTTCCCATGCCACATGTCCAGGTTCTCGAGCCCACCGGTCTGCTCAATCTGTTGAGGTTACCCCACTTTGGACGTAGTGCAGAGGTCAATGCTGTGGTACGTGTCCTACTTTCGTGTCTACATGGGGGCTATCTCTGGCTAGGCCTAAAGGTCGACCTTAACATCGATTTGATCCACCGCATCACCGGGCTGTCTAAAACTGGTAAAATCCCCGACTTACAAATATCAGGAAAGGCCAAGGACTCCAAGTTGCCACCGGCCTTAGTAAAGAAATACAAGTTACAAAGAGGAGGCAGGGCCTATGATATCACCAGTATGGAAAACGAGACCCTCAGATTACAGCCAGCCTGCTGGCAGGAAGATTGCTAACCAAAGTCCGACCGAAGGAAGTTACAGGATCTGTGATTAGCCTAGCTATACAAGTCACAGAGGGAGAACAGTTTAACTGGTCCTTGTTTCTATTAAATATGCTTCAGGAAGATTGTTTGGCAGCCCAAGATCAGGCAAACCACGCCTTCCACTTTTCTTGGTTAATTATTCTATGTGCATTCGTCGGCTGGAAGGAGCCCCCCAATACACAATTTCCGCAGATTCCAGGAGGAGCGCCCAGGGGTTTCCGCTATACTAGTTTATGGGACACCAACAGCCCAGCAAGGAAGCACGTCAATTCGATGGTATTCCATGAATACTATGCAATGCTGAAGGCAGCCATCGAGGAATTACCACGGCTCAGCACAAAGACCGTCGAACTGTATGATAGCCGGCTCAATTTTATGGCAGACAGCCATAGAATCTACCTACGGCCGAAGAGGACAAAAAGGGATGATTGGGCTCCTGGCTGGTTCAGGATGACAGCCCAGGATGTTGAGAGTGTCATCAGAGGTTTTGATGACCAATGGCAGCAAGAGTATGAAGACACCACACCACTGCCAACAGGCTCTGCGGAGACAGACCCAGCGGAAAAAGGCAAAGACAAAATGGACACCCAAGCAGCAGGAACGGCGGACGCACCGCTACCAGGAGTAAAAAGGAAAAAACCAGCAGAAGGGCCAACAGAGGTGGCCACTACCAAGAAGAAGAAAAAACACAAGGCCACAAAGCCACCTTCTAAGGCCACATTAACAGAGGAGGATTTCGAACTCATTGCAGCCAGAACATCTGATGAACTAAAGGACACATTGGATGCGATGAGGGAACAGTAGGAGAAAATACAGAGCGCAGTCGAAAAGCAGCAGCAAGACCTACAAGTACTTACAGAGAAGACTTCCGCGGTACACATCCCACCGGCTAATGCAACCGCCAGAGACGCATCGACATCGTCGATAGCCCAAGAGGATGGTCTCGCAAAAGATCGACTCAATACTGTGCTGATTCCACCAGGGAGCATCCGATTCCCTGCGACGATGAAAGATCCCCCAGCACAGTTTGACCATCCTATTGAGGTCAACCTGGTGGAATTCCATACTGAGCAGTTGCAGATGATTGAACAGCAAATAAGCGCAGAACTCCGGACTCGAGAGCTTGCGACTTATAAGCAGAATGCATTGCTAAAGCAAAAGAATGCAGCACTGGCTACCAGCTATCAGAAGAAGGTTGGTGAGCTCGAAGCATATCAGGAAAGGGATCAGGCACTCTCTCAGCTGCTGCAGAGAATTGCTTTAGAATTACCCAGCTGTAACATTGAGTTCGCGGAAGATACGTCCCAAAAGTTAAGGAAAGTAGCCAACAGAGCAAAGGATCTGGAGGATACCGTTGTTAAAATGGACGAAGAAGTGGCTAAGATGAAGGCAGAGCACGATGCCCATATCGCTGAGCTGGAGGCTCGCACCCGGGATACCTCCCAGGCAGAACAGAGCACGAGAATCGAGGATTTTAGACTCACCACTACATAGATGCAGTCCCGCATCAGCGAAGCAACATCAGTACTGACTGATGCGATGAGCGCATGGTCCGAGCTAGATGAGCCACCTCAGCGAGTGGACATCCAGCGGAACATCCAGGTGGTAGAGAACACCACGATGGCAATGAAAGAAGAGATGAAGAGCTTAGCAGCTCTTCAAAGGATGAAAAAGACAAAGGAGATGAACCAATTACAGCAGGAAGCCCAGCAGTTGAGAACAAAGGAGCTGTACATAACCGACCTGCTTCAACCCTTCCAGGAACAAATCACCGAATTAGTCGACACATTGGAGCAAAAGGTGAAGGAGTTCACTACCATCCGTGAGCAAGCTGATCAAACAGAGGACTCCCATATCAATCAAACCTTGCTTGATTCGGTACAAGAGCGTGCCGAGGTGATGAAGAATGAAGTTGCAGAACTTCGGGAAAGGTTGCAGAAAACTTCGCAGGAGGCGAAGGAGAAGCTACAACAGGAGACACCTGCTGGTAGTGGCTCGGGGCGAGCCACAAGTAAGTGTTAGGGGACTGTTGGAGCAGGATCCCGTAGTTACAGAAGAAGCTGCTAATTTTGGCGGAAAGAGAGAAGTTTAGCGGAAAAAGGACAGGGCGGAGCTACGACGGTGTAGCACGTTTCCAGCTGGAGAGCAGAGCCGGAAACTATGACTTTTGGGATAGAAGAGTCAAGAAGGCAACGGTACCAGAGCGGCAGAGAGAAGAAAGCTCAACCACTGCATTGAAGGCAGCGGCGGAAGACAGGAGGGCTCAGCGACCCTCACAAAGAAGAAGGAGCAACGAGGCTCAAGCATTGAAGGCGAAGGACAGAACGAGAAGTGGTGCACAGTACCCATGGTCAGTGCCGGGAAGCATGGAAGACTGCAGAGAGCTGCGGTGTGACGGGAAGCGGCTACCTCAAGGACAGAGAGGACCGACTGTCACTATTTAGGGTATGGGTTTACTGTTGGGACAGGCCCACAGTGTTGTAATGGCACGACCTTCGGGCTGCCTATAAAAGCTTGCATTTTTGTATTGTAAAGGGTTGGTTGGGTAGCTAATCAATCAGTAGATAGTTGATCAGTTGATAGTTTTGTAGATTCAGGAATCAGTCAGACAGACTGCGTTGTAACGATCCAGACACATAGTCGTCTGTGAGTCATTTGAGTCTGTATGTAATCATTTGCAGAGAGAACAGAGAGGGAAGGGATATAGAGATAAGACCAGAGATCTAGAAGAGACCTTGCACTGCATTTGTAGTGCAACGAACTGTGCTAACTTCCCTCAAAATATATAATAGAAGCACAGTTTGGTGGACATAGCTCCCATCCCGGGGGTGAACCACGTTAAATATGTGTGTTATGTGTTGAATGGATGTGATTGTATTTGTTTATTGTCACTGATTATTATGCATGTAATGAGAGTAGCAGTAGATGAATGTATGTATTGTTTTGTTCATAATATTGCAAAAGGCTAAGGATAAGTCGAAGCATTGCAGTAGTTTAGTTAAGGAATCTTTCACGTCTGTCACTAATTACCAGTTACTCACAATAGACTCCTGAGAAGTAGAGTGTCGCACTTCGGCGCAATCAACGTTAAGAGCACAAAGTCGTAGAGGTGAGATATCGCAGAGAGGCGATATCGCATCGGCAGAGGAGCTGCGATGCGAGATACTGCGACCTGAGGGCTTAGCGTTGAGGAGAAGATGGGTGTTCCGCGGTGCGCAGAGATGTGGTAAGGATTGGAATGTTGCGAGTAAGTGGAATTTGTGCGACGCGAGAGGAAATCGTGCGACTTGCGCAGGGGTAGGCTTCGCACAAGTAAAAGTGCTGCGAGTAAAAGGAAATGTGTGACGCGCCAAGCTAGTTGGTCTAGTGACGTGTGCAGGAGAAAGAGAAGATAAGTAGGATGCGTAGAACCTGGTCCAAGACACTTGAGTCTTGGCCAACCCATGAGATTCACTTCGGGTGAGACTTCAGATCGCTTTGCGGTCTGTTGCCGAAAGGGCCAGTGAGTTTTGGGTATTGTTGATTAATTATAGTAAACCCGGGTCTGCCCATGCAATCAACAGCGACGCTGGGAAAATATGCTCTAATAGCTCCTTCAATGTCCTTGTAACCAAAATGGACACTACCACAACTAAAAATATTGGTAGTAACAGAAATAAAGAGGAAAAAGCAAAGTGTTGGAGATAGCTACACCTAAGGTGGTATGCACCTCCAATTCATGAAATATTGATGAAAAGATTGATGAAGACATATCCAAAATGGTACTCAACTGATTAACAACATCAATTCATGATAGAATTATATCATGAAATATATTACATTCATGTTAAACAGTTTTTTTTCACATAGATAATGGACACATGATTCAGTGAATATTCCCATGCCAGGACATGTTCCATATGGTTTTGGAAATGCATCCTTGGTTATGAATCTTTTTTTTCCATCTCACAGCTTTAGCTAAATCATTATTCTAAGAAGAATTCTGCAAATTTCTAGCACTATCAGGTGAGGGGATTTAATTCTAGAAAATGAAAATGCTTTATTGTGTAGCTTCAAATATTTTTAACATCTGATCAAAATATGTATATTTGTAACTTTTGGGTCATCCCATTCAAATTTGTTGTGTTCTTTGTTTACATTATAGTATTCTTTTTCTATATTACATATCCTATTGTAGACTCCAATTCTTCTCAAAATAATTTGTCTCTATTTGGTCCAGTTCAGTTGTTGGTATCAGGGGCTGATTGTTGTTCATTTCTTGGTTATGGGCCTTCACTTTTGGTTTTATAATGCATTGATTTATATAAATTAAAATTATGTAGCTAGAAATGTATTTATAATGCAGGGCAAGTGAACTATGGATTTATATTGTTTATGTGGGATTTATTGAGCACAAATCCAAAGAATGTTTGAACTAAGGATACTTGTTTTTTTTTTGCAGCTATGATCTACTAGGTCTCAAAGGACTTGATCAAGCTTTATGCATATTTATTGGAAAATATGACATCCCTAACTATAAATTTTTGGACCTTCCAATCAATTCTATGTTGAAGATGCATTTAAAGCCTGAGGTATGAAGATGCATTTACACAATATTGAACAAGCAGTGGGATACTCAGACTTAATTCACACTTAATTTTGATATGCTCATTATTTACACGTTATTTAGCATGCCTTATAGTTTTGCTTCACTTTTGCTTATGCTTTTAAAGCTTATTAGCTGACTATGTGTTATTAGCTCATGGAAACTACATATCATTGTCCAAGTTTTGTATGATTACTAAAAGCAAAGGTATCTCTTTTCACTCTCTTTTTCAGTCTCATACTGTACAGGAATTGGAAAAAATGTATTTTTCGATATTATTGGAAACAATGTTGATGTTATTAGTTCAGCAGTTGACAACAAAGTTGAGAAATCATAGAAATTTTCAAGTTTAAATCTTGATAGTCCATTCGATGTTTATGGTTTTAGATCTTAAAATTTTCCAATGGAAGTGTTCTTTAATTTTGGCATGTTTGCATGGAGTGCTTAATAACTCATTAAGAAATTGTGACTGTTGTTGATTCGAAAGATGGCTAGGGTGTGGAAATCTCTTGTCATAAAACTCACTGTTGTGGTATGGAGTGGGTATGGACGTGGTATGGACCGTCCTTATACGATGATGATAAATCGTACTGTTGTGGCTTGGAACACTCATAAGTTATGGACTATATACCTTGGTGATACCTTGCGAGAGAATATAACTATTTGACCATGAGTTTGACACCTTCATCTTATTGACCCATCTTGTTGACTCTTGATCCTATGTTGACCCATAGTGCAGTCTGATCCTGGAACCCCAATGCTACAACACGACTGAAAACACCAACACGACTGAAAACCCTATGCTCTAGTGATGCTCCCACAATGCAGTCTGAGCCTGGAACCCCAATGCTCCAACACAGATGAAAACCCCCAATATAATGTTTTGGGTTTTTTTAATAATTAAACCACGTGCGGTGCTTCTCCAACACCGACAAAATCCCTATTCCTTGGTGCTCCTCCAACACGGATGAAAAACCTATGCTCCCTCCCACAGCATGCTTTGAAAACTATATGTCTTGGTGCTCCTCCAACATGGCTGAAAACCCTGTGCCTTGGTGCTCCTCCAACATGGCCGAAAAAACTGTGCCTTGGCGATACCTTGATAGAGAATATAACATTTTGACCACAATTTTGACACCTTTGTATTCTTGACCCCTATTTTTGGCTCTTGATCTTGTGTTGACCCATAGCGCAGTCTGAGCCTGGAACACCAATGCTCCAACATGACTAAAAACCCCCAATATAATGTTTTGGGTTTATTTAATAATTAAATCCCCAATATGAATGAACGTGATATAGTATTGGTCTGTCAGCGACGCCCCCATGGTTGACTCTTGATATTATGTTGACCCTTGATTGGTCCTTATGCTAGTGCTCCCCCGCTCGCGTTGTTATGTTGACCCTTGATTGGTCGTTATGCTCTAGTGATGCTCCACCCCCTTTTATACTAAAATCCCCAACATATTATAATTTTTTTAAACCTATAAACAAAAACCCCATACCCTTAATATGACCCCAATATAATGTTTTTTTATTTATAATTATTAATCCCCCAATATGAACGGACGTGATATGGTATTGGTATGTTAGTGACACCCCCGTGGTTTCATACCTGAGTGGTCTAACATATCTGTTGCACTGTTTGAGTGTGCTAAGTTGTAAGAAATCCATGGGATTTGTATGGGATACAAATGGAGATCTTGTTTGCGCACGTTGTGTGTGTGAAATTTCATCATTACCTGATATTTTATGGATTGTTGTTCATGGGTCTGTTGCTCCAATAATTGGGGTTTCCTTATGGCTCACTTTAAGTAGAACCAAACACTCATAAAATGAAAAAAATATCTTATCCCACTTTAACCTGCTTAAACCACGGGGACTCCTTGCTCTATTGCTCTAGAAATTAGGGATCCTGCGGCTTGTTGACTAGGTAACAGAATTTATTCTCTCTCGGCTATGTCATTTGTTCATGTAGTGACTTGTCTCTTAATAGACAAGATCTTATCTAAAAAAATATTGCAGATTATAAGGAAGGTTTCAACCATGTTTCAACTCTCCTAGTGGGTTATATTATTTGTTTTCTTTGTACTTTGAGTTACACACGAGTTATATTTATTACTAATGTTATTTATTGTCTTTGTATGTTTTTCAACTGTAACTAGACAAGAGTGAGACAAGATAAGTTCAAAGCATAATATTCATCTCTTTCAACTTTTATAATCTCGAATGTGGACCTTTGGGAGTGTTAAGGTTGAAAGAGATGAACACTATGTGTTTAGAATTGTGTGGACTAATATATTTGTTGCATTGTTTGGGTGTGCTAAACTGAGTATAAGGAAGGTTTCAACTCTCATAGTCGGTTATCGAATTTTTTTTCTTTGTACTTCAAGTTAGACTTACTACTGTTGTTATTTATTGTCTTTCTATGATTTTCAACTTTAACACAAGGACCTTAAGGAGTGTTAAAGTTGAAAGAGATGAACATTATGCTTTAGACTTATTTTGTCTAGTTAAAATGATACTATTTTGTCTCTAGTACTATTTTTTCATCATTTGTCATGGTTTATGTCTGTTTGAGATGGTTTGCAGTTTTTTTGATGCATATTTATGTATTTTAGTTGCAGTTGCAGTTTCCAAGGTAACTGCTTTTTTATTGATTTCACTTCTCTTCCTTGTATAAGTTGTTTATTTGGTTCTACTTTATATAACTATTGAATCTTATACAGTGATGACAAAAAAATATAAAACAATGTACCTTGAGAGAGAGAAAAGATTATTGGTCTTGTTGGTCCTATAAAGGAGTTGCATGTCCACCTAATATAGTTCACCTTGACCTTGTGGGTTTGTGTTTTGTTTTTTGTGGCCCCCTTGGTTAACTCATGATCCTTTATCTTAATTGGTCCATAGGTTATGTTTATTAATGTTTTGATACCCTATATTAAGGAGTATCTAGATTAGAAATTAAACTTTTAATTTAACATGAGAGATGAATCTAGTTCGTGGTATGTTGCTCGAGCATGACTAAGCTCTCTCACTATGTGTGAGCTTTGTTGCTTCTCCATGTGATCTCTTGTTGCACCACCCACGTGACTGGGATTTCATTGTTACACCTTTCATGCGGTCACTTTGCACCAACGTGACCATGATTCTGTTGGATTGTGGGTCCTTCCCCAATGTGACCATGGCCTATTTCTTGGGTGGGTTGTGGGTTCTTCCACGGTGTAACTGTGAGTCTGTTTCTTGGTGGAATGTGGGTCCTTCACCAGCGTGACCGTGATTTTTTTCTTGGTACTTTCTTGGTGGAATGTGGGTCCTTCACCAGCATGACTGTGATTTGTCTTCTTGAGTGGACTATGGGTCCTTCCCCACCATGGTCATGATTTGTTTTCTTGGTGGACTATGGGTCCTTCTCCGGCATGACCATGATCTGTTTTCTTGGGTGGAATGTGGAATCTTCACCAGCATGACCGCGATCTGTTTCTTGGTGGATTGTGGGTCCTTCACCAGCATGACTGTGATTTATTTTCTTGAGTGGACTGTGGGTCCTTCCCCAACGTGACCGTGATCTATTTTCTTGGAAGACTGTGTGTCCTTCTCCAGCATGACCATGATCTATTTTCTTGGGTGGAATCTGGGTCCTTCCCTAGCGTGACCATGATCATGTTTTCTTGTGTGGGTTGTGGGGTCTTCCCCAGCGTGACAACGAGTTTTACTTTATGGGTGGACTATGTTTTTGCGAGCATGAGTGTGCAAAGTATGCATGTGTGTCTCTGCAGTATGTGATTGCATCCTTACCCAGCGTGACTGTGTGTCTTTTTTCAGCATCATTGTACTGGGTATGAATGTGATTGTTGAATAATAAGTCTGGGTCAGTATGCTTCTACTTTAACCCTCTCTGGATCTCTCTCAAGGTACATAAATTGTTTTTCTAGATTGACTTCTCCCTTTGGTGAAAAGATCAAATTTGAAAAATCTAAGTATATGGTTGATTCAAATATTGGTTATGATTATTTACCGTTGATATCTACTGTACATTATTTTATCATGTTCTTACTGTACATGGAAATTGATGATTCTCGAGGACCAACTTTAACGTAGTGAATAATGGAGCGTTAAGTTGAAAGAGATGAAAATTATGTTTGTTTATTACAGTTCAAATTTTATTAGAGCAGTTTTGTTCTGAATCTCCTTTTATATGTTCATGCATTAAAGTTTACTACTTAAATTAAAAAACTCCTCTAACCCTTAAACTTAAACATCAAGTACTTTGGAGACATGCACATGGCATTTTCCATGCTTGGTTTTTACAGTTTTTGTTATTTGGCTTTCCTTTTTATCCTTGTTTGGTTTTATTGAAAAGTATTGGTTTACTTGAAAAGTATGGGAAGCTTACTTTATAATTTTCTCTTTTCCTTTAATGACACATATAATTCTCATGTCCCTGATCTAAGAATTAGTGCCCTTTTTCCTTTTATGTCAGATATTACTTGTTTACCATATGGCACTTACGTAGGTTTTCAGTTGTAGTTACCAGAACACAAATAGGATATGGATGAGAATACGTATTCAAGTTTTTAGATTTCTTTTCGGATACAATACATATGGATATGGCCTGGAGGTGTAGGTATTAGTCAGGAAGAAAGCTGGTGGTTGCATATGCACGTTATTCAAGATATTTTCCCAGCATGCAGGAAGACTTTCAAGGGCTCTGTTCACTATGGATGGATCTCCAAGGTATGTGATCTCCATACTCTGTTGAATAAAGAAGTGAATTAAAGACGAGGCTTGGATTGTTGAGAATCCATTTTTTAAGGCTATCACTATAATACTCCTTCATGTGGATGGTCACGCAACTAATATTGCAATCAAATAGGTTTGTGGAGTTTAGATGTCTTGTTGAATGTCTTTATTACTATTATATTGTCACATACCAACTTTATTAATTCATTTTCTTATAAAGTGATATTTAGCAGGGAAATTGGTTTTGTTATTTACTCAACTGAAGGACCGACGGAAGATTTCATAAATCCCGTCAATCCCATTGAAGAGCAGAAGGTTGCAACTAAGTACTATACTCAGAGGTAATATCCCTACAGTCTTTAGACGATATCCTATTTATGACAATTTTCTTTTGGAATTAATAGAAAAAATGGACTTAATTAATGTCATTGCTCAATCAAAGTATTACGGGTTATAAGTTAATAATATAATAAGAAATAGTGTAAATTTTTTTGTATCAATTCTAAAGGTTTTAATGTGGAATTCCTATTGTTATCTGTAGAATCTTAACATAGTCTATTGTATTTAGACTGTCCTATTTGTGATAATTGATGAAGGATATATATTGTAGAATTAACATGCATACTTTTGATATAAAATAAACATATTAGATTTGTTTGAGTATGTTTATGTCCCAAATATTTAGAGGAATCGTATAATATATGTAAACTTGGACATTGATTCAACTTGGACAAACCAAAATCCTTGCAAGTCCTTGTCCTCATATAACAAGGCTAGTAATTCTAGAAAATATAATTTAGAGACTCCTATCTAATATATTAAAGACTACTATGATCATCTTGGATTGTAGATTCATACAGTTGCATTTTATTTGCCACCATTTGTTAAGAAGGCACTGTAGTCCCTTCTTATGCCTGAGTCTCATGCCTTTAGAGGATCCCAAGCATCAGAAGGCTTCAAAATTTCACAGTGGACACATATATCTAGGTTCCCATAGATGCTTTCTGAAGCTTGATTTCATGATGTTTTGATTACATTTTTGGGAGCTATTTTATTTGTTTGTCATCGAGCTTCTTCTGGATTGATTTATACACCATAGTTTTTGCTCATCTTCATTGTGTGGCATTCATAGGATGAATAAAAGAGTACTTGTGAGTCGTTAATCATGAGAGTATGAATATTTATTGTTATTCCATGCAAAGGATGGTCTTGCTGATGGGGTTTGTGATGGCTCTAGGGGATTGATCCTGTGGCCAAATATTAGCAAATGGTTCCTACTAAATACTCTCCAGTTCCCTGTTCGCTTGGTTATAATGGGTGAAACTCGTTTATTGGTGAAGAAAATATGATAGGAAATTCCAAACAAAAGATCTCAATTGTTTTTATATCCTTTATTTAGAGGAACCGTGATCAATAACACTCCTATTCTTCTTCTCCTTGTATTCCTATTGTTATTTTTCTTGCTTCCACTCAGACTAGGAAGGCATATTGGTATGTAATAATATTCTAGTATGAATATTTAGGAATCTCATTTATAAACTTCTCTAGTTCAAGGAGTTTTTGTGTGGTTGATAGTTGCTTAAGAGAGCTGTAATTGGTTATCATGCACCGCCAATGTATATCATTATATATGGGGCATTGCAAAAGTGGGCATTGGGATCCTGATATACTTTGTTGTTAGTGTTTGGATATTTTTAATTTTGATCTATAAAATCATAGATGAGGCATTTTAGAAGTGGGTTTTTGGGCATGTTAAACTCTGCTTAGAGTGATGAGATGTTTTTGTATTTTTAGCTGGTGAACGTTAGGGATCAAACATAATTTAGTTCTTATCATACATTCACGTTCTCACTATGCATTGACTTGGGAGGTCCACACTGGACACTTGCAAATATTTTATCATCATTGTTTATCCATCTATGATATGCGTGCTTTGGTCGACTTGTTTTGTATATTTTTCTTGGTCAAAGAAGAGATTCTACCTAAAGAAACTCATTATTCTACCTAGCTAGTTTCACTAAGACATAGATGATCAACCACTCTCTAGATAATAATAAGTCGACGGATACATGACCTAGAACTTTTAGATGGGCCCATTACCCTTGAAATCATAAGATTACTTTCAGGTTTCTTCTACCCTATCAACCTGCCACGAGAATGCCAGAATTTAACTGCCTGAATTAAAATATTTAATAGAATAACTCCAGAGAAGGAACTAAGTGGCTGATCCCCTTTGATTGTTGGATTGAAACATGGAGGGGTTTCTCGTCAATTAGTAAGTTCATGCACAAAAAGAGAGTAAATTTTTTGGTTGAGAAATATTATCTTATAGATGCATTGTTGG
>LPNX011092851.1:31440-43869 GCA_001517045.1 Pseudotsuga menziesii | reverse complement strand
GGGGGGGGGGGGGGGGGGGGGGGAGTCTGGGTTTATTTATGATAGTATATGTTGGGGCTTTCTATTAAGGTGAAAATATGAATTACTCCACCAAACTCTTCTTTCTTTTTAAGAGTTCAAATTATGTTACCTTACCAAATTATTCTTGGTTTGTCCAAGTCCAAATTATGTTTGGATTGCCCTTATTCATGGATTTTCATGATAGGGGGTAGGGGTGCGGGAAAGTACCTCACCCCCTTTCAATCAATCCAAACTCGAAAAGAGGATAAGGCCACAATCCATAATCAAATTAGAGCCCATACCCCTCATGATATGGTATGATACGAAGACAAATGAGTGAGGCATAACCATAAGGCCATTCCCAATAGCCCATTGTAACTAGTAGCCCGTTGTTTTTGCTTGTCAAAGCCGCTATAGTCAGTTGATTGTAGCCAACAGGCTATAGTTTATCATAACTATCAATCATAGCCATAGGATAATAATAACCAGTCGTAGCCCATGAGAACAATATAGAAAACAATTATAATTCTGGTATGGTGTAGCATATGGGCATCGGTAATGGCTTTATTAGCTGGGGTGGAATCCTTCCCCCGGATCTCTTTCCACCTCTTTATCTATTGCAGTAAGTTTAATTAAGTATCCTACATGTAGTAAGCTCTCTATCTCTAGGGGTTCAATTAAGTATCCGATGAAGTATTTCCGAATGAACCGCCCGAGTGGTCCGATTCCCTCTCTACCTGGCACCTAAGACAAGGGAGAGTAAGGAAACCCCTCCGGCAATGCACATGAGGGAAAGCAGAAAAAAGGGTAGCGTAGACCCGTAGTTTTGCATAGAGGAGGGATTTACTTTGACTCTTGTAGTTCAAGGGTTAACTGGTGTGGTCCTTCCCCCAAACTTAACTAAAAGGAAACCCAAATAATCCAATAACCACTTTTCCTATCTAACAAGGAAGCATGCCTGATGTGAGTTCCCAACAGATTCTGTTTCCTTCCTAGCACCATTAATTCTTCTTCTATCCAACTGAAACATTATATATATATATATATATATTATGTGTACGTAATATATAAGTAAGCCACGTCATAAAAGTAAGCCCTACCCAAAATCCCTACCCTACGATGGGAGCTCTCTATAAATTAAAGCACAAGCAATAGCGGTATGATCCTACTAATATACTAAAAAAAAGGTATGCATTACAATCTTGATAAAAGTATCCAATGATCCAGTGTGTGACGCCCGCCCCACTAAAGGAAGAATCAACTCGGCTATCAGTATTTAAAGCAATCATGGTATTTTCCCAGATAAAAGCTCTATGACTGTCCCATTCGAATAAAAGTACTCCTGTTCTATCCCCCAGCGTCTCCCCTCAATGTGTGCTATAGGACTGCCTCATCACCTTTGTAGTACTTGGAGTTTTATTTCATGGCGTCTCTCCTTGATAAAGGCTCGGTACTATAGCAGTACTATGGGATTTACGCTTATGCATAAGGTTTGGACTTTCCTATTATTGCATTAATTACATTAGGGATTAAGAGATAGAAGAAATGGGATAAATCCTCAAGAATTATATCCATATTGTTTAGATAAAGAGATAGATCTAAATCTCAACATAAGGAGATGACTAGTTGATGACTAGGTGTTGTATACAGGCTTGATGAATGCAGCATGGGGTCTCTTGGATCTATCTATAATGGCATTACCTTACCAATATTACCTTACTAGCATTATTACTAACTCACTAGCTAGCTTCCCTCCTTTTTCCCTAATAATGATCATTTTGTTTTATTCGCTCATTTGATATAGATGATAGTTCTGGATGTGAAAAATTTATTTATTTATTTAGATATTCCCGAATTCTGAGAGGGGTTATGGTGAGACCATTAATATGGTCGAGTTGCATGTACCTCCCTCATATGCAGCTCAGTAGGTAAGCATAATTACAATATATAATGAGTATCTATATTTTAGTATATTATTTATTCTATTAGGGTACGATTTATTATGAGAGTATTATGACTAGACACTTCGTATTTAACTCACTAAAGTTAGGGTGATTCACTTAAACATACCTCGCACCTTTGTTGGACACCGAGGAAGACCTAGGTATTAAATTGAGCCAATGAGTTGAGTGGGTTTCATGGTTGATAAGAATACTTGTATGGGAGGTTGTGAGACTGTTGGAAGGCATGCTTTCCTTGTGGTTGGGAGAATGTTGGGATGTATGCTTGTCCCTAGGGACTCTTTGGAATGTGCGCTTGTTGTAGAAGGTAGGTTCGTATGTGTACTTGGTTGACAGGTTGTTTTGTGGTTGTAATAAGAACTTGGCTTGCATTTGAGGGAATTGTTGCATGAATACTTATCTGAAGAGGTGGCCCTATCAAAGGGTACCGGTACTGGTGGGGCAGGGGAATTACACAAATAGTTCAAAAACATACAGTAATACTTAAGTCAACTCTTGTTAACCCAACAATAGGACTCTATGAATACTTGCAAAGAGAAACTCCAACAACTCCATAGGGTTCTCATTTATTGAGAATCATACACTTACAAAGCAGTTTATAAAGATCTAGGCTAAAGGGCTCTTTTATGGCAAGCTTATATAGAGAGGAGAAAAGAGAGAAAAATTTGATTGATTCGAATGCATGAAGATAGAGATTTCATTATGTATGTAATTACGCTCTTTTCTTATTATCTTTATTACAATTCCCCCTACTACCTCGTACATGAGTAGGCCCAGCATGAAGTAAACATCCTATAGTCTGAGCTCTATCTACTCATCCAATATAATGAACACCTCGTGTAGGGCACTTGCTAACGTTAGAGGGTTATCAGGGAACCCCGCTATTGGTGATGGCAGCGCAACTCGTGCTGTTGGACCAACATCATAATCTCTTATTGTAGGGCTAAATTCCCTCCGCCTTTGCCTCTACGGGTGGTGCTTCAACTATAGAATAAGCTATTTGACCTGGCCCCGGTCCTGGCACATTTGGATAGACCCAAAACCCGGAACACATAGGGATGAAGTGGTCTCTGGATCATCTATATGCTTTTCATCGCGATCACGAGTACGAAATGTCTAATCCTGATTTTGATCTCTGTAGGTATGCTACTTAGAAGGTGTTGTAGTTCCCTTGCCATTGGTAGTGGATAAGCTACTGATGATGCTGGTAATGGGTCTACTACTGGGACTTTATTCCGGGAGGCTCACTTTGTTTTGGTCTTTCTCCGGGATCCTGGTTTGACTTATGATGCTACGTATTGGGGTGGTACCTCTGCCATCAGTCAGAGGTACCTCTATATCCACAACTAGCAAACTCTAACATCATACGGAGCATTTGGAACATCTGTCTCTTCCTATCTAGAATCACTAAAGGTATAATCAATCATGAACCTCTTAATCTGGAGGATATGAAATTGAATCAACAGAATCAACGGCTGCTTTTGGAACCACTGGATCTACTGGATAATATGACCCAACTGTTGTTGTCTGAGGTGCAAGAACTAATACTTCTCCATCTTAAAGTATCATCTGCTGTAGGATTGATATAGTCATCCTGTCTCAAAGTAATCTTGTATATATTCTATAATTCTTGACCCCCATATTCTTCTCTAACAGGTTTTACATATCTTCTACCTTATGTAGGGTCCAAAGGTGCAATCAACCGTTATTCCTACTAGTCTGCCAAAGGCAAACATTTTTATGCTGATTAGCTGGCCTTAACTGAATCAGCGATCATACCAGTCTAGGCTTCTCCATGATTACATTAACATATGAGCCTAGATCCAGAATGATATAGTCCATGTTGTAGTTTCCAATTTGTTCACTTAGTTGCAGTTCTCGTGTTCTCTTTCTATGCTGTAACTGATTAAGAGTCCTAAAAAAAGTCATTATACATGATAAAAACCAAAGGTATCCCCCTATTATTAATTTAAATATGCATTTCTAATGTACATGGAAAGATTGCTTAATTGAATTCATTGTGCTCTTTAATAATCTTTGATGGACATTTAGTTTATCTAAGTTTTGGCTGTTTTGAAATTATATATTTCTAATTATAATGATGTTCATTTACCAGATCTAGTTAAATCCTTAAATGTATCAAACATGTAATTTGTTATGTTAAAGAATGAGTTCGCTCCATAATTGAACTTTGTAAGTTTCATGATAATCTTTTCTTTTACATTTACACTACATTCTGCACTTTTACATAATAATAAGAGGATGTTCTGGCATATTGCATAAGATTCTTATTGGGCATATTACTGTATCGAGCAAAACGCTTGGGCAGCATGGTCGTGGTCCTTGTCCAAGTCTAAGACTGCCCCATGCTTAAGCCTAGCCAAAGCAATTTCCTCAGTAGCGTCCAGACATTCATCCATACGCTTTGATTTCACAAAAGGAGCTGTACTGGGTAAAGGGGGCAAGCTCTCAAGTGCAGGGATTGTTTGAAAGTATATTGTCGCATTTTCTTCTGTTGCCCTTTTCAAATTTAGATCAATATCTCCCTCCAATTTGGACGCCATCTCCAGAATTGGTGCCATTGGTGCCCGTCCCACTAGTCCCTTTGCACATTTCGTAGCATTTGTAAGAGTCATAAGTCCATCTCTTAAGCGTGCAATTTCTTCTCCAATCTCCTTGTTGTGATGTAAGAAAAGACTATATCTATACGAAGCTTCAGCGGCGAATAGTGCAGCTTTGAGCCGTAAATATGCAATACTACATGTGTTCTTAAAGTGCCCATGAAGAGGTGAGAAGAGGAGGGCTATAAACGCTTCCTGATAGTAACTACTGATCTGCCGGGCAACCATGCAAAGAAAGAAATTTGGTTTGTTATTGGAGATAAACTTATGATACAAGCATTCCTGAGCCTGAGCAAGCATGACCTTCTCCAACATGTCCACGCATTCAACAGATATGTCAACGGCGGAGTTCCCTGCGGTGGCCTTCACTGAGATATTTTCTCTGAGAAAAACAAAGGCACCCGCCGCTGCCTGGAACGCATTGCAAGCCTCGTCGTGGCCGTCAGCTGAAACGGCGATCTGGCTGTGAATGGCAGCCAAATTGAAGACAATAGCGGCTTTCTCAAAGTGGATGCTGTGATCTGAGGCACCCTGATGCTTCTTGAAGGAGTCGTACCAGGTGAAACAGAAGGACATGGAATTGGGGAGTGTGGACTCCATGACACAGAGAGCTCTGAAGTATTTCTGCATTAGATCGCGACGGGCTTCCAGCTTCATATCGCGCCCCTTCGCCACTTCCTCGCGCATCCGGCGGATCTGTTTGAGAGAGAGCAGGTACTCTTCCATCTGCTTCGATGACGCCTTCGACTTGTTGGTAGCGATGTAGTCACTCAGAGGTGTATGCATGTTCAGCGGCACAGTTTTTTTCTCAGAAATCGCCATTAACGATTCGAATGCCATTTTCCTGTATTATTCAATTCAACTCAATGGACGTTTACTAATTCCAAGGTAATACTCTTTGTGCTTCTTGATTTATTTATATATATACGCCAATCGACGCTATCCATATTAAACAACTTTTCCCATTATATTATTAATTAATATGGTTTGCTAATTATTTGCTTATTGAAGCATCTAGGTCAAGGTCGTGTTAAAGACTCACATTATGAAATCAAAATATAAATAAAAAATTTTACAACTTTTTTTTAAGATATAAAAATATCGACCAAACAATAAAGTTACACAATATAGTCCTTCCACAAACCTATCCATACTACTACAAAGTTGTCTACAAACTTTCATGAAGCATTTTAAAAAGAAAGGGCACAGATCCCTAGCATCATTTGCTTCACTTGTTCACTCTTGAATGGTTGATATAACATAGTGCCTTCATGTAAAATAAGAGCATGTTTCTACATTGACGTTATTTTTTTTATTAAATTTTGGCCACGTATGTGTAAATGTGAAGGAGATGATAATAGGGCTTAGAGTCAAATTGGTGATATGATAATGTTTGTTGCATAAAACTGCTTGGAGTTATATAGCACCTACAAGTCAAGTAAACCTTGATATGCATCAAATTTCATCAAAATTTTACAAAAAAACTGCTATATTGTTATTCATTCCTTATCATACACCATATTTGATTGGATAAAAGAAATGATATTTATCACTAAAAAAGGATTCTGGCTTCACATGTACTTGACAAGTTAATGATTAACTCTTTGGTTCTCTTTATTAATTTAGGAGATTTACAACCTTCTCAATAGGAGAGCCTTATTTATGTAATATTATGTTTTTGCTCACTCTTAACCCATGGAATATAACATGGTAGGTATTTATGGGGGGCTTTCTATAGGGGTCAATGATTCAAGTCTCAAAAGCATTTCAAAAAGGGAATTCTTGCTCCATTTATTGGGCTCACCCACTATCTACAATATATCATTCTAGACTAATTTAGAGAAATAACAAGAAACAAAGATATAATTGGCAATTTTTCTTCTTCTACCTTGCAAAGAGTACATTAATCCATGCCACTCCAATTTCATTTTTGTCCATTTTCCCATGTAAGTATCTTATTGGATAATGCTATCCAAGTCAAGATTCTAACTTCCGAGTGGGCATATTAGCTTTCAAATCAAACTCCACCACCAAATCCTATGGCATATATATCTTGGGGTATCAAAGAATCATATACAAATTTAGTAGAAACACTAACTATGAATTTGTTATAGGTCCATTTCAATTCATCCTCATGATCTTGTAAAAGAATTACATTGTGATCTAAAAGAAAGACATAATTGATCCATTCCAATCCCATGGAACCATGGTCTTCAAATGATACCCAAGATTGAAACCAACCACCTTAGCCCCATGAATGAATACATTTGTTAGGCTTCATTTTCCCTCGATTTATCTTTAGCTTGTAATTTGGCCTTTAACTCTCTTCACAATCTGTAGTTTCCATTTCATCCAACCCAAGGCCTTTCCCAATTATAAGGATATCAACTCTTCCAATTTTCTAAGAAACCCATTTTTTCTATGCTAGGAAATATCTCATCAACCCCTTCCAAACAATAAACGAGCCCTTACAAATCTTTTGGAATAATCGTAACATGGCACTAAATCCCTATATTTTTTTGTTGAATATAATTTTATCTCAATTTCCACCCATCCAATAAGTATGAAGTTATTTCAACGGTTGAATTTTCTCTATGACCATTGGATGGGCACGATTTGGTATCTATATAAGGATGGTGCATGTAGAATCTGCTCCATATCATATCATGGAATTAATAGAATATTAGAAGCATGTTATCATGTTCCATAAGCATATGCAATACTTTGAAGCATTAGTGTTGGTTTAAAATGTTTTTCTCTACTTTTAATGTTGTGGTGGGTTCGTAGCAAGCCCGATTGAGCACGTATGCATAGATATTTATTGGATCTCCATCAACGATGAGAAACAATATACCAATAAACATCTACAAATTCATGTCCTCCTTGAGGACATTTGAGGCTATATTATAAAGTAGCATCATTCTCCAAACTCAAGGGAATAGAGCACTCCTATTTATCCATAAACATCTAAGCGAGTAGAAGTCCTATTGTGAGTGACAAAATCTACATTAGCATATCCATATTATGTGGGGATGGTGATAGAGGTAATTGAGGCATGGTCCAATACATAGGCATAGGAAATAGTAATAGATCCAATTCCATCTATTGGAGATTCAATTCTAGTAGATTCGGGCATATATAAAGGTCTAGTGGTAGTGAAGCAAGTAGCACTTATTTAATTCAATTCACCAGTCATAGATTCAAATTATTTTCCAACATACATAAAAGAAAGATATTTCGCTGATGGATTCAACACCCCAATGGTTACATGAATACATTGTTTAATCTTGCACAACAAGAATTCTAGTTCTAGTGATCTTATAAGTTTCCATGGTCTAATAAAGTGGCCTATATCCAACCAGAGCACTTAAATACATGTGCTTCACACTGGTGTAGTTATGTGATTGCTTATTAGTTTGACTATTGAGGAATCTAGATTATTAGGTTGAGAGAACAATGGATGCAATGAAACAACTCATAGTTGGAAAGTATATTGAGAATGAAAGTTAATTTCCACTCTTAATTCTAGTAATTTTAATAATCGATGATGAACTATTTTCTTGTGTTTTAAGTATTTCCTTAACTTGATGATTCAAAACAAGTAGAATAATGTTGTTATATGTATGGTTGGTGTTCTTTTCTAATATATGACCTTTCTCTACTAGTATTACAAACTCTAATAAAGACATTGATTTACAGATTTGGTTCATATTGTTTGATTTACGAATTTGGTAAGGTTGGTTCACAATACTTCACTCCCTACTTCATTTTCGGCCACATCAATTGGGAATGAAAATTGGGTGAAAGGTTTCTTTTTTATGGTGCAACATGAGGAGTATAAAACTTTTACCTCTCCTTTTGATGATTACATGATTAGAGAACCATCTTCTTTACATTTTCAGCAATGTCCTTTGATACATTATGATGATACACATCTACATGGGAGTGACCTATGATGTTCACTTGAGTCACTTGAAGACTCATGATTTTACATGCTCCTTGCTTAGTCCATTTGATGTTCGAGGCACTTCATCCAACACTTGGGTTAAGAGGTATATGATTTAAGCGAATTATTATTGGCAAAAACACCCTTTGTTATTTCTTTATCATGATATATCATATACATATTCATGGGTGTATTTATGAGACTTCTTTGAGCCATTTGAAGTCTCCTTTTTTTCTTGGCTCCTTATTTGGTTTAGATTTTGATGGAGGTTCTTCATTCACTTCTTGGATGAAAGAAAACATGGATGATTATTTTGATGCATCTTACATTCTTTTGGAGCAGCATTATAGAACATTGGATCCCCACCTATGTAATTGGACCAAATTTGATTTAATACTTGATACTTGTGTGTATGGGCCACATGATGATCTACTAACTTAGATGTACAAGCACTTTCATGATTCTTTGATGAGTGACCTTCTTGGTGTACATTTGTATGATATTTTTGTGTACTTTCATGATCTATCTTTTGTACTCATGATGTTTGGAAGGGGGAAATACAAGCAATGGGATCCTGGTATTGCTTGGTTTTGAATTTTGGGGGAAACATGCAGTATGGGATATTGAGTCACCACTTGAGAAGATGATTGTAATCAAAGTAGTGTAGAAACAAGCATGGTGGTTCCTCTTTGAAACTTTCTTGAGATCTTAAAAGACTCAAAGTTTGGTAAGTCAGTACAACTTTAGAGAATTATACAGGAGCAAAAGGGGGTTGAAAGTTCAGAAAAGGTTTCCAAAATATGGAGGTAAAGACAATTTTTGCAAATTTTGTTTTGATGGAATTAATTAATATTTTGGTGTTTAATGGTGATTCCACAAGAGATATAAATATGCAAAATCCACATGTATTTACTTTTGGAAACACAAAACTACAATACATGAGTGTCACTACTCAAATTGCAGCTAGAGAAAATTAATGAGCAGAACCATAAGAGAGAACTTGGTGCAAAGGAGAGAGTTACCAAGTGAGGATGCCACTTGGGAAGATAAACAAATTTTGCAGCATCAAAACTTGGAATTTCTTGAGGAGAAAAAATCTTGGGTGGTGAGGACTGTCATTCCCCATCCAAATAAGACTACTTGCAAATAATGTCCACCAACCTACTAGTTCCCTAGGTTGAGTTGGAGACATAAATTTTCTAATAAGCGAGATATATGACCCAAATTGACTTTGGTTTACCATATTCACATAAATAATAAATGTTAAGAAAATAAGGTTTCATTGGTTCATATAGACAATTGGAAGCATATGGAGTCTTTTGGTGACTAGATTCCCCACCACACTTGGCATGACCTTCATCCAAATTCGAACCCATGAGGAATGTAACATTCTTGGAGGGTTATGTGGTGTCACAAAACCTATCATGAGCCAAGGAATCCTAATTCGGAGAGGAGAGTAACTCCCATGGAATAGGAAGAGACTAAGAAGACAATGTGTGCCAATTAATGAAAGGAGATCCCATGCACTCTATGGCAACTAATGATGAAATATTATATGAAAAATATGAAAAATTAGACCTGATTGCAGACCTATGAAAAATATTACATGAAATGGATAAAAATATCCACCAAGAGGGAACATTTTCGAGTTAGAGGTAGCCATTCAAATTGGGGAAAGAATTGGAGCATGAAGAAGAATACAAGTGTCATAGGAGTTACTAAACCACTAACATGAGTTGCAGGAATCCCATGGAGGTAAATTCGAATTTAGGATTCCTAATGAAGTTAATAAAAGTATTTCATGCTGAATAAGAATAGATTTTTAACTTTTTGCTAATTGGACTTTGGCATTTTGGAGAGATTTTACTTGTCCATTGCACGGTGAGTGTTCACTCTCCCTACTTGTGAACTAATTTTCCTTTCCAAGTTGGTTGATGGATAGGAAATTAATACCTCTCATTGGATATTAATGAAGGTTTTTTAGCTGCAGGTTGAGGTCCATACATTTCAATTTCTCCTTATTCTCCATTCCCCCACACTCTCATGTTGATGGCGCACTCGTTGGAGTGGTGCTTTCTCTATGATGTGTCCATTTGATTCCAAAGCTGGGGTATATGATGTATGGATATTTAATTTTATTTAAATATGTTATGTAGCTTGAAATCCAATAAATTCATGTGTAAAAAGGTTGCATTCTCATGCCATTAAACCACTAGTTTTCATGAATTTGACTTCCATCTTGAAAGAGTTTTATATCAGATTTGTATGAGGGTTGTTCTCTGAGTTTTATTATGTTTAGGAAGCCATAAATGATGTACAAATATTTACTTTATTTACCATATGCTATGCAGCTTGAAATCCAAGAAACTCCTACGAGAAAAGCTTGCATTCTCATGCCATTGCATCACTAGTTTTTATGAATTTGGATTCAATCTTGATGTCCATTTGCATTCTGATGAATTCCTGACATCTTTAAGTTTCATGATTTTCAGACATACATTTTGTATGTTTTATATTATCACTTATGTCATGTTACTTTCATAAAAATCTATTATATGCTTCTCATGTGTCAAATTTGAACTAGTAATGAAATTTCCATGAAATTTACCATACAAATGTTGCACATCATTATCAGTATGTAGAGATTAATAACCATGATTAATTATAGCCATTGATGTCTTATATCCCTCCTCATACTCAGTTCTTAAATTTATTAGGTTCGTACTTGAGTTGGAGAGCCAAGTTGACCTCCTCCAGTATGGGGGGATTTGACCTCAATTTCCTACGAAATTTGCACTTTCTCTCCTTAGCCCCAAACCAAGTTGTAAAAGCTTAAAGTCATATCCAAAGTGTTCATAGTTAATATTGGTATGTTATAATATTCATCGTACCCTTTCATTTCAAATTTGATACCATTTGGAGTCAGTTGGAACCCCCTACATTCTTGACTAGTAAAGCTTGAAAATTTACCAAATTGCACTTTTTTCCAAATTTCCAAGTAGGGACATTACAGGGAAACTAGGAAAATTTCAATCGAGGGAATAAAAATCAAACCAAGCAATGGAATTGAGTTCCATTACTTCCTGCATGTGTATTTGGAAAAGGGAAAGATAGCCATGATGCCCACACATTCGTTGGGCACATTTTTCAAAATCTTAGTCTATAGTGCAAAAATTGCATTGCGCGTCTTTGAGAAAAACCTTAGTTTAGAAAACTACAAAAATAAACAATGTTTCGTCTCTAGCAGTACTTGGATGTCTCCAATTCAACAGGAATGGCATTTTGTCCATATGAGCCTCAGTTTTTTAGTTCTTGCGAGTTTCATATTGCTTCTCAAAGTCATTTAGGGACACTACGAAAATTTCAGTCGAGGGCGTGAAAATCAAACCGAGCAACATAATTGAGTTATGATACCTTTTGTAGATGTGTTTGGGAAATGGATAGAGGACCACAATTCCCATGCACTCACTCAACACATTAGAACATCTTATCATATCTTGCATAAATTCCACTTTGCGTCTTTGATAAAAATTCTAGTGTAGAAAACCATCAAAATAAACAATGTCGGTTCCATGAAGTCACTAGACAGGCTTGCTCTTAGTGATACTTGGATGTCAGGAATACATCAGAACTGATGGTTTGTTCATCCAAACCTTAGTTTTCAATTTATTTCAAATTTCAACTCGCATTCGATGTCCACAAACATACCAAGCGAATTCCAAGAAATGAAATTGAAGTGTGTTACATCCTTCAGGTTCGTGGATAACATGATTCTAACAAAGATTTGAAATCTTTTTTATTGTTATACCAATGGTATGATTAATATGGTAAAAACTATATCTATGATACTATTATTTTAGTCATGTTTATGAGGGTATATTATCAAGCATATTATATTAAA
>LPNX011092851.1:19072-31101 GCA_001517045.1 Pseudotsuga menziesii | reverse complement strand
ATATATAACAAATTTAGGAAAAAAAATGGTTCGAAGTGAATAATATATGCGATATCATATTTTTCTTCACTTTATATATAATAACTGAGATGCTTATTTTTGCTTGCCTCTATGTTTTTATCTATTGTGATATGAAAAATTATTATGTACATGTGTGTGTATGCATGAGTGTGTGCATGGTTGTGTATATGCTTGATATGTGTGGTTACTATCTCTTGATGAAATGATGTTTATATCCATGGTTGGAAAACTCGTGAGAATACATAAATTATCACACTAATATTTGCATTTTAACACAAAATATGCATTATGTAATGAAATTAATGCTGACGCTTTAAATTGATTATTTATTATTATTTGCAGAAAAATGGTGAAGATAAATGCTTAGATAATGTTGTCAGTAATGTATTAGAGAAATATATTCCTAATAATGACGTAGATGGATTAGATGAAAATGTTGATGGATATGATGAGGATGATGGTAGCCATTGATTCTTATTAAAAACCAATTAGCCCAAATAAATTAAGTAGTTTTTAGGTTCGATGCTATGTCGAGTGGGAAAACCTTATCATAATAGCGACACCTCCTACATATCCAAGTTCAAGTCTGCAAAAAATTTATTAAATGTTTAGTAAATATGTGGTTAAACACTATGGATAGTCCCTGACAATAAATAATGCGGTAACTTAGAATTGATTTAGCTATACTATTGAGATTGTGGATATTCTTTGCTCTGTCCATGCTACTAGAAACGTTTTGTTATTTTTATGATTATCCAAGTTCATATTACATTCTAGGTCATTTTGATTTGTATGGTGGATTCATAATGACATAAAATTTGATTATTATTGATCATTTTGACTTTTCTAGATATGGATATCAAAAAAAAAATCTTGTGATATTTGCATTTTCACTATATATATCATTCAAGTGTTCATTTAACCATATTATAATGATATGTATGATAGGTTATTGATGCGATGATGCTTTATAATTTCACTTCTTTTGATGAAACATAATGGTGATGTTATCGTTATTCTATTGTAAATTTATATATATTGGAAGTTGTTGATGATCTTTTCATGGAAAATTAATATATTTCATGATATTACTACTTTGGATAAATGTTGTGTGTTTGTGTTAACTTTCTTCATAAATGCTATTTAATTAATTCCAATAATGATATCTACAATTAATTTGAATGTTTCATTATGTTGTTTCAGAACTATGAAGTAAATTATGTTAGAATAATCAACCCATAGTTACCCACCTTAGACATTAATTAAATCATTTTTGTCTTATTAACTAGTCTCCTAGATTCCACTCTATGCTAGTTTCCTTCTACATGTCATAGAAGTGAACACTTGCTAAAACTAAGTCATGGAGCGCTTGGGAAACCTCCTCAAAACCATATTTATCATGTCTACTTTATTCCAAATCCTCCAAAGTGCATATCTGCTTTTTCTGAAAAGTTGCCTGTTTTATTGAGAATTAAGGAAAAAGGAAAAGCTATACTAGGTGTAGTTGACTTGTTTTTTTTCCACATCATCCTCCATCCTTTTCTCCAATAAAAGCATGTATAATTTGTCTTTCCATCCCTCATTATCTTTCCTACTTGACTTAGCCAATTTGTGAGCATCTTAGTGGATTTGGAAATTTCTTTATGCACCTATGGGGGATTTGATTAGATTTAGTAAGCCTACTTTTTTACTATTTCGAATGGAATAATTATTCATTCAAATATCTCATGTAATTATATATTGCAACAGCCTATTACTTCACAAGGTTGGATATTGTACATTTATTCAATATAGATTAGTGTTACGCTCCAATTTCAGTCTCCTTTGATGTTAATTTTGCATGTTTGATTAGCAATTTTGTGAGTGTAATTGTTCTATCTCTTGGGTTCAATTTCCACATGGAATAAGAGCCTTTGTATATATATTTATCTCCTTCCATATTTCTATTGTAGGTTCGACATCTTGACTGAGAGCATATTCTGCTGACTGAAGGGAACAGTTTCTGAGCTATGGACCAATCTCAGAAGATCATCTTGACTCGATTCAATTTATTTGAGTGGAAAGCTGAGATGGAGATATTGTTGAGAGCAAAATATCTCTACAGGGTTACTATCGCAACTGAGGCAGAGCCCATTGCAGCTGCAGATAGAATAAAATGGCACAATAGGAGGGATGAGGCCTATGGTCTTTTGTGTCTAAGCATTTCAAGAGACCTCCTCTTCCATCTTGATGGATTGACATCACCTAATGAAGTGTGGGAGAATATTGTAGATATTTTTGGGAAGACAGATGAGATGAGAGGACATCAAATCGAGAATGAGCTGATCTCCTTGAGTCCCAGCAGCTTCGAATCCTTGCAACTCTATTTTTCCAAGTTTAAAGCCCTTGTTTTGTAGCTAAAACAGTGTGGGATTGAAAAGAAGGAAGAGAAACTAGTTTTGGCCATACTCTAAAATATTGGCCCTGACTATTCAGTGTTTATTTCGACTTTCCATGCCACCAAGTTGACAGCTCGATCCTAGAAGATACCTAAGCTTGCAGAGTTCATGGAATCCCTCACAAAGGAACAAGATAAGTTGGTGATGATGGGCACCATCAAACCTTTCAAATACCAAGATTTGGTTGTTGGAGATTCAAGGGTGGATTCAAAAAGCAAGAAAAAAGCTAAAAAGCCACTTGAGCAAAAGAGAGACAAGAACAAGTCTCAAGAGGAGCCCCAAGGCTCCAAGAAGAACTTCCAGAAGAATAATAACAAAGGATAAATGAGCAAGTGCGCATACTGTAGTAAGGGCTATCATCCTGATAGATCTTATATGAAGAAGAAAATTGACATGTTGACCCAAATCCTGGAGAATAATAACATCTCCCTTCCTGATTGCTCAAATAAGAGGGAAGGAGGATCAAATTCAGAAGACAGAGAGAGAGTACATGCTTTGGTTGCTGGTACATCAAGCTGACCTAGCTTCATCATAGACTCTGGAGCTTCTAGACATATGGTTTTGAAAAAAGCGGCATTCTCCTCTCTTGACATGTCAAAAGGTCCACCAATAGTTTTGGGAGATGACTCTCTCACTGACAGTTTGGGGAAAGGAAGGATTGATCTTGACCATGGTAAGTTCAATAATGTGCTGTATTTTCCAGGTCTTGCCTCTAATCTCTTGTCATTGTATCAGATGACTCACACTAGGTTTCCAAAGAAGGTCATATTCTCCCCAGATGATGTTGAAATCACTGAGATTTCGAATGGTAAAGTCATAGAAAAAGGTGTTGTTGATCATACTTCGAAGGTATACATGTTTTCCCATTTTCTACCCTACTCAAACCCCTCTGCTCTTCTAATTCATGCTGATGAGGCAAGCAAGCTTTGGCATGAAATATTTGGCCATCTTAACTACAAATATATTTTTGATTTAAGTGAAAAATATATGGTCATAGGGTTACCAAAAGTCAAGTTTTCCAAGGGATTCTGTCAAGGTTGTATCCTAGGAAAACACCTAGAGCACAAATTTGAGAGAGCTAGTCATGAGAGAACCTCTACACCTCTTGAGTTGATCCATAGTGACATTGCTTTTCCATTTCCTCATATGTCCATGATTCAAGCCAAATATGCATTGACATTCATAAATGAATTTTTCAGGTATTGTTGGGTTTACTTCCTAAAGCATAAGTCTGAAGTTTTTTACCTCTTCAAAGTCTTTAAAGCCTTGGTTGAAAACCATCCTGGGAGGAAACTCAAGATCCTCAGATATAAAAATGGTGGTGAGTATGTCAAGTTTGAGTTCATTCAGTATTGTAAAGATGTAGGTATTCAGATGCAGCATTTGATTCCTTACACACCACAACAAAATGGTGTTGCTGAGAGAAAGAATAGGTCACTGAAGGAGATGGCAACCTGTATGATGGAGGCTAAGAATTTGCCACCAAAGTTTTGGGCTGAGGCTATAAAATGTGCATCCTATATTTAGAATAGGGTGCCTCATAATCAGCTTGATGGTATGACTCCTTTCAAAGCTTGGAGTGGGCACAAGCCAGATGTGACCCATTTCAGGATTTTTGGCTTAAAGGCTTGGGCTAGAATTCCAACTGAAAAGGGAAAGGATTTGTAACCCCAAATCCAAGAGTGCTTATTTGTTGGATATTCTAAATATTCAAAATGGTACATGTTTATCAACTTGAGCACGAACAAATCTTTCATTGAAAGAAGTGTTTAGTTCCAAGAAGATCCTTTAGTAGCAGTTAAAGTTGGAGAGTCTTATTCACCACCAGATCCATTGATTGTAAGTGGAGAGACTAATGAGTTTTCTGATTCTGATATTTCTGGTAATGATGATTTGATTGCAGATCCTGAGAGTCCTACAAGACCAAAATGGGCAGCAAAGACCATTCATGCAGCTGGGGAACTAGCTGGAAATCCTAGTGACACTAGGAGGACTAGATCTCAGTTTGAGAGTGCCCTTTGTATGAAAGATCCTTTATTTGCTGACAAGTGCTATCTGATGGTTGAATAAGATCCACAAAAATATGAGGATGCATCACATGATCCAAGATGGCAAACAAGCATGAAACAATAATTCAGCTCGCTCCAGAAGAACAACACTCGGGAACTGGTTGATCTTTCCCCAGGGAGGAAGCTAGTTCAATGTAAGTGGGTTTTCAAGAATAAGTTTGCTGCTAATGGTTCACCTTTGAAATATAATGCAATATTGGTAGCCAAGGGCTACTCACAAGTACATGGTATTGACTACAATGAAACATTTTCACCAGTGGAAAAGATGGACTCCATAAGGCTAGCTTTAGCCATTGCAGCTTCGAAGCAGTGGGAGGTACATCACATGGATGTGAAGTGTGCTTTCCTAAATGGAGATCTCACTGAAGAGATTTACATGCAGAAAAATGAAGGGTTTTTTTCTAATCCATCTTTAGTGTGCAGGTTAAAGAAATCATTGTATGGGCTCAAGCAAGCCCCCAGGGATTGGTATGCCAAGATTGATGGCTTTCTGCTGTCATTGAGTTTTGTTCGATGCAATTCTGATCCTAATGTTTATTTGAAGCTGATTCATGGTTCTTTGATGATTATTGTCTTGTATGTGGATGACCTTCTAATTACATGAAGTTCAAAGAAAGAGATTGCCTCCTTGAAGGATGCAATGAACCATGCATTTTCTATGACAAATTTGGGATTGTTGAGCCAATTCTTGGGTCTCGAAATTGCTCAATCCAAACATGGAATCAAAGTACATAAGTCCAAGTATGCCTTAGATTTTCTCAACAAGTTCAACATGAAATATTTCAAGCCAAACAAGACTCACTTCCTTTCAGGAGTTAAGCTTGAAGAAGGAGGTTCTTCTCCTATGGTAAATAATACGCTATATAGGCAGTTGATTGGGTGTTTGCTTTATCTTACACACACTCAACCTGATCTATCTTATGCAATTATTGTGGCTTCAAACTACATGGATCAGCCTCATGAGATCCACTGGAGGGCAGCCAAAAGGATTCTTAACTTTGTTCAAGGAACAAGAACTCATGGGATCTTCTACAAAGCAAAATCTAATCTTGATTTGATTGGGTTTACTGACAGTGATTGGGCAGGTGACAACACAGATCGAAAGTCAACATCAAGATCTGTGTTCATGATTGTAGAAGGACCAATCAGCTATTCAAGCAAGAAGCAGAGTTCCATAGCACTCTCATCTACAGAACCAAAGTATAGAGGAGTTGTAAATGCAGCAACTCAATGTTTGTGGTTGCAGGGAATACTTGCAGAATGTGGCTTCGAATCAGATTTTTCAACTATTATCTATTCTGATAATTAGAGCACCATTTGAATTTGCAATGATCTAGTTCAGAGATAGCGAACCAAACACATTGAGATCCGTATGCACTACATCAGATAGCTTGTGCATGATGGCACCATTCATCTACTCTTCTGTGCATCTTTAGAACAAGTAGCAGACATCTTCACCAAAGTTTTTGTGAGAAGACATTCAGCAATTTCAAATCACTACTGGGGATTGCTAATCATGCTGTGAAGCATGATGGATGACAATATTTTCAAATTTTTTTTAACTGTCCATGTTTAAGGGAGGATTTTCCCGCTGGGTTTTTGCCTCTTTCCTTGGTTGAATGGACAAGCAGTATGTAAAGGGTGACTAAGCCTTGTTTCTAGGCCCTATAGTTTTCTGATATTTACTCATAAATTCAGGCTTAAGGTGGGGTGTTAGAATAATCAACCCATAGTTACCTACCTTAGACATTAATTAAATCATTTTCGTCTTATTACGTAGTCTCCTAGATTCCACTCTATGCTAGTTGCCTTCTACATGTCATAGAAGTCAACACTTGCTAAAAATGAGTCATGGAGTGCCTGGGAAACCTCTTGGAAACCATATTTAGCATGTCTTTTTTATTCCAGATCTTCCAAAGCGCATATCTGCTTTTTTTGAAAAGTTACCTGTTTTATTGAGAATTAAGGAAAAGGGAAAAGCTAGACCAGGTGTAGTCGACTTGTTTTTTGCCCACATCATCCTCCATCCTTTTCTTCTAAGAAAAGAATGTATGAGTTGTATTTCCATCCCTCATTAGATTTCCTACTTGACTTAGCCAATTTGTGAGCATCTTAGTGGATTTGGAAACTGCTTTATGCACCTATGGAGGATTTGACTAGATTCAGTAAGCCTACTTTTTTACTATTTTGAAGGGCATCCTTATGCATTCAAATCTCTCATGTAATTATATATTGCAGTAGCCTGTTACTTCACAAGGTTGGATATTGTACACTTATTCAATATAGATTAGTGTTATGCTCCAATTTCAGTCTCCTTTGATGTTAATTTTGCATGTTTGATTAGCAATTTTGTGAGTGTGATTGTTTTATCTCTTGGGTTCAATTTCCACAAATGATATATGGGAACTATTGAAATTAATGAATAATTAAAATGATTTCATACAATAAATATATTATCACACAATTGGATATGGTTGTAGGTGTTAAATAGAAAGCCTAATGTGGTGCTAATAAGAAAGAAAAACTAAGAGCTAAAAAGGAAGCCCGCTATGTCATAGATCTAAAAGCAAAATTGGACTCAAAACCTGGCGCTAAGTTGGAAGTCAATTTTGATGTTATTTTGGATGTCGAAGTAGAATCCAAACTAGAAGCTAAACTAGTGGCCAACAAAGAAGCAAAATTTGATTCTAAATGCGACGTTCATGTGGAAGAAAAATAACAATAAATATAAGGAAGTAAACAGGAAGAAAAATGTGGCGCTAGTGTGGGAGTAAAAATGGGCGATAAATTAGGCATTATAGTGGTAGAAAAAAATGGTCATAATGTGGACCTAAATAGAGATGCAAAGCTATGAATTAAAAATGATGAAACACTTGGCGCAAATGATGAATCCAAACATAGCGTTGATATGGTAGAAAAATAAGACGTTACTTTGGATGCTAAACATGGCGTTACATAGGAAGCAAAATATGGTGCAACAATAGAAGAAATATTTGGTGCCATTTTGGTAGCAAAACACGATGCAAAAAAGGAAGCAAAAATTGGTGCAAATTTGGTAGAAAAAAATGGTGCAAAATGAGATGCTAAAGTGGTAGCACATATGGATGCAATATTGGATGCTAATTTTGATGGAAGCGAACATAGATGCAAACATATATGCTAACATGGCACTATTAAGGGTGAAAATATGGCACTAATGGGTATGTTTTTTAGGAATAAAAAATAGAGGATCTCTAGGAAAACCTCGATATTGTTTAGGAAGCGAAGTTAGAAGCTATTTTGTAAGCAAAAAAATGGATTCTATTTTGGACATCAGAAAGGATGCTATATTGGAAGCAAAAAAATATAATTTTTTAGACACTTTATGTTTTGTATGTGATGCGTCCCATTTAGTGTCTACTTTGAACACTCTATGTAAAAAAATTACAGTAAAAGGGACTCTAAATGGGATGCTCATTCTAGGATTTGTTGTAGTTCCCTAACCTCGTAACAACCTCCCCACCTCTCTATCACATGCACTCTCACAACCCTCTACCACCCTCATACTCTCCCTACCCCATTCTCTCTCTCTCTCTCTCTCTCTCTCTCGTACTCCTCCTTGTACAAATAACCCCCATTCTCTCTCTCTCTCTCTCTCTCTCTCTCTCTCTCTCATATCTGTAACCCTTGCTAACCCCCCCCTCTCCCTCTCTCACCCCCCTACTCCTCCCCATACCTTTAAACCCCCTTGTCATCTCTGTCTCTCTCCCCCTCTTCCCCCTAACCCCATATCTCACTATTTCTCTCCCTTAATCCTCCACTTACACCTTAACCCCACCCCTCTATCTCTCCCCCAACACCCCAACATGCTCACCTCTCTCTCTCTCATTAACCCTAACTTTCCCTATCTCTCCCTAACCTCCCTACTCTACCTACCTAGAACCACACCCTCCTCCCCTTTCTCTCTCTCTCCTACTTCCCCTAAATCTACACCTCTCTCTATATCTCACATTCCCCCTCCCCCTACCCCTCTCACTCTTTGTCTCTCCTAATTTCATTCCCCCTACAACTTACTACCTCCTCCCATTTCTCTCTCTACCCCAACCACATACACCTTCTTCCCACTAACCAACCTAATCCTCCTTAAACCCCTAAACCCCTACCCCCAACCTCAATCTCTATCTATTTCTCTCTCTCAATCCCCCTTCCCCCCTATTGGGCTAGGAAAATTCCACAAGGAAGAATCTGACGCGCAATCATAAGGCAGGAAAAGCAAGCGCGTGATGGAGAAGGGAAGGTAAAGGAAGAAGCACAAGCGTAGAGCAAAGGAAGTTGCAACGAGGAAATGAAGATTTGATTCTGTGGAAGAGGCAGGTAGAATATTTAAGGCTGAACATGTGCAAGTCAAGGAAGATTGCAGAAGGATGAGTTGGTGGAAGACTAAAGGACAGTTTTGTGGCTAGTCATGACCTGTATAGACAGGGTTAAAGAAATTTCCGTGGCTAGTTATGGTTGTGGTTATTGTAATGCAGGAATTTTGTGGCTAGGTATGGGTCGTCATTAATTTAATATAAGATATTTTGTAGCTACTTGAGTCTGTAATAACTGAGTTGTGCTCAGTCGACCCTACGTGGTCTTGTAAACACTATAAATAGGAGGAACCCGCTCTGTGTAAGGGATGGCTTGAAGGGTTAGCTTCAAGAAACAGTTGATAGTTATCTTAAGAAGGATTGTAGTATTTAATTGTTGAGTTAGAGAGAAGTCTGATAGTAGAAAGAGGTTGAGCCGTGGATCTATAGCTGAGTGCACGGACTGTTTTGTAGGAGTGAATCTGCAGCTTAGTGTGTAGACAGTTGTCAAAACCCCATAATTTCCAAAAAATTTAAAATTTTTAAATCTACAAAATATTAAAGTTAAACAGATTAACTAACATTAATTAGTTATATGTTAACAGCTTGCTACTGAATTTATCAGTTAGCATGTTTAGTTAATGAACATATATTTTTCAGCTTACTGATTTTTGTTCCTTTTGTGACCATAAGGTGAACTGTCATGCATAACTGGGCTTACTTAGCTTTCGAGCTAACGCAACGGTTTCCGCTTTTCTTACAGATGTACAGGTAAGAAGTTGTGGCGCTGCAATTCGTAATTCTAGAGTATTTATTATATGTTCGTCGTAAGCGAAAAGGTTTGAAGAAAGAGACAAAACATTCAACTTAAGTTAAGGTATATTCAAATAATTTCTTGCTAGCATAAGTACATGTTGTTCTTACTGATATGTCATTTTCTCTAGTCTATTACAGTTGCAATTTATGTACAATTATCTTGTCAATTCCTTAAGAATCACAGTAGAGAAACAGAGTTATAATATCTATAATAAGGATTTAAACATATACAAGCAAATTGAGTTAAGTGAAGACTGATAAAAGACTTCTTGTATTACTGCAGGGTTTTTGGCCTATTTAATTATTTTCTGCCATGTCTTCACTTATTACTGTGAAACAGAGTTATAATATCTATAATAAGGATTTAAACATATACAAGAAAATTGAGTTAAGTGAAGTCTGATAAAAGACTTCTTGTATTACTGCAGGGTTTTTGGCCTATTTAATTATTTTCTGCCATGTCTTCACTTATTACTGAGGTTATCACCTGAAGTAAAACCATCGTCTTCCATGGTAATTTATTACTTCCTTATCTTATGTGTCTTGTACTACAAGTATTATTTTAACATTGGTAAATAACTCATTCAAGAGATAAGTATAAAGAAAAATAACCTAGCTTCCTACTATCATGCCTTCCTTTATAAATTTTTAAACTATGCTATCAATTAAAGGAAAATAATTAGCTTATAACAACTAAAGTCATTGACTAGTCTTATTACAATTATCAAGCCTTGAGCTTGGATTTAACTATAAGACTATCCGTTTCAGTACAATTTATACACTATTGAAGAGTTATTACTTCAATATAAAGGATGGTTCCAAGGTTAGGGACAAATTCATATGATGACCCTAAGATTTCATAGCTTACATTATTCAAAACCAAGGTCTTTATGCTAATACTCTTTTTACTTGATAAGGGACTTAAAACATCTTGCATCATAAGGGAAAAGTTTATAATAACTTGAGTGCCAATATTCACTTCATAAATTGTAATATATAATACTATAAACTACCCTCCAAATGAGTATAAACTATAAAAATCAAGGTTAAGATTTTTATCGAATACCTCCCAACCATCGAGCTCATAATTCTATGATATCATTACACCATTTACTTATGATTTTCATGGTTTGACATAATAGTGGAGAGTAATGAAACCATCATTTGCATGCAGCGTAGGTTATGGTTCTCGCTCAACGACTTGGGATAAACTTTATGCAACGAATGATTTGGGAAATGATTCCTCCCTCAAGACGTTGGTTGACTATGCAATGAAACCCACTCTTTGTGAAATATTAAGCCACTGTCATGGAAACACTCCAGCCATGCACCGTGTGGATATAAGTGTTGTAAGTCAACCCTAAACTCTTATTTCCTCCGTCCCTCTCGGCGCTGGTCACTCTGCAACGGTGTTGAGCATTCCTGCGTGGTCTTTACTCTGTGTAGACTCCTCCTTGTATTTCCTGGTCGTGGCTTGCTCCCTTCATTCTATGCTGGAGTGCAATCCTTCGTTTCTCCATTAATGCTTCTTTAACAGTCTGAGCCGAACCCTTGCTAATGTTTTTCCTTCCTCCAGGGTTTCGCGTGTTGAATCCACAGTCTTAATCTCTGTGCAAAGTCGAGAGATTATCTTCATTTACCTCCTTACAGGTATTACCTATCTGCTCTGTGAGCTGTGACACAGGAGTCGACGCTCGTGCCTCCTCCACGATACAGGTAAAGATTTACATTACATTTTATGGTTTAACTTTTACAACTTAAACTTTCTTTGGATACGGCATCCTTATATAGGGTTCAAAATTTGTGAAAAGATGCAGGTTTTTACGACTCTAAGTGCGCGGCCAAAGGTAGAAGACTGGGGCAAGTAGGCTTCACTCCTAGTAAGCCTGGTTACACCATGGCTGGTCCCCTTATGGTTTTCAGTTGTAAATTTTCAAGGGTCGACTTAAAAAGTCGGAATCCCTTGCTGCTTCGTTTCGGCCTTAAGACTACTGGTTTTAGGAGTTATTAGGTGAAACCCTTCACACGATGTGAGGGTGTTTACAGCTTAGGCCGCAGTTGTAATTATCAGTTTGTCTTTTAAGCTTTTTTAATGCTGTAGAGAAAAACTATGCTGTAAGCCTGTTTACGAAGAGGTTAAGACTTCGACTCTTCGTTTTGACTGTACTCTTATTGGTTCAGGGTTTTTTCACCCAAGGGTTTATAATATAAATAATTATTGTCTTTCTGCATAATCTGATCTGTTTTTCCATATACAGTTTTAAATTTAATTTATGAAGTGCAATAAGATACATGCAGGCATTGTGATAGCCTTCCACTGTAAATTTATAAAGCGGCCGTAAGCAAGTTTAATTTCT
>LPNX011092851.1:0-16931 GCA_001517045.1 Pseudotsuga menziesii | reverse complement strand
AACGTTCCAATCAATCACATGAGTAGCATCATGAACATACTTTTTCATAACAGAAATATGAAAAACATTGTGCACTTTTAAATTAGGTGGTAACGCTAGATGATATGCAACTTGACCAACTCTAGATAAAATTTCAAACGGACCACAGTAACGTGGTGCTAATTTTGCACAACTCCCCAATCTTAGGGAGCTCTTCTTTGGTATTACCTTTATGAACACGTGCTCACCCACCTGGAACTCTTTAGGAGTTCTTTTTAAATTTGCTTGGCTCTTTTGCCGATCTTGGGCAACCTTCAAGTTCTCCTGCACTTGTTTTACAATTTGTTCCATTTCTTTTAATAATTCGGGTCCCAACACTAATCTATCTACTGGATTATTCCAGGAGATAGGAGTGTTACATTTACGCTCATACAGAATTTCAAAAGGGATGAACTTAGCTGATGATTGATAGTTGTTATTGTATGCAAATTCTGCTAAATGCAAGTAATCCTCCCACTTACCTGGTTGATCCTTGACGTACATTCTTAACAGATCTTCCAACACCTGGTTAACTCTTTCAGTCTGTCCGTCCGTCTGAGGATGGAAAGAGGTGCTGAAATTCAATGTGGTATTTAATCCTTTAAACAAGGATTTCCAGAAATTCCCTATGAATTTAGGATCCCTGTCTGAAATAATAACCTCCAGTACACCATGTAATCGAAAAATCTGCTTTAAGAAAATGTCTGCTATATTTGCATCTTTGTAGGTGGTCTTAACAGGAATAAAATGTGCTAATCCATAATTTATCTACTACCACCATAATTGAATCATTTTGATTTTGATTTCTGGGTAATCCAGTAATGAAATCTAAGATGATTATTTCCCACTTCCAGCTAGGAATAGGCAAGGGTTGCAACAACCCAGCTGGATGTTGATGTTCTGTCTTCACTTGTTGACAGTCCAAACATCTAGCTATATACTCAGCTACTTCAGATTTCATATTAGGCCAGAAATAATCTTTTCTCAACATGGTGACGGTCTTCTGGTAGCCTGGATGCCCTGAATAAGGGGTTTTATGCACTTCATCCAGAATCAGCAATTTAACTTTAGACACATTTGGCACATACAGTCTGTCCGTAAACAATAAAAATCCATCTTTATTTAGACTATAACCCTTAATTAAACTTTCTGTGGGTTCTTCTTTAGCTGTAGCTTGTAATTTTTGATAAATTTCATCCAATTTTATCCCTTCAGACAGCTGTTCATTTAAATCAGAATTATAAGTACTGATTGCTGTTGTAAAATTCAGCTTTGCATTTCTGCTCAAAGCATCAGCTACTTTATTTTTTTTTCCTTTTATGTGTTGAATTTCGAAATCGTATTCACTTAAAAAGGCTAACCATCTTGCTTGCCTTGCATTTAAATTAGGCTGATCTAAAAGGTATTTTAGACCCTTATTATCAGTCATTAAAGTAAACTTTCTACCTATTAAGTGGTGTCGCCACATTTTTAAGGTAGGAATAACAACAGCCAGCTCTAAATCATACGTGGCATAATTCTTTTCATGGATCTTTAGCTTCCTGGACTCATAGGCAATGACATGCCCATCCTGAGTCAGCACTCCGCCTAGACCGTCATTACAAGCATCGGTGCAAACCACGAAATCCTTATTGGGATCCACTATTCTTAGAATAGGCGCAGTTGTTAATAAATTTTTTAGTTTCTTAAAGCTTTCTTCGCATTTTAACTTCCAATCGAATTTCTTGCCTTTCTTTTGCAAGGAAGTGATTGGGTTGGCTATTTTTGAAAAGCCTTCTACGAATCTCCGGTAATAACCGGTGATTCCCATGAAAGACCTAACATCTGTTACGTCTTTTGGTACTGGCCAATCTTCGATTGCCCGGATCTTTTCAGGATCAACTGAAATCCCTTCCTTGGTCACCACGTGACCTAAGTACTGGATTTCATCCATGAAGAAATCACACTTACTGAACTTCGCAAAGATTTGTTGCTCTCGCAATTCTTGTAAGACTATCCACAAATGTTCCTTATGTTCCTCTTCATTTTTAGAATAGATTAAGATGTCATCGATGAATATGAAAACAAATTTGTCCAAATATTTATGCATTATGTTATTCATTAGACACATAAAGACGGCTGGGGCATTAGTAAGCCCGAATGGCATTACGACAAATTCGTAATGTCCATACCTAGTTCTGAAAGCTGTCTTGAATATGTCATCTTCTTTAATTCTCACCTGATGATAGCCTGATCTCAGGTCTATCTTTGAGAACACCGTAGCTCCACGCAGCTGATCAAATAGATCATCTATGCGGGGCAACGGGTATCTGTTTTTAATTGTCATTTTATTTAGTTGACAGTAATCTATGCAAAGTCGCATAGTTCCGTCTTTCTTTTTAACAAAGATTACTGGTGCTCCCCAAGGGGACACACTAGGACGAATATATTTCTTATCGATTAATTCCTTTAACTGTGATTTTAATTCATTAAGTTCCAGAATATTCATACGGTACGGAGCCTTCGAGCTAGGTACAGCACCTGGTACCAGCTCTATTGTGAAATCCAGTTCCCTCCTGGGAGGTAATCCTAGAATTTCCTCCGAAAAAACATCAATAAATTCATTTAACACAATAATATCCTCTATTTTTATTTTATCTTTTTCAGATTTACTCGCCTCATCTGTAATAGTTACAGCATAGGATTTACACCCTTTCCTGACTGCTCTTTTGAGCTGTAAGGCAGAAATCTGCCTGATTACAGTTTTCCTAGGAATACCTTTAACTATTATAGGCTGTTCATTATTATTTACACACGTAAACGTTTTATCAAAACAGTTTAAAACTACCCTGTGTTGTTCTAACCAGTCCATACCAATAAGTATGTCATACGATCCAAGTGGCAAAACATTTAATTTAACAGTAGTTTTAAAATCATTCATATCTAAAACACATTCCTTAACATAACAATTTACCTTCCTTTTTGCCCCTGTGGCTAGTTGAACTAGCCAAGAGTTATCAAACTTTTCAACAGTGAGATTACACTTTTCTACTATCTGCGGTGAAATATAACTTAGGCTAGCACCTGGATCTATCAAAATAGTTATAGGAGTTTTGTTAACCATACCTTCTACTTCCACCATGGAAGTTTGGTAATCAGCTTGGTGATTCTCCAACGCTGCATTGATTCGGGGCATGGTCCTTTTAAAGTCTCCAATAGTCATTTCATCTTGTATTGTATGAATATTGTTGTTTGGCTTCTTCCGATTTGGGCAAACTGAAGCATAGTGTGGGCCATTGCACTCCCAACACTTAACAGGTTCCTTCCTTTCGAAATTCTTAGTGAAATTTCCATGATTGTTAGAAACCTCCTTGCTGCCCTTGAAGTTATTGGAATTATTAGAAGCACCATTTTTGCTTCCCTGGAAGTTCTTACCATTAGAATGGTTTATGTTCTTGTTATTCCTGAAATTTTTCTGAGGTACAAACTCCTTTTTCTTTAATTCAGACTGATTACAATTCTTTTTAGCCTTCCAATTGGCTATTCCTTCCTTTTTTTTGTTCTGTTCAAAACAGAAATTAGACTTTCGCATGGCTTCTTCCAGAGTTTTAGGGTTATCATATTCGATTCTGTCCTTTATATGGTATGGAAAACAGCTGAGAAACCACTGTACTTTAGGTTTCTCATCAACTAAATACGACACATATCTTAACAAACTTAAGAACTTACTGTTTAAGTCCTTCATAGTCATGGACCCAAGCTTTAACTCATAAAATTCCTTGGCCCTTTCTTCATAGTATTGTTGAGACAGAAACTTCTTCTTGAAGTACCTTTTAAAGGTACTCCAACTGACCTCTTTTTCGTTGATCCCTTTGACCCTTTTCAAATCTTGCCACCATATATCTGCCTTTCCAGAAAGGTTATAGATGGCCATTCTCAGCTTCAGCTGATTTGAATAATTATAAATCTGAAAGTATTTTCTCATCCGGGATAACCAGGATTCTGCCTCTTCTCCTTTTTCAATTTCTCCATTGAAAGTTGGGGGTTTAATTTTCTTGAACTCCCCAGAAATCTCTTCATAAGGCCTGTACTTTTTCTTCCTTTTATACAACTCGGCCTCACTACTGTCACTAGTAGTGTAATAGCTCTGTTGTTCCTTACTTCCTTCTGATGATGAACTGCTATGAGGTTTAGCTAGTTTCATCTTTTTGGACCCTTTTTGATGGCTAGCTTCTTCAGATTCAGACCTTCTGTTTTTCCCTTCAGTCTGAAATTTCTCTATCAGAATTTGATTTAACTCCTCTTGAGTCTTCAGAATTCTTTCATTATCCTTCTTGACTGATTCTATTTCAGTCTTTATTCTCTTTATGGTCTGCATCAACTCTGAGGAGTGAGCAGTTACCTCCTCAATCACAGGTTCTCTGGACATCTGTCTGGTCTCAGTGTTTGGAGATTCCTCCTCAGCATATTCTCCTAAGTTCTCCATACCTGCCTGTTAGATTCAGAAAAAGTAATTTTCTGCCTTTCACATAAAACAAAATACAGGTTAGTATATTATTTTTACCGTTCTGCGGAAAGTAATTGGGCCACATCAAGGCCTAGTGTTTGAACCACGCTCTGATACCACATGTCAAAACCCCATAATTTCTGAAAAATTTAAAATTTTTAAATCTACAAAATATTAAAGTTAAACAGATTAACTAACATTAATTAGTTATATGTTAACAGCTTGCTATTGAATTTATCAGTTAGCATGTTTAGTTAATGAACATATATTTTTCAGCTTACTGATTTTTGTTCCTTTTGTGACCATAAGGTGAACTATCATGCATAACTGGGCTTACTTAGCTTTCGAGCTAACGCAACGGTTTCCGCTTTTCTTACAGATGTACAGGTAAGAAGTTGTGGCGCTGCAATTCGTAATTCTAGAGTATTTATTATATGTTCGTCGTAAGCGAAAAGGTTTGAATAAAGAGACAAAACATTCAACTTAAGTTAAGGTATATTAAACTAATTTCTTGCTAGCAGAAGTACATGTTGTTCTTACTGATATGTCATTTTCTCTAGTCTATTACAGTTGCAATTTATGTACAATTATCTTGTCAATTCCTTAAGAATCATAGTAGAGAAACAGAGTTATAATATCTATAATAAGGATTTAAACATATACAAGCAAATCGAGTTAAGTGAAGACTGATAAAAGACTTCTTGTATTACTGCAGGGTTTTTGGCCTATTTAATTATTTTCTGCCATGTCTTCACTTATTACTGAGGTTATCACCTGAAGTAAAACCATCATCTTCGATGGTAATTTATTACTTCCTTATCTTATGTGTCTTGTACTACAAGTATTATTTTAACATTGGTAAATAACTCATTCAAGAGATAAGTAGAAAGAAAAATAACCTAGCTTCCTACTATCATGCTTTCCTTTATAAATTTTTAAACTATGCTATCAATTAAAGGAAAATAATTACCTTATAACAACTAAAGTCATTGACTAGTCTTATTACAATTATCAAGCATAGAGCTTGGATTTAACTATAAGACTATCCGCTTCAGTACAATTTATACACTATTGAAGAGTTATTACTTCAATATAAAGGATGGTTCCAAGGTTAGGGACAAATTCATATGATGACCCTAAGATTTCATAGCTTACATTATTCAAAACCAAGGTCTTTATGTTAATACTCTTTTTACTTGATAAGGGACTTAAAACATCTTGCATCATAAGGGAAAAGTTTATAATAACTTGAGTGCCAAGATTCACTTCATAAATTGTAATATATAATACTATAAACTACCCTCCAAATGAGTATAAACTATAAAAATCAAGGTTAAGATTTTTATCGAATACCTCCCAACCATCGAGCTCATAATTCTATGATATCATTACACCATTTACTTATGATTTTCATGGTTTGACATAATAATGGAGAGTAATGAAACCATCATTTGCATGCAGCGTAGGTTATGGTTCTCGCTCAACGACTTGGGATAAACTTTATGCAACGAATGATTTGGGAAATGATTCCTCCCTCGAGACGTTGGTTGACTATGCAATGAAACCCACTCTTTGTGAAATATTAAGCCACTGTCGTGGAAACACTCCAGCCATGCACCGTGTGGATATAAGTGTTGTAAGTTAACCCTAAACTCTTATTTCCTCCATCCCTCTCGGCGCTGGTCGCTCTGCAATGGTGTTGAGCATTCCTGTGTGGTCTTTACTCTGTGTAGACTCCTCCTTGTCATTCCTGGTCGTGGCTTGCTCCCTTCATTTTATGCTGAAGTGCAATCCTTCGTTTCTCCATTAATGCTTCTTTAACAGTCTGAGCCGAACCCTTGCCAATGTTTTTCCTTCCTCCGGGGTTTCTCATGTTGAATCCACAGTCTTAATCTCTGTGCAAAGTCGAGAGATTATCTTCCTTTACCACCTTACAGGTATTACCTATCTGTTCTGTGATCTGTGACACAGGAGTCGACGCTCGTGCCTCTTCCATGATACAGGTAAAGATTTACATTACAGTTTATGGTTTAACTTTTACAACTTAAACTTTCTTTGGATACGGCATACTTATATAGGGTTCAAACTTTGTGAAAAGATGCAGGTTTTTACGACTCTAAGTGCGCGGCCAAAGGTAGAAGACTGGGGCAAGCAGGCTTCACTCCTGGTAAGCATGGTTACACCATGGCCGGTCCCCTTATGGTTTTCAGTTGGAAATTTTCAAGGGTCGACTTAAAAATTCTGAATCCCTTGCTGCTTCGTTTCAGCCTTAAGAGTTATTAGGTGAAACCCTTCACACGATGTGAGGGTGTTTACGGCTTAGGCTGCAGTTGTAATTATCAGTTTGTCTTTTAAGCTTTTTTAATGTTGTAGAGAAAAACTATGCTGTAAGCCTGTTTACTAAGAGGTTAAGACTTCGACTCTTCGTTTTGACTGTACTCTTATTGGTTCAGGGTTTTTTCACCCAAGGGTTTATAATATAAATAATTACTGTCTTTCTGCATAATCTGATCTGTTTTTCCATATACAGTTTTAAATTTAATTTATGAAGTGCAATAAGATAGATGCAGGCATTGTGATAGCCTTCCACTGTAAATTTATAAAGCGGCTGTAAGCAAGTTTAATGTCTTAATTTATAATTAATACTTCCTTGCATATACAGGTATTTATAGGGTCAAACCCTAATTACCGTTTAAGAGATTATTACTGTTTTCTTAATTTGTTACTGTGTATTACCTACAAATTTTATCTGTATCTTTCTTTATCTTATTACTTTTACTCATAGTTTATGATCTGTGTAAGAAATAAATAATATACAGGCTTAGAACAGCCCTATAGTATTGTCTTATAATGCGCCTGCAAGTAATTTGTTGTCTTATCTTTATAATTATTTGCTATTTGCAAAACTAGATAGTATAGGGTTAAACCCTAATTTTTAAAGTTTTGAGCACAATACTATGTCTTATTTTGATATTAAGTATAATCATACTACTTCTATTGTATCTGTGAGTAAATAAAAGATTATTACCTATTGATTAAGCTCGTTGTACGAACGGTTCTGTTGTTTACTTTTATTTTAAATATGCAACTAAGTCATTTTATTTTAAGTAAAATTCTTTTATAAGGTTACAGTCAGGTGAAATTCCTGGATTATACTATGGTTTGCTTATTATGAAAACCTTTGTTAAGTAATATATATATATAGGGTTTATACCCTTAACCATATAGGTTCTTATACTTGGTGTTTAATTATTTTAACTAAATACTCTTGTAAAAATCTAGTCGACTGTAGAACAGGGTATTTTATCCCAGATTGTAATATAATAATATTTATTATTTCTTAAGTTTGATTTGGATAAATATTATTAATATATTAGTAATTACTACAACAAAATATTAATCCTATTTTAATTTGAGTAATAGATTTTCCGTCTATTTAACCTTGTTTATTTCTATAATAATTTCAAATAGTATTTATTATTTGATTCCTTTATAGTTTATACTATTCTATCTATATTCTACTGAAATCAGTTTATTTTCCTTAATTTATCAAGTTACTTATGAATTTACTGTATGTACAAGCATTAACATGATTCTATTCGGAAATAACGAATGAAAACTCTGTGACCTGTTCAAACCTAATCTAAAATAAAAGAAATTAATTCATAAAGATTAGAAAACAATATAAACATTTATAACCTCCAGTCTGGAATAGTTGACAGTAATATTTAACATTACATAACTGGTTCTTGTTTGAGTTTATTTTTAGTAATGAAGTTATCCGAAAACATGGAATGGAACTATAAAGTAAACAGTATGAAATTCTAGTCTAACTTCTAATATCTATTCTTACTGAAGAATCTAATGGAAACAACAATACAGTACTAGGAATAGTTTTTAAGACTGTAGGAAAATAACTTATGAATTTATGAAAACATTTATAGTAACTGCAAGTAAACTAGGAAACTCGGTTCAGAAGAATACTACTTCTCAACACCGAGATACTGTGCTGGAGTACGATCCGGTGATCCCAGATGTGGAAAAACACAGTAACTAATCACAGATTTAACTACTGATATTCTGACATACTAACTTTACTGAAACTACTAACTCCTCTGACATATAAAATAAACATAACATGCATCCATTCATATTCAGTAAATTGAAAGAAACAATTGACAGAACCTGTTTTAGGGTGTGGAAAACAACAACAATGGGAGGCCGTTCCTCCCTACCAACTCCTGGAGAGCGCTCAGACAGTGACTTCTCAGGACCCCCGAGCTTGCTCTGGTCTCCCTGGATCCAACTAGGTGCAGCAATGTCAGATACCAGTCTTCAAACTCAGTATGAATACACAACTTATCAGCAAGTCCTCCCAGCTAAAGCTGTAAATAAAATCAAGTTACTGCAGCAATCCACTCAGAACACTTCCTTACTGTTTTTCCCTCTTTCCTCAATGAAATTCCTGAATAACATTCACCTGAATGAATTCTCTCTGGAATAAAATCTGAGCAGCCTCAGCTCTCTTCATTGAGTACTTTTAAAAGATTGCCTAGGTCTTTGTTGGGTTAACTGTCATTTAATGAGCCACCTGCTCTGATTCCACTTTCTTGGGGAATCATGACCGCAAATATAGGGAAGTTTCCACCTGCAACTTAGGAAGTGTTTGAGGATGCTGCCACTTGTCTTTTGCCTTGCCACCTAGTTCCATCCACCAGTTTGACCAGTAACCTCTTTTAACAGCTCTCCCATGCTGTTGTCTCCATAATTTATTTATTAATAATAAAATATTCTGAATTACACTCCATTACTGTTGACTCTGCTGAGTCATCAATCCCTACTTAGGATTAAGTTTAACATAATGTCTCAGAAATATAATAAAACAAATTACATAATTTTACAAAATTGGGGTATGTGACATACACACCCCCTTAAAAGGTAACATCGTCCTCGATGTTACTTATTCTTCTTCCTCAGGAACCTCCTGGAACAGATTCAAGTATGCTTCCCGCATCTTACTTTCCAGTTCCCAAGTAGCTTCTTCGGGACTAAGGTGCTTCCATTGCACCTTCAGCTGTCCAATTGTGCGGTTCCACAGAGTAATTTCCCTCCTCCCGAGGATACAGTCTGGTTCCACCAGAACTTCCCCTTCTGGTTCTACCTGTACAACGTTCCAATCAATCACATGAGTAGCATCATGAACATACTTTTTCAGAACAGAAATATGAAAAACATTGTGCACTTTTAAATTAGGTGGTAACGCTAGCTGATATGCAACTTGACCAACTCTAGATAAAATTTCAAACGGACCTTCGGTACACCATGTAATCGAAAAATCTGCTTTAAGAAAATGTCTGCTATATTTGCAGCTTTGTAGGTGGTCTTAACAGGAATAAAATGTGCTGCTTTACTTAATTTATGTACTACCACCATAATTGAATCATTCTGATTTTGATTTCTGGGTAATCCAGTAATGAAATCTAAGCTGATTATTTCCCACTTCCAGCTAGGAATAAGCAAGGGTTGCAACAACCCAGCTGGATGTTGATGTTCTGTCTTCACTTGTTGACAGTCCAAACATCTAGCTATATACTCAGCTACTTCAGATTTCATATTAGGCCAGAAATAATCTTTTCTCAACATGGTGACGGTCTTCTGGTAGCCTGGATGCCCTGAATAAGGGGTTTTATGCACTTCATCCAGAATCAGCAATTTAACTTTAGACACATTTGGCACATACAGTCTGTCCATAAACAATAAAAATCCATCTTTATTTAGACTATAACCCTTAATTAAACTTTCTGTGGGTTCTTCTTTAGCTGTAGCTTGTAATTTTTGATAAATTTCATCCAATTTTATCCCTTCAGTCAGCTGTTCATTTAAATCAGAATTATAAGTACTGATTGCTGTTGTAAATTGAACTTTGCATTTCTGCTCAAAGCATCATCTACTTTATTTTCTTTTCCTTTTATGTGTTGAATTTCGAAATCGTATTCACTTAAAAAGGCTAACCATCTTGCTTGCCTTACATTTAAGTTAGGCTGATCTAAAAGGTATTTTAGACCCTTATTATCAGTCATTAAAGTAAACTTTCTGCCTATTAAGTGGTGTCACCACATTTTTAATGCATGAATAACAGCAACCAGCTCTAAATCATACGTGGCATAATTCTTTTCATGGATCTTTAGCTTCCTGGACTCATAAGAAATGACATGCCCATCCTGAGTCAGCACTCCGCCTAGACCGTCATTACAAGCATCGGTACAAACCACGAAATCCTTATTGGGATCCGCTATTCTTAGAATAGGCGTAGTTGTTAATAAAGTTTTTAGTTTCTTAAAGCTTTCTTCGCATTTTAAGTTCCAATCGAATTTCTTGCCTTTCTTTTGCAAGGAAGTGATTGGGTTGGCTATTTTTGAAAAGCCTTCTATGAATCTCCGGTAATAACCGGTGATTCCCATGAAAGACCTAACATCTGTTACGTCTTTTGGTACTAGCCAATCTTCGATTGCCCGGATCTTTTCAGGATCAATTGAAATCCTTTCCTTGGTCACCACGTGACCTAAGTACTGGATTTCATCCCGGAAGAAATCACACTTACTGATGCAGTTCTTGTAAGACTATCCGTAGATGTTCCTTATGTTCCTTTTCATTTTTAGAATAAATTAAGATGTCATCGATGAATATGACAACAAATTTGTCCAAATATTTATGCATTATGTTATTCATTAGACACATAAAGACGGCTGGGGCATTAGTAAGCCCGAATGGCCTTACGACAAATTCGTAATGTCCATACCTAGTTCTGAAAGCTGTCTTGAATATGTCCTCTTCTTTAATTCTCACCTGATGATAGCCTGATCTCAGGTCTATCTTTGAGAACACCGTAGCTCCACGCAGCTGATCAAATAGATCATCTATGCAGGGCAACGGGTATCTGTTTTTAATTGTCATTTTATTTAGTTGACGGTAATCTATGCAAAGTCGCATAGTTCCGTCTTTCTTTTTAACAAATATTACTGGTGCTCCCCAAGGGGACACACTAGGACGAATATATTTCTTATCGATTAATTCCTTTAACTGTGATTTTAATTCGTTAAGTTCCAGAATATTCATACGGTACGGAGCCTTCGAGCTAGGTACAGCACCTGGTACCATCTCTATTATGAAATCCAGTTCCCTCCTGGGAGGTAATCCTGGAATTTCCTCCGGAAAAACATCAATAAATTCATTTAACACAAGAATATCCTCTATTTTTATTTTATCTTTTTCAGATTTACTCGCCTCATCTTTAATAGTTACAGCATAGGATTTACACCCTTTCCTGACTTCTCTTTTGAGCTGTAAGGCAGAAATCTGCCTGATTACAGTTTTCCTAGGAATACATTTAACTATTACAGGCTGTTCATTATTATTTACACACGTAAACGTTTTATCAAAACAGTTTAAAACTACCCTACATTGTTCTAACCAGTCCATACCAATAAGTATGTCATACGAGCCAAGTGGCAAAACATTTAATTTAACAGTAGTTTTAAAATCATTCATATCTAAAACACATTCCTTAACATAACAATTTACCTTCCTTTTTGCCCCTGTGGCTAGTTGAACTAGCCAAGAGTTATCAAACTTTTCAACAGTGAGATTACACTTTTCTACTATCTGCAGTGAAATATAACTTAGGCTAGCACCTGGATCTATCAAAATAGTTACAGGAGTTTTGTTAACCATACTTTCTACTTCCACCATGGATGTTTGGTAATCAGCTTGGCGATTCTCCAACACTGCATTGATTCGGGGCATGGTCCTTGCAAAGTCTCCAACAGTCATTTCATCTTGTATTGTATGAATATTCCTGTTTGGCTTCTTCTGATTTAGACAAACTGAAGCATAGTGTGGGCCATTGCACTCCCAACACTTAACATGTTCCTTCCTTTCAAAATTCTTAGTGAAATTTCCATGATTGTTAGAAACCTCCTTGCTTCCCTTGAAGTTATTGGAATTTTTAGAAGCACCATTTTTTCTTCCTTGGAAGTTCTTACCATTATAATGGTTTTTGTTCTTGTTATTCCTGAAATTTTTCTGAGGTACAAACTCCTTTTTCTTGAATTCAGACTGATTACCATTCTTTTTAGCCTTCCAATTGGCTATTCCTTCCTTCTTTTTGTTCTGTTCAAAACAGAAATTAGCCTTTTGCATGGCTTCTTCCAGATTTTTGGGGTTATCATATTCGATTCTGTCCTTTATATGGTATGGAAAACAGCTGAAAAACCGTTGTACTTTAGGTTTCTCATCAACTAAATACGGCACATATCTTAACAGACTTAAGAACTTACTGTTTAAGTCCTTCATAGTCATGGACCCAAGCTTTAACTCATAAAATTCCTTGGCTCTTTCTTCATAGTATTGTTCATACAGAAACTTCTTCTTGAAGTACCTTTTAAAGGTACTCCAATTGACCTCTTTTTCTTTGATCCCTTTGACCCTTTTCAAATCTTCCCACCATATATCTACCTTTCCAGAAAGGTTATAGATGGCCATTTTCACCTTCAACTGATTTGAATAATTATAAATCTGAAGGTATTTTCTCATCCCGGATAACCAGGATTCTGCCTCTTCTCCGTTTGCAGTTTCTCCATTGAAACTTGGGGGTTTTATTTTCTTGAACTCCCCAGAAATCTCTTCATAAGGCCTGCACTTTTTCTTCCTTTTATACAACTCGGCCTCACTACTGTCACTAGTAATGTAATAGCTTTGTTGTTCCTTACTTCCTTCTGATGATGAACTGCTATCAGGTTTAGATAGTTTCATCTTTTTGGACCCCTTTTGATGGCTAGCTTTTTCAGATTCAGACCTTCTGTTTTTCCCTTCAGTCTAAAATTTCTCTATCAGAATTTGATTTAAATCCTCTTGAGTCTTCAGAATTCTTTCATTATCCTTCTTGACTGATTCTATTTCAGTCTTTAAACTCTTTATGGTCTGCATCAACTCTGAGGAGTGAGTAGTTACCTCCTCAATCACAAGTTCTCTGGACATCTGTCTGGTCTCAGTGTTTGGAGATTCCTCCTCAGCAAATTCTCCTAAGTTCTCCATACCTGCCTGTTAGATTCAGAAAAAGTAGTTTTTTGCCTTTCACATAAAACAAAATATAGGTTAGTATATTATTTTTACCGTTCTGCGGAAAGTAATTGGGCCACATCAAGGCCTAGTGTTTGAACCACGCTCTGATACCACATGTCAAAACCCCATAATTTCTGAAAAATTTAAAATTTTTAAATCTACAAAATATTAAAGTTAAACAGATTAACTAACATTAATTAGTTATATGTTAATAGCTTGCTATTGAATTTATCAGTTAGCATGTTTATTTAATGAACATATATTTTTCAGCTTACTGATTTTTGTTCCTTTTGTGACCATAAGGTGAACTGTCATGCATAACTGGGCTTACTTAGCTTTCAAGCTAACGCAACGGTTTCCGTTTTTCTTACAGATGTACAGGTAAGAAGTTGTGGCGCTGCAATTCGTAATTCTAGAGTATTTATTATATGTTCGTTGTAAGCGAAAAGGTTTGAATAAAGAGACAAAACATTCAACTTAAGTTAAGGTATATTCAACTAATTTCTTGCTAGCAGAAGTACATGTTGTTCTTACTGATATGTCATTTTCTCTAGTCTATTACAGTTGCAATTTATGTACAATTATCTTGTCAATTCCTTAAGAATCACAGTAGAGAAACAGAGTTATAATATCTATATTAAGGATTTAAACATATACAAGCAAATCGAGTTAAGTGAAGACTGATAAAAGACTTCTTGTATTACTGCAGGGTTTTTGGCCTATTTAATTATTTTCTGCCATGTCTTCACTTATTACTGAGGTTATCACCTGAAGTAAAACCATCGTCTTCCATGGTAATTTATTACTTCCTTATCTTATGTGTCTTGTACTACAAGTATTATTTTAACATTGGTAAATAACTCATTCAAGAGATAAGTAGAAAGAAAAATAACCTAGCTTCGTACTATCATGCTTTCCTTTATAAATTTTTAAACTATGCTATCAATTAAAGGAAAATAATTAGCTTTTAACAACTAAAGTCATTGACTAGTCTTATTACAATTATCAAGCCTTGAGCTTGGATTTAACTATAAGACTGTCCGCTTCAGTACAATTTATACACTATTGAAGAGTTATTACTTCAATATAAAGGATGGTTCCAAGGTTAGGGACAAATTCATATGATGACCCTAAGATTTCATAGCTTACATTATTCAAAACCAAGGTCTTTATGCTAATACTCTTTTTACTTGATAAGGGACTTAAAACATCTTGCATCATAAGGGAAAAGTTTATAATAACTTGAGTGCCAAGATTCACTTCATAAATTGTAATATATAATACTATAAACTACCCTCCAAATGAGTATAAACTATAAAAATCAAGGTTAAGATTTTTATCGAATACCTCCCAACCATCGAGCTCATAATTCTATGATATCATTACACCATTTACTTATGATTTTCATGGTTTGCCATAATAGTGGAGAGTAACGAAACCATCATTTGCATGCAGCGTAGGTTATGGTTCTCGCTCAACGACTTGGGATAAACTTTATGCAACGAATGATTTGGGAAATGATTCCTCCCTCGAGACGTTGGTTGACTATGCAATGAAACCCACTCTTTGTGAAATATTAAGCCACTGTCGTGGCAACACTCCAGCCATGCACAGTGTGGATATAAGTGTTGTAAGTTAACCCTAAACTCTTATTTCCTTCGTCCCTCTCGGCGCTGGTCACTCTGCAACAGTGTTGAGCATTCCTGCGTGGTCTTTACTCTGTGTAGACTCCTCCTTGTCGTTCCTGGTCGTGGCTTGCTCCCTTCATTGTATGCTGGAGTGCAATCCTCCGTTTCTCCATTAATGCTTCTTTAACAGTCTGAGCTAAACCCTTGCCAATGTTTTGCCTTCCTCCAGGGTTTCGCGTGTTGAATCCAAAGTCTTAATCTATGTGCAAAGTCGAGAGATTATCTTCCTTTACCTCCTTACAGGTATTACCTATCTGTTCTGTGAGCTGTGACACAGGAGTCAACGCTCGTGCCTCTTCCACGATACAGGTAAAGATTTACATTACAGTTTATGGTTTAACTTTTACAACTTAAACTTTCTTTGGATACGACATACTTATATAGGGTTCAAAATTTGTGAAAAGATGCAGGTTTTTACGACTCTAAGTGCGCGGCCAAAGGTAGAAGACTGGGGCAAGCAGGCTTCACTCCTGGTAAGCCTGGTTACACCATGGCCGGTCCCCTTATGGTTTTCAGTTGGAAATTTTCAAGGGTCGACTTAAAAAGTATGAATCCCTTACTGCTTCGTTTCGGCCTTAAGACTACTGGTTTTAAGAGTTATTAGGTGAAACCCTTCACACGATGTGAGGGTGTTTACGGCTTAGGCCACAGTTGTAATTATCAGTTTGTCTTTTAAGCTTTTTTAATGCTGTAGAGAAAAACTATGCTGTAAGCCTGTTTACGAAGAGGTTAAGACTTCGACTCTTCGTTTTGACTGTACTCTTATTGGTTCAGGGTTTTTTCACCCAAGGGTTTATAATATAAATAATTACTGTCTTTCTGCATAATATGATCTGTTTTTCCATATACAGTTTTAAATTTAATTTATGAAGTGCAATAAGATAGATGCAGGCATTGTGATAGCCTTCCACTGTAAATTTATAAAGCGGCTGTAAGCAAGTTTAATGTCTTAATTTATAATTAATACTTCCTTGCATATACAGGTATTTATAGGGTCAAACCCTAATTACCGTTTAAGAGATTATTACTGTTTTCTTAATTTGTTACTGTGTGTTACCTACAAATTTTATCTGTATCTTTCTTTATCTTATTACTTTTACTCATAGTTTATGATCTGTGTAAGAAATAAATAATATACAGGCTTAGAACAGCCTTATAGTATTGTCTTATAATGCGGCTGCAAGTAATTTGTTGTCTTATCTTTATAATTATTTGCTATTTGCAAAACTGGATAATATAGGGTTAAACCCTAATTTTTACAGTTTTGAGCACAATACTATTTCTTATTTTGATATTAAGTATAATCATACTACTTCTATTGTATCTGTGAGTAAATAAAATATTATTACCTATTGATTAAGCTCGTTGTACGAGTGGTTCTGTTGTTTACTTTTATTTTAAATATGCAACTGAGTTATTTTATTTTAAGTAAAATTCTTTTATAAGGTTACAGTCAGGAGAAATTCCTGGATTATACTATGGTTTGCTTATTATGAAAACCTTTGTTAAGTAATATATATATATATATATAGGGTTTATACCCTTAACCATATAGGTTCTTATACTTGGTGTTTAATTATTTTAACTAAATACTCTTGTAAAAATCTAGTCGACTGTAG
>LPNX011092835.1:123108-144982 GCA_001517045.1 Pseudotsuga menziesii | reverse complement strand
ACACAAATTTGATTTTAGTTTACCCCTTTGAAATATTTCATCCTCGAACAATAACCTGTCGGCGTATTATTGCACCTTTTTGGGGCAATTGCTAGTTTAAAATGTGTTAATTTTTATGATAGACATTTTGTTTTATAAGTATTATTAAATTATTAAATTAAATTAGATTATTAATTAAATTATATCATTTTGTGTTAATTTTTTATTATTAATTATATTATTAAATTTTTTATTTATTTATAATTTATATATTATTTATGAATAGATTAATTATAAAGTAATATAGAAGATTGGTTTTATTATTATGAAAAAAATAAAATATACACTTCAATGTTTAATGTTTAAGTAACAATATTTTGTTCTATTTTGAACCTTGAATCTAATTATTTCATGTGCAACTAAGGTTGATGATAAATTGAGGATCAAAATGTTTAACATTATCAAACTATTGGAGCTGAACCTAATGACCTTTCTATGTATATAACCAATATAGATCTATCTTGATCTCTAAAGTCAATGGGAGAATTTTATCACCTGTGGGAAGGCTTACAAAGTCAATGTGGGAAAACTTGGAGGTGGAGATGAGAGTCCTTTGGAAGCTCGATCATGGCACTAGGGTTTGTGTAGTCGGTTAATTTCACAGTAATCACGTCTACGATCCTAGGGTTAGTAATGTCGGATGATTTTTTACAAGCTATGATCCTGGCGTTTAGCTGAGAAAATCCCAGCCCAGTACCAACCATGTACCAAAGTGGGAATCTTAGCGGTAGTGGGAAAAACCCATAGCTTGTTTTTTTTGGTTTCAGTTTGTTTGTTTGGTCCCGTGATTTTCTCCAATGGCATCCAACCGGAGTCCTCATCATAGGTCGACAGGGTTGGAGTTCAGGCTCACACGTGTCCCATCTGAGAAGTTGACAGGGCCTTTGTAGCAAACGACAACTGGCCTACTGAAAGGTATGAATAAAAACATTTATACTCTATCTTCTCCTTCAAACCTTGTGACTAACACCCATACTATCGAGAGAGGGGTAAAGGATTACAGACATTCCAGTCAGCTGCGTTTTGAGAGAGTGCAAAAGGGTAAACATTGTGTGTAATGGGAAGGGATGTTACCATTGATTTGGTCTCGGCACTTGCCATGTAGTCGCTTGTGGGAAAAATGGAGTTCGTCAAGCTCTTAGATTGGAGCTTTTGGATTGGGTAAGGGAACAGTGGAAGCCCTTCAATCAAAATGTTCCCAGGGTGATGGTTCTGGTCAATGGATGTTTTGTGTTTCATTTCCTGTCTGAAGAAGACATGTGAGCGATGGAGGAGAGGTTTTGGGTCCATGGTAAGGGCTCGTTGGTCTTGTCCAGATGAAATGTGCACTTCAACCCTAGAACGGATAAACTCGACAAGCAACATCTTTGGGTGGTATGACTTGGTTTCCCACTGTTTTGTTGGAATATAAAGGGTTTTCGAGCAGTGGCTAACACCATTGGAAAATTCATTCATATTGATGATAGCCACATGTTGGGCTCATACCGCAAAGCTCCGCATGTTTTGGCTGAAATGGAAATGGAGAAAAGACTACCGGGGGAGTTGGAGGTGGTGTGGGAAGACGGGACCTTCAATCAAACCCTAGGCTACTGGAAAGTCCCTTTTCATTGTCATTGGTGTAGACGAATGAGGCATTCAAAAGCTATCTATTCTGAACGGCGTCGGGTGGAGGATAATGCAGTGACTTCTAGGGATTCTAATTCGAAATTGATTGAAGGCATTCGTTTTCCCCTCCCTCTGGACCGTGAGCCGACTGCGACTTTTGTTGGTAAGTTTTCCAGCTCAGTTCTAGTTCTTTTAAATTTTATGCATGTGGATGATCTATTTTGTCTAGTGTCGGTTGAGTGTTTGCAAAATAAGGAAGAGAATAGGGTTCTCCCCTCGGGTGATGGGACTGAGGTTAATTTTATTTCAGTCGAGAGATTGTCCAGATGTGAAGAGGTGGCTGGTGGGATGTCGAATTTGCCTCTCCCTTCTAGAAATAGTCCTTCTGAGGTACCCCCTTTATTCAATTCTGAGGACTTCCCTCCCCTGTCTAGGGTGTATGCTGATTTCCCCCCTTTTCAAATTTCTTCCCCGCCCTTAAAGGACTCGATTTCTCCCCACCCCTTATGTTCGACTGTAGGGTTTCCTTCGTTGAATACCTATTCGACTGATCCCGAGGGTCTCGATACTACGTCCATTTCATCCATAAGGAACCTTAATGTGTCTGTGCGTAAACCTAGAAAGCGAGATAAGGTAAAACCCACTAGCTCCATCAAATTTCTGGAAGAGGGGGGAGTTGTGGAGTTTCAAAACCCTATTTGTTCATCCCTCTTTGATAAAGGTATCTTGAGGATTCCTGTTTGTCCTTCTGGATTTTCTGAACTGGATCTTAGAGAAGATGCATCCCTTAACAGTGTTAAGAAATAATCCTTGTGTCTTTTAATGTCATAGGGTTAGGTAGTGGACCCAAAAGGGATGCCCTGAATAGTTTTCTAGATAAGACAAAGCATGGTGTGTTACTTTTACAAGAAACGATGACGGATGCGGTTTCTGCTTGTGATTTCTTTATGAAAATGAAACCTACTTGGTTTGTTACAGCTTGGAACTCCAATGGTTTGTCGGGAGGAACGTTGATGGCTAGGAACCCCCAGGTGGCTAATTTAAAGGCATATATTATAGAAGCACGCATTTTGGTGGAGGGACACTTCCTTGGTTTTTCAAATATGATCAAAATTCTTAATATCTACACTCCATACATCAGAAGGTTAGAGTTATGGGGAAATATTTTCTAGACAGGTTTATTAAAAGATAAATCTCTCATTGTCGTTGGAGATTTAAACCTTCCTTTATCTATGGATGATATTTGGGGAGTCAAAAAAAGGGAAGACCCTATCTTTGAATTTTTTAGAGCAAAATTGGAGGAGGCGAACTTAGTTGATATAGAATCTAATGTCTTGGGTCCTACATGGTCAAATGGAAGATGTGGGGCAATGGGTTTGGCTAAAAGACTTGACGGGTTTTTGTTAGCTAAAGAGTTATGTGAAGCTTTTGGTAGGTTTAGATCATGGTCTCACTCCATTGGGTTCTCTGATCATAAGGTGGCGCTAATGGAAATTCATTTTGATAAATATCTGGTTAAATACCCTTTTAAGTTTAATCCAATCTGGTTGGAAGACCAAAATTTTGGTGCTTTTGTTAAGGAGCAATGGCTCTCTCTTTCAGAAACCCAGTATCCCACAGTGATGTTTGGGTTGTTGACCAACTTGAGTAAGTTGAAATCTGAAGTGCAAAAGTGGGAGAAGACAAAAAATATTGAGGAGAAGGAGGAATTGGAAAAGTTGGATTCTGAATTACAGTCCCTTTCTAGTTCTGTATGTGACTTCTATTTCTCAGACGATAGAAAAGAGAAAGTCCGAGAATTGGAAACTAAGCGAGGTGACATTCTCAGGAACAAAGAGGAGACTCTACGTCAAAAGAGCAGAGTTGTTTTCCTCAAGACAGGGGATAATAATTCGAAGTTTTTTCATAAGTGTGCTAACCATCGAAGAACGACGAACTCTGTATGGGAAATAGCTTCAGATAAGGGCGAGTTGTGTCTTGATCATTCTTTTATCAGTAAGGAGACTACTGATCATTACAAATCTCTATTTTTTCAGCCTAAAGATCTCAATTTAATGGAACAGTTGAATGCTATTAGAAATTTCCCTTGCATGTTCGATGAAGAAGATCGCATCTTGGTGGACAGGCCAGTGACTTTATCAGAGGTAAAGAATACGCTGATTTTTTTTGTTAACGACAAGAGTCCAAGCCCCGATGGATGGACGGTGGAGTTTTGCAGTCATTTTTTCGATCTCCTCGGGTCTGAAATTTTAGAGGCCGTGGAAGAGTCTCGCTCCAATAGGTCTGTTGGTGAATTGTTGAATTCAACATATCTCACACTCATACCTAAGAAGGACCACACAGACTCCTTCATGGATTATATGCCAATCTTGCTATGTAACCTCTTATACAAGATGATAACCAAAATCATAGCGGAAAGATTGAAACCTTTCCTGGGTATGTTCATATCTGAGGAACAATCCTCTTTTTTTACTTGACAGACAAATAATTGATGCCGTTGGAGTGGTGCAAGAAAGTCTCCATTTAGATAAAATCAACAAAAAGATGGCTTTCTTCCTTGAATTAGACTTGATAAAGGCTTATGACCGTGTGGATTGGTCTTATATGAAACCGATCCTTATACAAATTGGATTATTATCAGATATGGTTGAGGGGATAGTGAGTGCGTCACTTCGGCCCGATTTGATTTTCTCATCAATGGGGTGTCTACTGAGTTTTTCAAAGGCAATAGGGGGATCATGCAGGGCTGCCCCCTTTCCCCGTATATTTTTATTCGGGCTGTGGACGGTCTTAGCCTCCTAATTCAACATGCCAAAAACCATTTGCATTTTCAGGGATTAAAGATCACAAGGGGGCTGTCAATTTCTCATTTACCGTTCGTTGACAATGTGATCATTATTGGAGGGGGATCAGTTGGTGAGTGGAAGTATATGTAGTCCCTTATTTTTCTATTTTGTAAAGTGTCTGGGTTAGAGGTAAGCAATAAGAAATCTTTTCTTTTACACTCTTGTAAGGAACAGTCATAGATTGATTCATTGCTTTCTTTTTTTCCCTATAATTATGGACTCATCGATGAAGGTTTGAGGTATCTAGGTTTCCATCTAAAACCCAATGGTTATGGGCCCAAAGAATGGGATTGGTTGGTAAAATTTATCAACTAGAAAATATCTGGATGGTCTTGTCGCTACCTGTCCCTAGGGGGCATACTAGTTCTAGTATCCTCAGTTCTCCAAGGCATCCCAATTTACTGGATGCCTTTATTTTCTATTCTGTAGACAATTCTTGCTAAAATCATAGGAAATCTATTAAATTTTCTTTGGGTAGGCAATTTGGTGGGTGAAAAGTGGCATTTGGCATCCTGGGAAAACCTGTCACTCCCTCGTGATTAAGGGGGATGGGGTATTAAACATCTGGGTATCTTCAACTCTTCGCTATGTTCCAAATCACTGTAGAGATCGTTATTCAGCAATGGTTTGTGGGGGAAACTTGTTATGACTAAATATTTTAAAGGTCTTGATCCCTTTCATTGGTTGAGAGCAGGACCAAGACAAAAATCCTCAGTATCAACTATTTGGAAAAGCTTGACAAAAAGTCTACATGTTATTTTAAAGGATTTGAGTTGGAAAGTGGGCAAGGGGATCCAAATGTTTATCAGCATTGATCCAATCTGTGGAATTGGTGAAAATTCACTAATCTCGAAAAATATTATTCGAGAGCTGCATTCTCGAAACTTGTATGTCTTGAAATATATGTTCATTATGATGTCGATTTTTATTTATTGGGTTTGACTGGTAGGAGTGTGGAGGAATGGGACAAATTCATTCTAGCTCTAAAGTCGGGGAATTTTTTTCTTACTGACTCCCCATACACGTTGCTTTGGATGTATAATTCCAGAGATGGTAAAGTGACTCCAAATCTAGCGTATAGATCGACTATCTCAGTGCAAAGCTCATTTGAAATTGATTAGTGTATGAAATGGATTTCGAAAGGGACTCTCCCGCTAAAAATAAAGTTGTTTTCATGGTTGTGTCTCAAAAACAAGATCTTGACTTGGGAGGGATTACAGAGAAAAGGCGTTGCAGGCCGCTAGGAAGATGCTCTCTTTGCAGTTCAACCCTAGAGTTAGTTTTGCATATGTTTGGAGATTGTACTTTTTTCTTTCTTTCTTCTGGATGTATGTTTATTACGCATGAATCATTTGAACATCCAACATTGTTGGGTAGGTGATTCAGTGTTGGTAAATTTATAGACCTTGTATAGTAGTAAGGATCATTACAATCACCTTCCCTTTTTTGTGATGTGGGAGGTTTCGAAAGCTAGGAATGCTTCCATTTTTTCTAATGTGCTACAAAAATTTGAGGTTATTTATTTAAAGATCCTGTCTTCTTTTCGGAATGGTGCAAAGAACCTTTACCCAGAAAGTGTAGAAATTACTCCTTTCCTCCTCTTTTGTAGGAGCATCCAGTGGGGTTCTTCGATGGAGCAGCTACAGATGGTGCTTGTGGTGCCGATATTGTTATTAAGTTTGATAAAAACAAAACCTTAAAAGGATGGCTAAAGGCAGGTATGGGAAACACTCGGACAAAATTTGTTGGTTTGTGGAGTCTCCTCCATTGTGCTAGAGTCTGGGGGATAAAGCATTATGAAGTCTATGGATCTCATTTACTGGCTAGACAATATCAAAATCATGAAGAATGGGTTCACTTGGTTATCCTTTAACCATGTTTATAGAGAACTTAACGAGGAAGTGGATGATCTCTCTAAACTTGACTTGGGAGAAATGGATGGAAAAATCCAGTTTTCCTTTTACTCAAATGGAACTATTTCTAGATCTGGTCATTTATTCTTCTTTTAAGTAAGGCATATGGATTTTGTCTTAATTTGTTGAAAGGGTGAGGATTCTGTTTATCCTAGGCTGAAAACTCAGTTTTTGTTGAAGGTAAGTTGTCCTGCTGGCAAGCAGTTATTAGTGATGGAAGAATAAATCCTATTTTGATTCTAACTAGTCAATTTTGGCTATGTAGGCACATTACTGTTTCTCTGACCAGATTGTAGATTTGATACAACTTTATATAATAAAAAGTTGTCTTTTATTACTGAAAAAAACTATAAGCACCAAGAGGGATGAAATTTCTTGAGGTGTAAAATATTAGTGTCTTAAATTTTGTACATGTCCATAAAAAATTTACACCTCAAGAAATTTGATGACTCTTGGTGCTTGATAGATATGGACTTAAGATGGATCTATGTTGGTTTTATTCTTTTATTTTATGAGCCTACATTGATTTTTTGAATTATTTTTTATTTTGTTTTAATGAAGTCCATAGGCATTTAGATATTATCTCATATTTTGGACTTCCTTGAGTGGATCAACAAGATTAACCCTAGTGTAAAAAGTGTATAGGCGAGATTCATTTCATGGTCGACGTATCTTTTTATGCTTAACTGCATCTTGATTAAGATTTAAAAAAGGATTAGTTAAGAATTCACTATTTAATTATTTATAAATCTATATCCGTTTTTGTTTTTTGTTTAGAAAATAATATTTGTTTTATCATTATATTAATTAGTTTTATGTTTATGTTATACCATAAACAAATAACTATAAGGATCTGGTAATTAGTTTAATGTTTATGTCATACCATAGATGGATAACTATAAGGATCTGGTAATTAGTTTAACGTTTAGCCTTTATTTAACAACCAAACATCTCCATAAAACTAAGTGGTTAGTTGCACCTATCTAGGTTCACCAACTGCTTGACTTGTGATTGTGCTAGTGTTTAGCTCGATAAGTGTTTGTGCTTCCTTGAGCAGATTAACAAGATTAACCCAAGTGTAACAAGTGTACAGTCATGATTCATTTCATGGTCATCGTATCTTGTTATGCTTAAATGCTTCTAATTTAAATAAGCTTCAATTAAGTGGTGGTTAAAGAAAGGGGTATCAATAATGGTTTTTTATATATTATTAAATAGTATTTGTTTTATGTTTATATTAATTAATTTTGTGTTTATGATGATGATGATGATTAACATCCAGTGAGACCAAACTTTGGTCTATCAGACCTTAAAAGGGATAATACTTGGTTTACTTTAAAATCTCGTTCATGTGCTAAAAAAGCTTTCCAAGAAGCTTTCCAAACTCACTATAGTTTTGGAAGTAAGGAGGTTATAAAGGTTTGTATTGTAGCAATTACTATGAAACTCAGATATAATGTGCGTGTAAGCTAGACACTCTAAGAGAAAGTGTAAGCAAGACACACTACTTATTGTTACATGGAAATGATTGCACGAGTTATTATGCTTTGATTTTCTTTGACTGTATAAGACTGAGATCAGAGTATTTTTAAGTGTTTGGGATATCTGCAACCGAGTTTAAGTTCCAATTTTAACATGAAATGCACGATAAATCTCCAAGTCCTCAAACTAAAAGCTAACTAGCTAGTGACAGGTTGTGTAAATTGTGTGTGAATTTCAAAGCATTATTACTAGTTGTAAATTTTGTCAAAGGCATAAAGTTTTAGTTTTATTGTGCATGAAGTGGAAAATAATGGCCTACCCATATGAATATAACCAAGTCTCCACAACTAAATGACAATGTCAGAATGAGAATGGATCTTGAAATAAGTTGTGTAATGCCTCATTAACCAAATCCCAATGTGGCAAGAATGCAACAATATTACACACATGGAAAAGAGGAATAAAAAAGTAAAATCAGAGTTTGAGGACAGGGTTTTGAAACTCATATGCTTGAGAGCTTTTGATGCCAGGACCCTCTTGTATTAGTATTTGCATGGACTGATACTCAATTTAGTCGGTTCTAAATTTAGTAGAACCTCTAAATTTAACCAACCTGTCCAATGGCCCCTCCAGTGCTCAACGAAAAGCGGACTTCAAACCTTCGGTGAATTAAATTGCATAAGGATTTCGCTCCCATCTCCAACAATTAACTCACCTTCTAGTTCATTGACGAAATGAATGACCACCATCATATCTAGATCAACTGACGAGGTTGATCTAGATCTGACGATTAATAGTTGATAAGCCTGTGTGTGAATTCAAGGATTCTGAGAGTGAAAGAATACTGAATAGATTGATCATTCTATGATTAATCGAAGGAGGAATTAGGTTTACAATTATTGATATTTCTTGAATGGAATTGTTCATAATAACCTTGTTACAGGTTTCTGTATTAGCGATATCGATGGTAAACAAGGCCTATGTTCGTGCCTATGCGGAAGGTTTAGATCGTGGTAGAGAAAATCCATGACTGGAAGTTGATTTCGCATATTGGAGTTACATCTGAAATAGCTCAACACTGTCTAAGTTAAATCATCCTCATGATTGTCGATTGTGTGGTGGATATCTGAAGGTGCTGAAGATCTACGGCCAGAAGGAATTTCACCAAATAAATAGAGAGGAGGATAAAAAGGGAGTTGGGCTGCAAAATTGGGAAATAATCGTTGCAAAGACGATCAAGATCAATGGACAAGGTTGATCGTGGAACCAGATCAACGGTGGTCAGCTATATTACTGGGTGAACTAGCACAGACAAAGAAATTTCTGATGTGTGCAGAATTTCTTTAAATCTGCTTTGTTCTATTTGGAGTCCACTATCGATCTAGATTCGACGGTTTTCAGTCATTTCGTCGATGAACTAGCAGGTGAGTTAATTGCTGGAGATGGGAGAAAAAATCCTTATGTAATTCAATTCACCGAAGGTTTGAAGGCCGCTCTTTGTTGAGCGTTGGAGGGACCATTGGTCAAGTTGGTTAAATTTATAGGTTCTACTAAATTTAGAACTGACTAAATTGAGTATCAGTCCATGCAAAGACTAATACAAGAGGGGCCTGGCATCATTTTAGTATCAGAGTAGAAAATGGATTCTGCGTGAAGGTATGAGAGTGTGGCAACAATAGTAATTTGTTTCTGAAAGGGGGAATTGTTAGATAGGATTTCGTTTTCTTGTATGAAGGAAAATACCATATTTACTCCTAAGATACTAAAAAATTTAGAGCAGGTTATTATTGACTGGAAGGATGCATATTGAAAAATATTTTCATACAATGGAGAGAAGTTTTGCAATACTAATTTGCAGGTTGAGGAAGACTGTTCTTTAAGGAAAATAAGGCAGAATGTTGATTTCTGAACAGAGGAATTAAGGGGAAATTGTGCTATGGGAATCCTCACAGCAGAGTGTTGTAGGAAATGAATGCAAGTGTTAATCCTGTAGAGAGCATAGTGAGTGCTCAAAGGTTCTGTGTGAGAACCAAGAGAATTCCAATAGGTCAAGTAGGAGGAAACTTGATGAGGTGTTGAGAAGGGAGGCTTGATTGCAGTTCATCATGAGTATGGATAATCTCATGGAGGTAGTGAGAAAGGTGATTGTTGATAATCATCTAAATGCTTCAAGAGGAAGCCACAATAGAGTAAAGGAAGATGCCAATGTAGTTGGTGTCAAGAGGGTGACTCAAAGTAAATTTGACAGGGAGCTTACTGAGCTAAAGGAAAGGCTTAGTATAGTGACATAGTTGTTGAAAGGAGATACAAGAGATCAATATTATGGATGGAAATAGAAGAGGAAAGTGAAATGGCTTATGATGAGGTTATATGCTAGGATAATCAAACACAAGATTAATGTTTGGATGAAGGAAGAGGAAAATCTCAGAGAAGCTGAGCATGAGAAGGAAGTTCACATCATGTGTGAATCTGAGCAAGGTGTGTACCTTGATAAAGAGAAAGAGGATGTTGATACAGAGTTTGTTGATAAACTCATGAACAAGGAAAGGAGTTCATATCAATATACGGGGGAAAATGAGGATGTTAATGAGAAGTTCATTGAGGATTTCAAAGATTGTTGTGCAAAAAGTTGTCAACATGGAATGATGGAAGTGAAAGCATCGGTTGAGATTGAAGAGCCTTATGTTCTTAATACTAATTATATGTATTTAACTGCATGTTGCACGAATGAAAGAAGAGGACAATTGCTGAATATTTTCCAACAGATTAGAGAGGATGAAGATGAAGGTGAAACAATGGACATGTGGTGGAATGTCTATGTTTTAAATATCTATTTGCTGACTTTGTTACAGGTATTGTGAAAATGGATTGTTGGGATAATGAATGAGGAAGCAGAGTTGCCCGATTGCAATAAAATTTCTTTTCATTGGCTAAAGGAAAATATAGAGGAAGAAATTGTCTTGAGAGACATATGAACGCTCAGGATAGGGATGAAGATATTGAAGGAAGTGGTAATGAATTTGTTGTGTTGCAGCAATGGGAGATGCCTTTGGAGGTTTTAAACACTTATGAACAAGAATGTGTTGCAATAGGGGATAATAAGAATGATTATATTATTATGATTGCGGAGGAAATCTAGACACAGGTGTTTCAAGAAAGAGATAGGTTGGATGATGAAATTGATGAGCCATGGAAGCTTATGTAAAGAAGTTCCAAGAGGAGGTACGACAGAAAGAGGAAGACAATCAATCTTGAAGGGCAGTTGACTATATAGATCCGCATAAGTAAAGATTATGGTGGTTTGCAGATTAAGATATGGGATCAGGGAGGTTTGAGGATTAAAGTTAAATGACCAAGGGGTCATGGTTTCTTTTGGAAACATAAGGATGTCGATGTGACAAAAACAAGCAAAGAGGAGAAGGGTCAGAGAATTCATGCAAGGAATTCTTGAGTATCATAATTTTTTTCTGACATTATGTTTATTGTTTGTTTTTGTAACAGGGGAAATTGATTTATTCAGATGCAGATGAAAGTGAACCTACATACAAGTTGTTTGTAGGCCAGGTAAGGGAGGATATGACTAAATGGAATGTTCAAGATGAGAACATTGCCCATATTTACATGTTGGGTAACTGCTGCAATCCTACAGAAAAACAATAGTGAGGGAGCTCATGGACATGATCCCATGAAGAGTTTCAAGCTGGGGAGTATGATGCAGAAGCATCCTGCTTTCCATTCAAATTCCAAGCTCAATGTTTGATCAAACCTAGAAGGGGTCTTCAATTCTGAATTGATGGTCTTTGAACTATCACACTATAAATAAACCTATGTTTCTACGTGATTCTAGATAGATGGTGAGTCATTGGTTGAGTCACTAGGTGAGTGATGAATCATGTAACAAAGTCCTAAATTAATGGTAATGAGTCATAGGATAGGCCAGCGTGTTGTTGAGTATATTGAGTATCTGAACCAGAATGGTTCATAAATTCTATTGTGTATAAATATGTAAGCCTACAAGGAATAGAGGGATAGCCGAATAGAAGACAGAGAGGATAGGAGGTAGTAGAGGCATAGATAGAAAGGTCAATAAGGTTTGTAGGAGTCAGAGAAGAGGCCAATCAAAGATGTATCAGGCCTAAGGAGATCAAAAGACAGGTTTTGAGACAATTATATGTATAGTTTCATTGGGTGAATGAAAAGCCTATTTTGGCATAATATTTGTGTGAAATTATAACTCTGTATGAATGTGTGATTTCATAAGCATATGAATGAATGTTTGATTAAATCTCTGTTAATAGTTGATAAGCCTGTGTGTGAATTTATGGATTTTGAGAGTGAAAGAATACTGAATAGATTGATCGATTCTATGATCAATCAAAGGAGGATTATGTTTACAATTATTGATATTTCTTGAATGGAATTGTTTAGAATAACCTCGTTACAGGTTTCTGTATCAGTAATCGATCACAGCAATGATCGATGGCAAACAAGGCCTAAGTTCATGCCTATGTGGAAGGTTTAGAGTGTGGTAGAGCAAATCTACAGATAACCCAACACTGTCTGAGTTAAATCATCCTCCCGATTGTCGATTGTGTAGTGGAGATTTGAAGGTGCTGAAGATCTACGACCAGAAGGAATTTCACTGAATAAATAGCGAGGAGGATAAAAAGGGAATTGGGTTGCGAAATTGGGAAGCAATCATTGCAAAGACAATCAAGATCAACGGATGAGGTTGATCGTGGAACAAGATTAATGGTGGTCAGCTATTTTGCTGGGCGAATTAGTGTGGACAAAGAAATTTCTGATTTGCACGAGATTTCTTTAAAATATGCTTTGTTCTATTTGGAGTCCATTGTCAATTTAGATCCGACGGTTGTCAGTCATTTAGTAGATAAACTAGCAGGTGACTTAATTGCTGGAGATGGGAGCGAATTCCTTATGTAATTCAATTCACCGAAGCTTTGTAGTTCGCTCTTCATTGAGCACTAGAGGGACCATTGGCAGGGTTGGTTAAATTTAGAGGTTCTACTAAATCTAGAACTGACTAAATTGAGTATCAGTCCATGCAAAGACCGATACAAGAGGGGCCTGGCATCATATTTGCTTGAACTTGGTGTCGACCTCATTAATCTCCTTTCTTCTTCAGAGATATTCCTTTGCATTGTTTCCTACTTAATCGACTTTGCATCATATTCAAAGTCTGAAAGAAAGAAAAAAAATGCTCTAAGTCAAAATAAGATATAACATGTTCATAAACTGGAGAGTTTGGAGGAGAAAGATGAAAGTTTTATAGAGTTATAATTTCCAAGGTATGATCACTAAGCAAAGGGGATCCAAAGGGAAGTTTGTTTTTCAAAACAACCATAAAAAATTATAATTATAATAAAACTTCCTTCTTTTTAATTTTTTTTTTATAAACAAACTAAAAAAATGCAAATAATTCAACACCATACCTCAAAAAATTGCAAATAAATTAACACCATACTTCAAAATTTTTCTTAATTAAACCACCCTTAAACTATTAAAAAAAACACTCAACAAACTCTTCGTAATATTTCTTTTATTATTCTCTTTTCATAAATTACTTTATTGGCCATCTCTTTGCAGCTTCTAAATCAATTGCTATGAAAATAAAACAAAGGTGACCTTTAATAAATAAACATCTTGTTAACTTGATCAAAAGTTTTTTTCCTTTCAGCCTTTTGCACCTTGGATGAATTAATAATTAAAAAAATTAAAACTAGCGTCTCTTGAAAGTAGGGGAAGTGAAAATCCGAAGAGAACTTCAATATGTTGCAAAATGAGAGAAAGTTGTGTGCATGTACACAATATAATATTATGTTTGAAAGAAAGTTTAGCTAATTTATGGCGAGCATATTAGTCGATGAAATTGAAAATAAATTTGCAAGTACCAACAAGCAATAAATAGAAACCCATGTAATCAATGGCAAGTAAAATTAAATGCCCATTAATTTGTCATACGAGAAAATATACATATGTGAGTAAAATAATAAAAGGCTAGGTAGTGATCAAATTTGACTCTAATTATATTGGAAATCAACATTGGTATTTTCATTTGGTAGGGAGAGTGCAGTGATTGAGGGTTGCAATTTTAAGTGTGAAATGGACAAAGAATGAAGGCGTGCCTCTTCCTTTTTGTGAAGTCATACATATGGAGTATCTTTTATCTTTGCATAGCATTCTAAGGAGAGCGATAGTGCAATTCACGTTCCTTCCAATGTTGCAGTGCATGGCATTGATATGAAGGTCAATCATTCACATTCATTGTTACCAATTTCAATGGTTAACCTTGTTAATGTCAATCCTTGTTTTTTATGGATAGCTAATTCCGAAGCGATCTTGAGGGGGATTCGTTTCTTGTTACTGCAATTTATGGGTGGAATTAGTATGTGCTTTGGTTGAGTTTAGTCTCATGGAGGCCCAATGTAATTATTAGATGTGGGAAAAACATAGGGTAGTAACTTAGGAGAGATATATCCAAGTGTGTATATACTTTGCATGACCACTTTGCACGCACCATTTACTAATCATAATTAGACCCATAATTTGTAGGATAACATTACTCTCTTCCCTACATATAAGAATATTTTTTTTTCTAGTTGATTGTCATCATCTAATCATTGGTGAAATTTGTGACAGATCATGTAACCATTGATGAAATTTGTGACAGATCATGAAATAGGCATAGGCAATTCTTGGAGCATGTATTTGTTATTATTGTTTGCAATACTGCTCATGAGTTTCCAATTAGATTCTAGTGATGGAAAACAAGAAAATGTCAAAAACAAAATCATAAAATTAGAAATACAATTTTTTTAAACATTTCATGATTAGATTCCAATGATAACAAACAAGAAAAGGTTGAGATTGTAAAAATATATATTTTGTATTTTAGTGTACACTTGAGTATAGTTGGAGATGTTTTAATTTACAATATGACAGAGTTCCTCTTTCCTATTCTTAACATATGTGTCTTCAAATTGTTTTAATGACATCAAAATCTCACTATACAAAATTAATATCTTATATTTAGTAATAGAAGTTGTCCACAAAAACATATGTCCCAATATACCATGATCTTTATTCAAATGAAAACAATAAGAAAAGAGTGGTTCTTCCTACTAGGTCATCATGGTGTATCGGTTGCAATGTGAATATGCTTGTTTTCGATAAATGACTATTACTAACTTTCCACATACTTTCCTAAAAAATTCTCATAGCATGGGTATAATTGATCATATCTCTTTCACTAATAATGTAAAGTGTACCTCCAATATGTCCTCCTTAGAGAGTTGATATATGTGCCAATCACAAGGTAAAATGGGCCTTTCTTTTTTTACCAATTTACTAACATTATTCGCATAATTATATTTGCAGATCATTTAATTACATTATATGGAGATGCCCCTTGAATATTCCTTAATTACCTTATAAGGACATGTCTATATACTATGAAGTAGTTTATACAAGTATATTAACTATATACTTCCTATTTTTTTTCTTTTTTATTACATCCTTTTGTAATGCTATCTTGTAATTTATGCATTGAGTATAAATATAAGGTATGCAATTTTTACAAAGTCATACATAAGGTGCATTGAGTATAAAGGTAAGATATGCCATTTTTACAAACAAGTGTTGTTGTAGGGGGACTTAGTCCCCATCTAAATAAACAAAAAAAGTTAAATAACTAATTTGCTTTATTTTTGGAATGTTAACTTGTACTTATGTTTTGGCATTGACATTCATTCATTATAAAATTCATTGTAAAGTGAGGATCCAATATAAGTAAATGTAAATTTAAATACATATTTAAAGCATATTAACTATTTTATGATTTTTGTTCATTTTAATAATATATCATTTTTTAAGAGTGATATAATAAACTATCTTATATAAGTTTATATATTAGAAAAAATATTTTAACACTTTGAAAAAAAAACATATAATAAAAAAATGATAGCTTATTTTAATAATATTTTAACCATTTGAAAAACAAAACATAATAATAACTTATTTATAATAACTTTAAAACTTGTTTTTTACTATAACATATAAATATTTTAATATAACAAATTATAAATAAAATAAATTTATAGTAGTTTATTCTAATATATTATTTTTTATAACATGTATAATTGAAATTGTTTTTTAAATCTAAATTATCTTAAATAAATTTTCAAAAAGAAATACTTATAAATAATATATTAATGCTTAATAATGATATAATAAATTTTAATTATCCATTAGTTATATAGGAAACTAATAGTTAATATATAATTCTAATATATATTTTTTATCTAAATGATCTTGAAATAAATTTTCAAAAAGAAATACTTATAAATAATATATTAATGCTTAATAATGATATAATAATTTTTAATTATACATCAGTTAAACTAATTGTTAAACAATTATTTATATATATATATATATATATATATATATATATATGTTAAAAGAGAAAAATAATAGCTTATTTATATTAATTTTGAATCTAGGATGTATGCTAGTTTATTATAGACATTATTTTTATAACATGTTAGTACAATTGGAGTTGGTTTTTTTTTATAACCTAAATTATCTTTAGTTAAACTACCCAATAAATTATTAATAAAATTAATTACCAAAAAAATTAATAATAAAATGAATTTTTTTGAATGAATGTTACAAAATAGATCACATTGTTTTTTCTTCTTCTTTATTTAGATCATCTAGGGATAAAACACCACTAATGGAATGTGAGACATTTTATATATTGAGGTAGGTGTGTGAATTCTCTAAGCTCTCATAACCCCTACAGTGCAATTCGAGGTGAATTCACAACCCATGCAATGCAATTTGAAAAAATATTAATGAAGTGAATGATGTGTGTGAGGAGGATAACATTGGTGACACTAATTAGTGCAATCCATGAAATAATGAAAAACATGTAACCTATAAACGATGAACAAATTGTAGCAACCTATACCCTCGAGAACTTGTAGAAACCGTGTAACATCATGAACAAATTCTAGCAACCTATATCGTCGAGAACTTGCAGAAACCGTGTAACATCATGTTTGTTATGAAGTCGTGATGCAAAAGAAGCAATGAATTATAGATGATGAGATGAACTTGATTGCACCAGAGAGAATTCTTTCAAATGGAATTTTTCAGTTCTTTATTTATAACACAACATGGTACATAGATTCCATATGGACATCTAAATACTACAATGATTATTTAACATTAGAGAATAAAAGTAATGTGATCATTTAATTAATATTAAAGTGATTGTTTTTAACATTAAAGTATGAAGAATTGTTTGAAAAAACAACCAAAACAATAAAATTAAACACCATTAATTATAGCAAGATGAAGAACAGTAAGTCGTGCTACTTCTGCAAGAGAGGACCAAATAAGTAGCTTTCATTGAATTTGTAAAGACCTTATAAAATTAAGAAAATGAAATTGTAACTAATGGTAAGCTAGTAAAGCTTAGTAGTTGTTGTAAGTCTATTATAAATGTTACTTAGTTATTTATGAAAAATCAAAGTACATAGCAACCCATACTCTAATAATAGTAAACAAACTCTTGTTTCTTTCACCTTTGAGAGCTCACCAACCTTTGACTCAAAATGACTAATTAAAATATCAAACATCAATAATGAATTATTATAAAATGTACACTATGTACATAATCATTTATAATCCATGTAGAAAAAGCAATGTAAACTCAAACATTAATGCATAAGATGACATGGACATTTAACAGCAAGTCAAACTAAATTAGACTAAATATAATTTAACAAAGTTACATTGAACATCATATAACCATGTCCTAATCCCATAAGCAAAAGATGACAAGAAGCAATAAGAAAAGGCATGTACATGATCATTGAATTTCTATCATGTGATTGAATATTAAGTATAACTAAATATTTGCATCTAATGATGGTTGTAGTTGCATATAACAATGTTGGTCCTTACATATAACAATGTTAGTCCTTATTGTACATTAGCTTTAAATACTCTCGTGATCTTATGGTGCAAACATTGTAGAATAAAACATTTTGGTTGTTCATATGTATTTTCCATCATGATAGTAGTTTTTAGAAAAGGCCAACTCTTGTTTATCCTCACTTGGTCTTTCCTTATCACATCTTCTTATATTATGTACTGTACAATAATTATAATACCTAAACTATGAAACATATAGTGAATGGCATGGATAAATTATGTTCGTTATCCTCATTAAATATTTATTAACCACTTATACTATGAAATGAGAACTCGACACAGTTCTCGTTTTTCTCTCTCCTAATTTTAGTAGCTATTATTACCTCGTTTTCAAAAAGGATTGATACCAGTATCACACATTTTCATTTTGAGGTATTTTTTGGGCATTTGAACCATCTTTGTTCTAAAGTATTTTTAATTTGTATTTTCAAGTGTTTTTTTAGAAACTTAACAAAATAATATACATTTATAAGCAAGTTATAATGAAAAACATATACATTTTGCAGTTTTTTCTTTAAAATAAGATATTTTTATGGACAAAATAAGAAATTTTTATTGACAGATTTGTAAAAAGTTCTAGAAAAAAAAGTGAAAACCATTTTCAATGGGTTTTCAGAGATATTTTGTATAAAAATGATACTATTTTATATTATTTTCCAAAAATTGATGATTCACATAAATTCAAGAAAAACAATACCACATATTTGTAAATAAAATATTAAAAACATTATATATAGAAATTTTATTTCTAAAATAAAGTTGGAAGTCAAAACATTACTAATATATCATATCAAAAAGTTGTCAAATTTAACATTTTCTTCAAGACATGAAACTAATCAACAATATCTCGCCTGCCAAATTCTTCATTGAAATTGGAATTTTCTAACCTTGGCTTCCTTCAGGAACATCAATGTCCTCTTCCATTGGGTATTCTATGTCTGCAAGATGCCCAAAGTTCTCCTTTCCAAACATCCCTCCTAATGATTGAGGCTTTTTTGACATCTGCGCTACAAGCGTTTCACTAAAATTTTAAAAAGTACATTAAAAAAATTACATGGATATTACATTAAAAAAATGAAATAAAAATTAACCCCTCCCCCCTTCCCCGCCACATTAAATTTAAAAAAATTAAGAAAATTTTAAAACCCCCTAACCTTAACATCAACATTACTTAAAAATTTAAAAAAAATTGTTGGGTAAGTAAGGTGAGGAGCGTAGTAGTAGTAACTCAAGGGTATGCTGGTTGGTAGCATAATTAAACTAAAATTCCTAAAGTAGGCAGGAGCATAGCGGTGTGAAAGCAGTCAGTGTTAAAAGTGAATGCCCACCCACTAAAGCAATCCTTTTCCAAGCAAGAAGAGCCCCACATTACATTTAATAAAATAAAAATAAAACCCCCTAACCCGCTAACTCCCCACAACATTACATTAAATTTTTTTATATTAATTCCTCCTCCCCCCTAAACTGCCCTCACAACATTACATTAAAAAAACATTTAAAAATAAATTATACCCCTAACCCTAAACTCCACCCCACCCACACAACATTTTATTAAAAAAAATATAGATAATTTAAAACAATATGAAAAAATATTTTTTTAACCCCCTAAATGCCCCCCTAAACATTATATTAAAACAAATTAAAAAAAAACTCTCCCTCTCCCTCCTACCTTCCCCACTAGAGTTTTGTAAAGATAATTGGTTATTAAGAAAAGGTTAAAATATATAATTTTATATTCATTATTCATGCCAGATTGTTAGAGTTAATATAAGCACAAAACAAATACTATTTAATAAATAAAAAGAACAAAAATTTATATTAAAAAACAAAAACAAAAGATCCAAAAAATACTATGTAACTTAGCATAGTTGAAGGATAAAAAAATGTGTTCAATATAATCATGAGAATGTCTACTCAAATAGATTTAGATTTTTCCAATCCAATATTCCACTTATATTTTTCCAACTCAATTAAATAGATTTAAATTATTAAAGAATAATTAAATTTTTAATAGAATCATAAAATTTTGTAGTTGTTTAGTGATTTATGTGTTTACCTTTCACAAGTTAGAACATGCCCCATAAGTTAAATGGTTGACATTTAGATATTATGTCATATTTTGGACTTGCTTGAGCGAATAAAATTAGTTTTGTTTTCTCATATCAAATTTTATTTATTTATTATTAAATAGTATTTGTTTTGTGTTTATATTAACTCCAATCATTTGATATGAATAATGGATATAAAATTATATATTTTAGCTTTTATTTAATAATGAGTTATCTTCACAAAACAAAACTAAGGAGTTAGTTGTGTCTATAAACACACTTGTAATTGTGCAAGCTTTTTATAGTTAAACAAAATACAAAATCTTATATGACTAACTAATTAACCAAAAGTTTTAAAATTAATATCACTCACATTCTATTAATAATTTGATGAATAATAATATTATTATTTAATTTTCAAATTAGCTTAATATATTTTACTTTTACATTTTAGTTTTAAAATTAACAAAAATATCTTGATTAGATGCATCATTAACCTAATATGGAATAATGAAAAACAAAATAAAGGGTATAGTTATGGAATCCATATTTTAATATTTTTCATTTCCGCCGTGACAAGAGCTTTATTGTTATAGTTATGGAATACTCATTCTAATATGGATATAGTTATGCTTCAGGGAAAAAAATAGTTATGCAATACTTGTTCTAATATTTTTTATTTCGTCTTTGGCATGAGATTTATATATTTTTCACCAAGATATGAAGCAAAAGAGGTCGTCGTTGTCCAAATGACATTAGTATGAACGTTGGCATCAGTATGAATACCAAGCTTCAGTCTCCTTCTTAATAATATTGTAGAAGGTGAAGCTTCTCCATTCGAAAATATTGAGCAATCTCGTTGATCATTATCATGCACTCTTATAGAATTTTCTCCAATTATAATTGTTGAACATCCACGCTCGAAACCAACACTGATCATTGTAAGAGTTGATATTAACGTGTAATGCTTCATGAGGTGGGCATAAACCAAAATCAGACAGGCAGAGCTAGAACATACGCAGTACCAACCAAATCACAGAGGACAAATGACTTATATTTCGATTCCAAAGAGCTGCACAATGGAAGAAATACTTTATTAGAAAAATATATATATAAAAAATTGACATTGAGAAAACAATTAAAACCAAGTAAATTACAAAGGTGTATCATTAAAAAAAATATAAAAAAATAACAAGGATCAAACAATTGAAACCAGGTAAATTGCAAATTCGTATTGATCTTGAGTAGAATATGAACTAGGCAGATGCTTATGTCTCCACCTTTGTTCACATTGTCTGGAAACTCTTGCATCTGATTATTTTTCACTCGGCAATATTCTTCTTGTTTTTTAGTGGCCACATCTCATGAGGACAACTAAACACCAGAGTTCTAGGATTAACTTGGACCAGTTTAACTAAAGAAGGGGTGAGAGCCCTCATTAATTTCTTTTGCCTATAAATTCAAATTCGAACAATTAATTACCTGGTCCAGTGCACCAATATCCAACACACCATTGATGGGTTTCTTCATACAACAGTCACTAACTGTGACACCACTCTTCACTAATCCTGCCAAAATGTAGCTGCTAAGTACTTCTATCGAAATGTAGCTACTAGCTGCTCCTACCGAAATGTAGCTGCTCCTGCCGAAATGTTGTTGCTCCTATGGAAATGTAGTTGCCAGCCTTGGACAATCAGTGCCTAGAATGAACTATGGAGGAGTTCTAGTGCGATCAGAAATAAGGCAAAGTGATGTGGCAAAAACATCTTAGACCAAGTTCCCTTCGTTCACCGGTCTTTGGTGAAGGTTACAGTGCTCATGGTAGGAGGGCTGAAGGAAGAGGGAGCGGAGCTCAGCTCCCTCCCCCTCCTCCTCTCTTAGAGTTTTTTATTTTAACCTCTAAACTCACACGCAGTCC
>LPNX011092835.1:86541-122989 GCA_001517045.1 Pseudotsuga menziesii | reverse complement strand
GTTCAGAGTGTCCCTGAACTTGGTGAAGGTTACAGTGCTCAGGGTAAGAGGGAGGGGAGCTCCACTCCCTTGGCAGCCAAAGAGCCGCCTCTCAATGGTGGCATGATTCTTAGAAGGTTACAGTGCTCAGGGTAAGAGGGAGGGGAGCTCCGCTCCCTTGGCAGCCAAAGAGCCACCTCTCAATGGTGACGCGATTCTCTCTGAAGCGTGCGTTTGAGGTTCAGAGTGTCCCTGAACTTGGTGAAGGTTACAGTGCTCAGGGTAAGAGGGAGGGGAGCTCCACTCCCTTGGCAGCCAAAGAGCCGCCTCTCAATGGTGGCATGATTCTCAGAAGGTTATAGTGCTCAGGGTAAGAGGGAGGGGAGCTCCGCTCCCTTGGCAGCCAAAGAGCCGCCTCTCAATGGTGGCGCGATTCTCAGAATCGCGTCGCCATTGAGAGGTGGCTCTTTGGCTTCCAACTAAGCAGAGCTTCGCTCTCTCCCTTCGCCTCCACCTCCGCCTCCGCCTCCGCCCCCTCTGCCCCCTCCTCCTCCTTTACAATTTTTTATTTTAACCTCTAAACTCACTCCCAATCTTTCCCAATCTTACATATATATAATTATGATGGTGAATCTTAAACATTATACACACACTCTCTCTCTGAAGCGTGCATTTGAGGTTGAGAGTGTCCTTGGACTTGGTGAAGGTTACAGTGCTCAGGGTAGGAGGGAGCAAGGGAGAGGGAGTGGAGCTCCCTCCTCCTTTAGAGTTTTTTTAATTTTAACCTCTAAACTAACTCCCAATCTTACATATATTATATCTAATTATGACGGTGAAACTTAAACACTATACACAGTCCCTCTCTGAAGTGTGCATTTGAGGTTGAGAGTGTCCCTGAACTTGGTGAAGGTTACAGTGCTCAGGGTAGAAGGGAGAGGGAGCGGAGCTCCGCTGTCTTGGTAGCTAAGGATCCTGTTCTCAATGGTGGCACCATTTGAGAATCGCGCCACCATTGAGTGGCGGCTCTTTGGCTACCAAAGGAGTGAAGCTCGCTCCCTACCTCAGCCCCCTCCTCCTACTTTAGAGTTTATTTATTTATTTTTACCTCTAAACTCACTCACAATACTTACATATATCTAATTATGATGCTGAAACTTAAACACTATACGCACTGCCTCTCTAAAAGCATGCGTTTGAGGTTGAGAGTGTCCTTGTGAGATTAGATTTCTAGTGTTGTTGTTGGTTTCTTGATCACATCATACAGGATATGGAGTTGTTGAAGTTGTGAAATATGGTTATAAGACAATTATGAATAATGTACTATAATAATACTGTGTATATACAAATTATGTGCCCTCCGTATGCCTTTTCCACACAATGTTGTTGGTTTCTTGATCACAGCATATGGAGCTGTTGCAGCTGTGAAATATATTGGTGTGAAAAGTTCTCCTCAAAAGAACCACGGAATAAGAAAAATGTCCATTGGTGTGAGGGCGTAACGCTTGGACGAAGGCACAAGGAGAAAATTCATATTTCAAGGACTCGACTTCGAGGCAAGGACTGTGCACCAAACCTGAAGTCACTAGTGGTGAAGAACAACAAACTTGAGATAAGAAGCCACGACCAGCATTAATATCCCAACCAAACTGAAACACAATAATGAGGAAGACCACTGGAACCGCTACAGTGCTTCCCTCTCGCTACCTCCATTATGCTATTCCCGTTGATTTCTTTTAGAGAATTTTCTTATTTGATTCAACTTCCTTCTTTGTAAAACGATAATACTACTATTCACGTTCAGGGAGTCGTACCATCTTGTTAACAACTTTTAATTTTTCAATTTCTCTCAGCCTCAAATTGGTTCAATTCATTTAGAGAAAATTCAGTTCAAATGATGTCCCAAGCAAAGAGCAGACTCATATTGGTCGTTTTCTATGGGGACATCCGCCATTAAGATTAGAATTGCAATATAGTAGAGAGAAGCAGAGAAGTAAGCTGCCATCCTTGGACATTCAATTCCTGAAATGAACTATGGAGGAGTTGTGTACACCGATCAATGTGATGTCGCAAAAAACATGTCGGACCAAGTTCCCTCTCTCCGCCCCCTCCTCCTCCCTTTCAGTTTTTTTATTTTAACCTAGAATAAAGGTGATTTACTTAGCCCAAGATTATTTATCTCTAGATTATTTTGAAATGGGATGAATTAACTCCAAGGTAGGTTGGAATTAAATGGATGATGTTGCATTTTGCATTTGAGTTAAAGGATTGCCGTCACACTTCTTAAGGAAGTTCGGTGTATAGTATTTTAGGTGTGCATTATATAATTGAGATTCTAAAATATGAATTTATTTAATCTGGTTGGAGTTATATAAGTGGAATTTATTTAATCTGATATGGAGTTATATAATATAAGTAGCATATTTCTCATAATTTAATTTAGATATTTTAATTCTATTTTAATTTTCTTAGTTTTTTTGAAACATTTTAATATTAATATAATATAAAGTGATTCACTTGATCTCTTCGTCACATTTGTTTAGTTGCTACATCCTCGTTATCATATTGAATACATTTTCTTAGACTTTAACTATGTTAATTATATAGTCCAATTTTGCAATTTTTTGTTTTTGTTTTTTCATATCATTTTTTGTTTATTTATTTATTTATTAAATAGTATTTGTTTTGTTCTTATATTAACTCTAACAATTTTGTATGAACAATGGATATAAAATTCTATATTTTATCATTTTTTAATAGCCAACTATCTTTACAAAACTAAGTGGTTGGTTGTGTCTATCCACATTCACTGACCACTTTACTTGTGGTTGTGCTAGTATACATATTAGAAAAATTAATATACAAATTACATGATTCGGGTGGAATCCTACTAAAACAATAACTTTACACACTTGTATAATGAATTTAAAATATTACTGAAGACATAAATTGATTGTACATTACTGTTTAGATATATTTGCCATGCAGATTTCAAGTTCCAAGGAAGAAACATTTGGATGAAAATTGAAGAAATTGAAGCAAACTCTCAAAGAATTTACATAACTCCAACATAAGGTCTTCTTACAACATTATTTATGTCCAAAGACACACTCAAGTGTGGTGATTATAGTCATATATATTGATGGCATTTTTATAGGTGAAATTAAAGTTATGCTTATCTTTTGACACAATAGACGTAGGTCATTTGCATTATTCCTTATAAAGTTTGAAAAATAGATAATTATATTTTTTGTATTCACACACAAAATATGTTAAAAGTTAGCTACACAAGTTTAAGAAGACAAATTATAAAATCTAATTTATACCTAAATTTTTTAATAAAACTTTTAGTCAAAACTAATTCAAAGGAAAGGGACAAATCAATCTACAAGAAACTTGTGGATATCTTGATCCATTATTCCGAGAAAACCTTATTTGAGTCGTAAGCATTTAGAGAAGGAAGGGGGCGGTGTTTTAATTTTTGTAAATGTAATGTTGCCGGGGGCTTTAGGGGGTTAGGGCAGTGTTTAATTTTTTTTTAATGCAATATAATGGGGGGAAGGGGGGAGAGGGGGCCGTGTGTTTTAATTTTTGTAAATGTAATGTTGTTGGGGGGTTTATGGGGTTAGGGGCGTGTTTAATTTTTTTTTTAATGCAATGTAATAGGGGGGGGGGGGGGGGGGGGGTGTGGTCATGGGGTTACGGGTTTAAATTTTATTTATTTATTATATCCCATTGTTCATCTAAAAAAAATATAGATTCTAATGGGGTGTCAGAATCCATGGATCAGTTTGAATAATTTCACATGAGTTATTTTAGATGTTTTTTATTGGTATGATGTTTGTAATTGAAACTCTAAAGGAGCCTTTAATCATTTATATAACTAATTTGTTCTTGTAGGATCTTATATATGATTTCATTATGAATCACAGCATAGTTTGTTTGATTTTAAATGGTTAGAGTGGTGAAATTATTTATGAAATATTTGTTTTTGTTTAATATGCAAGTTTCAAAAAAGTTGTAATTTATCTCTTAAAGAAAAAGTTATTTTCCAATTTAGGGGTTGATTTCAAAGTTTTTGTAAACAACAATGTGACATGTTTAGGCCATGGCACTATTTTTTACCCCGAAAAAAAAACGTGTATACTGGTATCAACACTTTTCTATTTGAGGGGTGTTTTTGGTGTTATTTATGCAAAAATCATCATTTTTATGGCTAGAGTTCTAGTTCTTAGTATAAAGTTCTCGTTTCATAGTATAAGTGGTTTATTATGATTTAAAGTATTTAACCAATTTGAATATCACTTCTGTGGAGATATAAGATGATCATTTTAAAAATGTAGTCTTTAGTATTTTTACTAAAATCACTCTTAAAACTGATAAGAAACAACATGCATTCCTACATCATCTACAAAATATAAGAAAATGTGATTGCAATCTCTGCCCATGCACCTCTACAAGAAAGTTTTTAAAATAATAAATAAACATCTTGGAGATAAATGAATCATATTGTATATAGTGGCACATACCCAAGTAAAATGAACACAATAAAATCGCATAAAAAATGAAAACAAAAACGCCCTGGGTAAAAGACATTATGTACAAAAGGCATTATGTACAAATCCACTTGATGTCAAACTTTTTACATAAAAATGCGGACTATAACACCTTTTCATAAGTATTAGCCATATATTCTAAATGCTTTTACATGGCATGCTTACAATATCACATCATATAATAAACATGATACTAATGTCATATATTAATATAATGTGGTATTAATTTTGAACTATTACAAAATATGCAGAGTGCAGTGGCTCATTGTGTTCTCATCACTCTCCTTTTGTTTTGTGAAAAACGGTTTTAATTATGAGAATGATATGAAAGTTGTGAAAAACGGTTTTAATTATGAGAATGATATGAAAGGACTTGTCCATGATATGAAAGTGGGCAGGCGATGTAGTTCGGCGAACAATACATCATATGCTATGAGCCATTAAATGCGACCGTCGTTGTATTGTGTGTTGTTGGATCTCAACTACGCTGCTATTCAATGGCTCACAATGCAACGGGCCATCGCATTTAATACTAAATAACTTGTAATGTATTTTTGCCATGTAGTTCCATCTACCATACTGCAAGAATTTGCGCATTTACTTTAGTTTAAATGTGCTTCGTTTTAGACCTGGATTAATCATAGGCGGCTCCTGTAATATTTAATTTCCGACCTTTCAACAGAGAGGAGACGCTTAGTGTTAATGGTTAATTTGGAGGAAAGAAACCCTCGTCACCAATGCTCTTAATCCTAGTGCACACAATCTAAAATAGTTGCAGAAATTAAAGCAACGATAACCTCCCTTTTAACCGCTTAAATCCCTTCGTCTGAAGAGAGTGAATATCGCAGCAATGCCCTGCTTGTAGAAACAAAGAAAGATTGAAAACAATAAAATAGAGACAAATTCCATTTAATATTATTGTCCTTCCGAACATATATTCTTCAAATTTGAAGCACAATAATAACAATACAGTGAGATTGATGATACAAGGAGCTTATGCTTATAGTCGGTGCTTCCTTTGAAGTATAGAGCAAAGACCAGTATCGTCTCATTGCTATTCATACATTGACTGAAGCTTTATGAGGGGGGCGAACAACAAATCTAACTCAGGACTGTAGAACCCCTCCGACGGCACGGGACGATGGCGAGAAGTGACTCTCAGCGCTAGACGGCATGCCAATACCATGGGTAATTTCGGGACTGAGGTAAGAAGCCTGAAGTCAGCATTGATATTTTTTAATTAGTAATTGCTCCAAAAGGTGTAATGATACTTCAAATTGGAAAAAAAAATCAAAGTAGATGTGATAAAGTGAAAAAGAGAGTAATAAAATAGATATTTGGGAAACTCAATGTATCAAGAATCCAACTCTCCACTTTATTTCTTGGTCTTGAACTACTTGAGCAATGAAGGTCTTTGGTGTGCCACTAAAGGTCAAGAACATATGTCTATCATCCAATCCATGAGTTCAATATCTATGTCCTCGGATGAGGTATTTCTCTGCCTCTCCCTTTCTTTCTTCTCAACTCATTATACTTTTACCTTAATGAAAGGGGAGAACCTCGCAGGATACTCGAAATAGCTTTCGTAGCCTCCATTTCTAGTTTTGGCTTGTTGGAGGAAGTTTATTTTCAAGGGTTCTTACATCATCATGGCTTGCATTGTTTTACTATCCTTCGTTTGATTTCACAGATTGTGAACTTCTTTTTAACTTGATAGCCATTCATGCTTGGTGTTGATAATGTCCCCTCCACAATACTTCGAGCAAAGGACTATGATGGACCTTGAATCCCTCTCCAAATTTTGTTAGAACCTATCTTAGAGTTGAATCCTTCAATATGAGGTAAGAAAGGTCAACATCCTTTTGCAAACAAAATCATGAGCTTCCCCCATTCACTGAAAAATTGGCTTTTTTATTAGACTCTTTCATTGTGAATGAACCCGCTACCTTACCTCTTTCAAAAATAGAGCCTTGATTGGAATTGAAGATGGTCCTTGAAGGGGTTATAGAAAAGTCAAGTTCAACACAAGTCCAACATAAATAAAACAAGTTCTAATGCTACCTAGAGTAGTAAAAGGAACAACCATGGAACTCAAAGACATATCTTTCTTAGCAAATATTTAAATATGCTCTCTCCATGTTCATGTCTGAAACGAATTTCTTAGAGTTTTTATTCTCTTGTCGATGCAAAACCATCATTACTACAGGTAATGGAGTGAATGGCAGACTATTTGATGGATGTAGGGAGCAGGATGATGTAACCTCCTTCGTCCTTCCCCCGTTCATCACACACTCCATCACAATTCCTCTACCTTGCAAATTGTGTCTTGAAGGAACAAGCATCCCACCTTCCCTTAATACACTTTGATGGGGTCAAGGATCAAATTAACCTCTTTGTGTGGTTGCTTGCATAAAAATCAAAATTGAGTCTGAGTCTCAAAATTGAGTCTGAGTCGTGGTGCAATGGTTGGCATGGCCTTTGCAGCAGCTGGGCTGATTCTTGCAATCATTGAAATAGGGTTTTATGGAGGAGATTAAATAATTAATTATTAATAAATGCATTAAACCAATACCGATATTGTATGTTATAGTTTGTATTTTTCTTTGTACTGGTAATGACTTTGAATGATTAAGGGGTAGTGTAAGAAATATTGATAATGTATGTTATAGTTTGTATTTTTATTTGTATTGGTAATGGCTTAGAATGATTAAAACATAGTAATGCATTATTTTTATACCATTATATTGGATGAAATATGGATATTGTATGATTTAGTTTGTATTTTTCTTTGTATTGGTAATGGCTTAGAATGATTAAAGCGTATTCATGCATTATTTTTATACCATTCTATAAGTGAGCATGTATTTAATTTCATAACCATTTATAGACTCTAAATTGGCACTATTCCAAGGAGGATATTTTTTTTTTAAAACAACTTTAAGGTGGTATAAAGAAATTGCATTTAATTTTAATATAAATGCTTTTTATTCTCATATAAAGATGATAAATTTTGTATTTGATTTTAATATGAATGTTTTTAAATTATATATCTTATTAAAAAGTTTAACAAACACGATGAGTTTTATAAGTAATTAATTTTTTTAACTATTTACATTATTAAATATTAGCTAAAATTTTTTATTACCTTTAAAACAATTAACCATTATATTTCTAAATACTACCACTTCTTAAAAAAAAATTACAGCCTCCATCATTTTAATTTCAGAACTCTGCGCCACATAAATAGGTCAATCCCATACGATTTTCTCTGGAATGAGTTGTTGGAAACATGATCGAATGGCAGTCTTTCCATCATTTTAATTTCATAACTCTGCGCCACATAAATAGTTCAATCCCATACGATTTTCTCTTGAATGAGTTTGAATGAGTTGTTGGAAACATCATCCAGAACTCTGCGCCACATAAATAGTTCAATCCCATACAATTTTCTCTGGAATGAGTTGTTGGAAACATGATCGAATGGCAGTCCTTCCATCGTTTTAATTTCAGAACTCTTCGTCACATAAATAGTTCAATCCCAAATGATTTTCTCCGGAATGAATTGTTGGAAACATGATCGAATGGCAGTCCTTCGCCTCGCAGGGTTTAAGACAAGCTGGTAACTCCATGAGTTTAGGTTTTGAATCTCCCTTTATATTTTTTGCCCTTTTTCCCATGAGTCCAGGTTTTCATATCCGTCTGTTGATATTGATGGTGAAGGTAATAGACTTTGTTTTCATTCATTTTCCTGTCCATGTGTTGAGTAGTGTCAACTTCTTTAATTCTGTGCTTGGCTGCCCATGCGTTGCAATCCTATCAACGGCCTTAATTTAATCTTATCAACTGCAGTAATTCTGTTGGTTGCAGGTTTGCTTCATGTATAGAACGAGCTAAATCGACGGATTACTCTGATTCCAGTTCTTTTCTTATTTTAAAAAAGAAAGAAATCAGCCAGATGTCATATACTATTTTCTTATTTAAAAAAAAATTAAGCCAAATGTCATATATTATTTGATACATGTTATTCATGCAGCAAATGTGACATGACATAAGAGTTATTTAACGTTGAGATGGATGATATTCATTAATTAATATAGAATTCAATGCTAGTTGCGTCCTTTCCAACATTTAATCTTCCATTTCTTGCTTTTCTTATATTTTGACAACCAAAGTATTCAAATAAACACAAAATAACTTCTGGAATCTGTTGTCGCTACTATTTGGGAATTACTAGGTTAGGTTAGAGTTGCTTTCTAATCTAGGGTTTTTATAATAAAAAACCTGAAAGAAGAAATCCATAACATTTGGCAGTCCCAGGGCTAGGCGTCTGTGATATTGCAATATCAGTTCGATTTTGAAGTTTAGAATGTGTTGGTTTTATGTTAACCAGTTCAAAGACTCATGGAAATTGTAAACTATGGAGTCTATTTTCATAATGGGTAGGCTATTCCATCATTTTGCAAAGCTTTTGTAGTGGCTTTATTTGTGATTTTGTAGTGGGTTTAATACCCTTCATTCTCCACAAATATAGTAACTAATTACATTTATGTATTTTCAACAAATTTATAGGTTTGAAGTAGATTTGTTAAAGAAATTCGCCATAAGTTTGCCGTCGGAACAGTGCCGTCTAAGGGAAATTTCAGCACGTAGATATAAGTTTGGATGGTGAGCCTCACCAAAGCCACAAGTTAAAAACCCACCAAGCACAACTACGCTACCACCACCATCAGTCCTACCCTGATAGCCATTTGGTTTTTTGTTTTTATAGTTGACATATTGGTTTTTTGTTTTTATAACAGACATATTGATTGTGATTAGCGTCAGTATAACCAGAGGGCAAGTGGCGGATGTGACAGCTGCGTTGTGTAGTATGTGTCATCCACCGAGGATGGCCCAGCTGCCTTTTTTCCAACAGCTAAAAACAGCCTGCCTGCCTTTAATACCCTCTTTCATCAAGGCTGATATTCGGGGAGTTTTTGGTAGTGTGTTTTGTGACTTTGGACCGGAGTTTAGTCTGTTTGATGCGAATGGCGACGAGGCACAGACAGGCATCATTGCTTCTATTACCAACGACAATCCTGCTCCGTGGATGGGGATATTGTTGTTTTCTCTGAACTTAAAGAAGGTATGAGGGAGCTCAACGATGGTAAGCCAAGGAAAGTTATGAATGTCAGACCATATTCTTAAATTTTAAGCCACTGAAGGAAGCACTTGAAAATCCTGGCGAGTTTCTTCTCTGTGATTTCGCCAAGTTTGACCGCCCTCCACTTTTACATTTGGCTTTCCGAGCTTTAGATAAATTCGTTCATCAATTTGGGTGTTTCCCTTGTGCTGTTTCGGAGGATGATGCCATTAGATTCATTGATGTAGCAAGGGCTTTAAATGACATCAACGGCTGCCTGATTAAGTTTGATGCCAATGCCATTGATGAAAACGTAAAGATATTCAAGCATTTTGCAAGTGTTTCCCGTGTAGTGATGAATCCCACGGTAGCTATGTTTGGTGGAATCGTTGGGCAGGAGGTTGTGAAAGTCTGTTCTGGCAAGTTTCATCCAATTTTCCAGGTATGACGAAACCTTCAAAGAGAGCAGCCACTTAAATAACAGAGCATAGCATGAAAAGATTTCAAATCGGTTTAGTACCAGAGCATAGCATGAAAAGATTTCACATTTTTGCAAAACCAAAAACCATGAACGACTGTAACTTACAGACAATGGAGCGGAGAGAAACTTCATCCCCAGGAAATGGTCGATTTCAGGTTTTCCTAGCGAGAAGTGGAGAGACGTAGGTGGTGGTTTTCCTGGGCACCAGAAGTGGCGAGACATGGAGACATTGTTGGTGGTTTTCCTATCCAGAAGTGGCGAGATGTGGCAAAATTTAATTGCAAAAAGCAGAAAAAACGTGGCATATTTCTATTCAATGAAGGGACGACCAATCTCGCCACCGTGGCCAAAAACTGACCTCGGAGATGAACTTCTTCGACGTAATAAATATGATTTAATTTATTAAATTAATGATGACACGGGGCAGCTCTGGAGAGGCTCGCCACAGACGACGAAGCCTCGAGAGCCATCGTCCCCTTAAAAAAAAGCCTTCGACTTCCCGTGCTGCCGAGAATATGTACGAGTTGTTCTTGATCGTGTCTATCCTGGAGGTGAACAATTGAAGATTCATCCACTGCATCTGTATAATTCACATCAGACAAACATAAGATTATAATAGCAGTAATCACAGACAAAAACAAATTCCCATGATAGTCCATCACATTTATCTTCATTTGTTTAGCTGCACAGCTTCGATTATAAGATCAAAACCAGCTCAGCTTAGCTCTGCACGACGAACGCTGATAGCAATCCAAGGCAATGGAAAACAAATCGAAATGAGAGGAATCGTTTAGTACACTCGCAGTCACCTTGACTCTAGAAAGTACTCCGATGTGAAGAACCTCGGGATAAGAAGCGGATTTTTCAGATTTAGAGTATGCCCAAGCTTCGAAGTATAGGTATGTTGGAAGAAGGAACATTATCTAAACTCCATGTTTTAAAGATTAAGAGGTCTCCACTATTGAAGAAATTACCTATATAGGGATGGAAAAGTTACCCAATTTAAGAGCTTGGTCATAAAATTAGTTGGTGGGACAAAATAATTTGGGAAGACCATAATATGAAAATATGCCTCCAGAAATTATTTAAGGAAATTCAGATGAGGAACTAAAATACCCCATGACATTGCTTTTATTATCATGGTTTGAAAATTATTTTTTATTATGTAATGATTTATGAAACTAAAAAAAATTTAAATGACTTCTGCACAACAAACTTTATTTATTTATTTATTAATAAAGAAAATAATAGTTAAGAGAACTCAACTACATGAGGGGACACCAACCATGGCACCAAAAAACATGTATAAGCAAGCTAGAGTGATTGATACCAATCAAATCCAATCCAAAACTCAACAACTAGACAAGCTCCTAAATCATAGGGATTTAAGGATCTGATTGGAGATTTGATTGGGATGGCATAAGACCCGGGCAAAGCTATTTATATGAGTGCACTGGAATAGCATAGGACATCGTGTTGTGCATGGAGAAAATGATTATTGAGTGCATGTGTTGAGTGTTTTTCTATTTTATAAGTCCATCATGAAAACTTGTTACGGACTCGAGGATTGAGTGCCGCAAGGAAGTTACTTGCTGTTTTGGTGCATGGTTGGTGATCCAGCTCGGGGGTGGAGGGGAGAAAACCATTGAGTTGCTGCCTTATATGGTTGGGAGGAGTTGATTCTCCAAGTATGTTTTTCCTCGGATTCACGTAAGTAGATCTGATTTGTCTTTCTACACCTAAATCTATAAATCTGCATTCTTGTAAAAATTATGATCGATATTGCCTGGTAGTCATTTGTTTTAGTTAGAGTTTATCTGATTGGAAATATTTTTAATGTTGGAGTGGAGAATTATTATGAATAATTACCTTGTCGATTAGACACAAGACGAAATTACCATACTGCAAAAATTGTTTCTTTTAAGAAAAATGATAGCTTTGCTACCTTGAATTACTGCATGTTATTTTTTTTAAGATCTGAGTTTCAAGATTGGTCAATAAAAATTTCTAGACAACGAAATCAAATCCCCCCTGTTCGTTTTTTTATGGTTATTGTAGATTTGAGAATTACTCTTGTTTTCAATTGATATATATATATAATGTTTTCCAATATGTTAGACTGCGCTGGTGGTTAAATCGAGGATTGGGTTTACAACTTCTCTACCTCAGAGTTGTTTTTTTTCTTTACTGTTTGATCTATGGAAAGTATACACAATTCTCTTCCACGTGTGGCGATTTTCTTTTTTCTTACCATCAATTTTTGACCCGGTTATCGAATTAAATATCAGATGTCAGTTTGTTTCCTACCATCTTTGGGACTGCGTTTCCTCCACCTGGCTGGTTACAATAGTCATGCTTAAATCGCTAGAACAACTATTGACATCCATTCTTTGTTCTCCTATTTTTACGCGCATCTCTTAATTATTCGGGATAGAATCCTTGGGAACGCCGATTACAATCTCGGTGATTCCACTCTATTCACCACCACCCGTAGATTCCGGTATGAGCTTCTAAGTCAGCTGCATTCTAGTCTGTGACCAATCCTTTGAATGATTGCCCATGATCTGCGTTTTTGATCCTTGGGATGGGTTGGTATGCTACGAATTAACAAGTGGAAAAATGTTGAATATAGGGAGTGGATTTTGGCATCGATTTTCCTTTTCTGAGTAACGGTCCTAGTGGCCATGGCTGCCGCTCCGCAGGTTGGGTTCTGTGATCTCCAATTTTTTTTCTTTTGAAGGAAGTTTAGTGCTATCTTTTGGTTCCATGCTTTTTGCCCTTATTTCGGGTCTGTTTTGATTTTATTTAGATGAAGCCTTTTTTTCAACCGGCTTCATCGCGCTATCTGTGATTTTTTGTTTACATTTGGGATTATATTTGAGCCATTTGTTTACTGTGTGTATGATTCTTTCTAAAAACCGACAGTGAAGGCAAGCGGGTCAAGTAAGTTTAATGTTTGATAGGCCTTTTAATATAACTTCTTCAACTTTAGATTTTTGTGTCGACTTGAGTTGGAAAACCAGAGTAAGAGTTTTGTTCAGTAAACTGTCACTATGACCGAGTAAGGAGGGGTGGCCGGTTCTTCCTTCCAGTCATAACTTGCATAGTGTAACATCTTGACCAATCTCACTATCCCTGGATTTGAAACCACATAAATCGCAACATCTATATTTCTAACCATGAAACGTTAACTCTCAAATAAATGGAAAATGAATTTGTTGAACTTTTGAGGTCGAAATAGTTTTTTTAATGTTAATTGTAATGTAATATGATGAGGAACATTTGTACTTGGTTGGCCCGTATAAATAAGTTAGGGTATAATGGTTTAAACATCTATTGGTACACGATGTATTCAAATTCCAGAAATATCTTTATGTGTGCAAAATGATTAAAGTATGTATGATTCCAGAATTACCTTTATATGTCTGCAAAAGAATTAAAGTGTCTTTTATGCAATTAGGGTATTTATATAAATTATCTTGGAAGGGAATTGTGAAGTTATACTTAATGGAAATAAAATACTTAATCTTTAATCTGAGATTATATATTTTTATTTCCTACATGAGAGTAATTGCATCATAGTATATGGTAGTTATTTATGATTAAAGATTTTATCTATGCTCAAATTAAAAATATATATTTGACGGGATTTGTAGGAGGTTTATGTAAATCCACACACATATATATATATATATATATATATATATATATATATATATATATATACATTAGTTTTATTTTTGGACATTTTACTAAATCATGGATTTCATACTTTATAATGAAAGAAATAGTAAGTTTCCTTGAAAAGGGTTTATAAGTTGTTTGATAATATCGTTGGATTATAATTTTGATTTAATTGTTGTTATAAATAAGAATCATTTCACACATCTTTAAACCATCTTTTAGTTACTCGATATTACATAGCCTCATATTATTTTCATTTATTGTATTTTATGCATTAGTATTTTGGGGTTGTTACATTGTGTTGTATTAGAGCCCAAGTTACGACACTTGGCCCTATGGTGTCCATACACATATTTTCGAAAACTAACAAATGTGCAAATTTTTGTTCTTATTACTTGTATAGCAGAAAGTTGTTTTACTAAACTGCAGGAAGATATGGCTAGAAGACGATCCCCTACCCCACTTGCATGGGTTGAACCTAATACTGAGGATCCACTAAATAACAACATTGTTAACATTGAGATTCTACAAACAGTGAGGGACTTACAAGAATAAATTATGAACTTTAAGACTTAACATGAAAGGGTACTAGAAACTCAAGAAGACTTAAATGAAGCCCTACTATTTAAACTGCATGAGATAACTAATGAAAAGAAAAAAGGAAACATAGACAAGAAAACTCATCCTTTGACTAACCTTACTCTGATAGAAGCCATCTATTTAGTGAATCAGAGTATTCTAGTGACAGTTCTGAGGGTAGACGTAGGAAGAAAAGAAAATATAAAGATGAGCTAACAGGAGATTTAAAAAAAATAAGGCCTCCTACCTTTGACGCTGAACTCAAAAATGGAGAAGAAGCTGAGGCTTGGCTCTTTGGGATGAAGAAGTACATCACTAGTATGTGAGAAATTCGAACCACATGAGAATCTAGGAGCAGTAGTGAAGCTCAAAAATCAAATTTGGTGCAAAAACTAGCAAAAACCATCAATTGAAAGGAAAACTACACACACAATGTGAACTAAAACAAGATAATTTTGAACTGTCTAACATTGAAACATGTTATTATTGGGTATATATTACAACATAGGAGTTTCGTGAGGCTTTGGAATCCAATTATGAGCATACAAGCCAAAATTGCCAAAATGGCATCAAACCCCCTTAGTTGGGCCAATCACGCCCCAAATCAGCCCAAACAGCTACAAATTGATGACTAGATGTGGCTGAAGTGATGTGGGTCAATGATTACACCTTGGACAATGTGGGTGTGGAAATATGGGTGGTTTAGAGTCTCAAGGTAACATTTAATGCACCAAATCAAACCAAAATTGGGCAAAATCCACCTCTAGCACTCCAAGTCAACCTAAATGTCCACATTCAATGAATGGGAGTGCACCAAAAATGATGAGGGAACACATGTGGCTAGTTGACTGAGTTGGAGTGCTCATGTGGGTGTGAAAGCCCCAATTTGACTTGGCATTTGTCCAACTAAGCCTCCCTAGTCCACCACATAGTGTATTAATGCTTAAAAAACAATAAAATTGACTAAGTAGTGTAATTAGGGATGAATGATTTGGATTACTATTCTAACACCCTCCCTTAATCCAACAACTAAGTATAGCTCACAAAATGATGGAGGCCTTGGAAATAATGGCTCAAGTCACCTCAAATACATAATTCAGAAATTACAATTTATTTCTCCATATGAACCGAGGAAAAGAAGGAAAACCTCATGGGACAAAACCTTCCCTCAAGAATGGACATGGGAATGGAATTGCAAAAAATAACAACAAATTACCATCCTTCACTCACCCCAAGCAAATATCTCAGGTAGGTGAAGGTCTTCTCTATGAAAGCCTTGGTAAAAATATCAGCAATTTGCTCGGTGGATGGGCAATACTGCAGTGAGATCACCCTGTCATGCACTAAGCCCCAAATATAAGCATGTGTATCTCAATATGCTTTGTCCTTTGTCTCTAAACTCGATTAGTGGATATTTTGATGGAACTATGATTGTCCACCCAAATGTTGGTTGGAGAATCAATTGTGACACCAAATTCCTGGAGAATTCCCTGCAACCAAACACACTGTGTAGCAGCATTGACTGCTTCTCTGTACTTGGCCTCTGTTGATGAAAGTGAAATGGTGTGTTGTTTCTTACTTGACCATAAAATGGGACCTTTAGCAAACATAAAAACAAAACCTAAATTTGACTTCTTGTCAATGGGATCTCCATCCCAATCTGAATCCGAAAATCCATCTAGTTGAAGTGAGGAACTAGCTGTGTAGTGCACCCCAAAATTCTTGGTTCCCTAGACATACTAAAGAATTATTTTTGCTGCTCTCCAATGGAGCTCATGTGGCTGGTGCATATGTATTTCTACAACACTTAAAGCATAAGACAAATCAGGTCTTGTGTTAGTGAGATAGAACAAGTTTCCCACTAGTTTCCTGTAGAGTGTAAGATCCACCAATGGAGAATTGCCAAATTCATGGATTTTAATACCAGAAAGAAAGGGAGAATTGGCTGCCTTGCACTCATCCATGTTAAAATTCTTTATCAGGTCTGAATCATACTGTGGTTGACTCAACTTGATGCCCCTTTCATTTTGCTCAATTTCCAAGCCCAAAAATTGCCTTAGCAATCCTAGGTCAGTCATGGCAAATTCACTATGCAAAGATGACTTGATTGAGCCAATTAAATTGGTGCAGGTACCTGTAATGGGGATATCATCAACATAAAGAAAAATGACCTGGAAAATACAATCATGTTGTTACAAATACACGTTAGGGTCTGATTTGCATCTAGTGAAACCAATAGAGAGCAAAAAAACATCCATGTTTTCATACCAAGCCCCGGGGGCTTGCTTGAGTCCATACAATGATTTATTCAACCTACATACCAATGAAGGATCCTCCTAGAAACCTTAAGGCTACTTCATCTAGATCTCTTCCTGTAGCTCGCCATGTAAGAATGCACTTTTAACATCCATGTGGTGAACTTCCCAACCTTTACTAGATGCCAGCGCTAGAATTAGTCTAATTGAGTCCATCTTTGCAATCGGTGCAAAGGTCTTTGTGTAATCAACACCATGGACTTGAGAATATCCATTAGAAACTAATATTTCCTTATGTTTTATATCAGAACCATCAGCAGAAAGTTTGGTTTGGAAAACCCATTTGCATTGAACAGGATTCCTCTTGGGAGGAAAGGGAACCAATTCCCATGTCTTGTTCTCTTGGAGGAACTGAAATTATTATTCCATTGCTGATATCCATCTTGGTTCATTAAAATCTTGCTAATATGTCTGAGGATTAGACCCAATTAACATATAATAGTGCTCAACAAGAGCACTATCACTTGCAAAGGATGCATGACTAGTTTGTGATCTAGTCTCTCTAGGGTCATGGGGATTGCCTGCCAACTCCCCAGCAGCTTGAATGATTTTTTCAGCCCACTTGGGACTTGATGGTGAGTCATCTTCAACAAATTAATCTTTAGCAACATTTATATAAGAAATATGATAAAAAACATAGCATGTATCATCACTTACATCTTCGAATGGTTGAAGAGAGGAGCATTCCCCCGATGGAAGCTCAAAATCAGGAATTGGCTCATCTTCAAATTTCACACTTCTCTCAACAAATGTCTTGCAAGTGGAGGTGTCAAAGAGCTTGTAACCTTTGGTTTCTTCACCATACCCAACCATAATGCACTCCTTACTTTGTGGTTACAAAGCTTTCCTCTTTTCAGAGGGTATTCTAGCCCATGCTCTAGTTCCGAAAATTCTAAAACTTGAGACATTTGGATTTTGAACAAACCATGCCTCGTAAGGTGTCATTCCTTTTACGAATTTGTGATAGGATCTATTTTATATGTGAGAAACACAACTAATGGCTTCATCCCATAGATTGGGACTTAGATCCCTTGCTTCTATCATGCAAGTGGCCATCTCCTTGAGTGACCTATTCTTCCTCTCAGCCACACCATTTTACTGTGGTGTGTAAGGAGTTGAGTGTTGCATTTGGATGCCACTCTCCTCTCAAAGGCGCTGTAGGTTCTTATTCACATACTCCTTCCCATTATCAGTCCTAATGACCTTAATCTTATGCCCACTCTAATTTTCTACCAATGCCTTCCAAATCTTTAAGTGTTCAAACACTTCAGACTTCAATTTAAGGAAGTACACCCAAAAAAATCTAGAGTAATCATCTATGAATGTAAGCACATACCTTGATCCACCATATGATGGAGTGGGAAATGGACCAATCAAGTCTGAATGCACTAACCCAAGTGGTTGGTTGCTCTCCTTTCTTTCCCCTTCTCATAGCTTTGCTCAGGATGCTTCCCAGCTACGCACATAATGCATGCTCCATTTGATGATCTTATTTGTGGAAGCCCTTCCACCATCTCATCTCTGTGTAGTGCCTGAAAGTAATTGTAGTTCATGTGACCAAACCTCTCATGCCATAGCTTCGAAACCTCATTAGCACGTGAGAGAAGTTCTTGATCATTGGAAGTGGGGAGGAAGTTAGAGAACGTGTACATCCTCTCATGGTGATCTGCATACCCAATTGCAATGACTTGGTTTGTTGAGATCTCTGCAATCTCTAGCATGTCTAGAGTGAAGGTCACACTCTTTGCCTCTCCTGTATGGGTCATCTGATAGACTGACATAAAATTTATTGCAAGGTCTGGTACATACAATACTTCACTGAAGTAGCCAAGCTCTAAGTCAATCCTACCAATCCCCTTGGCTTGGATTTTTGAATCATCCCCCATTAGAACTGTTGGGCCAGCATTCGAACTCATGGAGGAGAAGAGCTCTCTCTTGGACACCATATGCTTGGAAGCCCCCGAATCAATGATAAAATATGAATATTTAGAAGTACCTACCACCACAGCATGACATTTCTCCTTGATTTCATTTGAAGTGGAGGTGCCATCCTTCTTCCTTGCGATGTCAAGGACTGGATTCTTGTTCCTCTCCAATAGCTACGTCATGGTGCCAATGGTATTTTTCATGCATGAGCTCTCTGGATGCCATCCCTTGTGGAAATAGGAGCATTTGGTCTTTTCTTTTCCCTTCTTGTCCTTCTCCTTGGAAGGATTCAAACTTGCATCACTGGATTTGGGTTTTTATGGGTTTTTCTTCTTCTCTGGCAGCATCAAATTTTTGGACTTGGGCTTGCCCTTTGAGGAATTTGAAACTCCCACTGCTAATGCTTGGTCCTTGCTCTTGATGGTTCCAATTTGGACCAGCTTGTCTTGCTCCTGAGTGAGTGACTCCATGAAGCTTGCTATATTGGGCATTTTCCAGCTTCAAAGTGTTAACTTGCCAGAGTGGAATGTGCTCACAAAAACTGAGAACTCTAGACCCAACTTCGAAAGTATAGACAAGATCAATTGGTCCTCTTTCTTCTCAATTCCACATTGCTTCCGCTGCAACACAAGTGACTTAAACTTAGTGAAGAAGTCCTGGATTGTGTCATAGTGTGTTGGGCTCAAGCTGATAAGCTCATTCTCAAGCTGGTGACCACGTAGTTCATCAGTTTTCCTAAATAATGCCTCTAGTCGTACCCAGACCTCATTGGGTGTTGTCAAACTGTTAATGTGGAACAATATCTCTCTCAATATGCTCAAACACAACAATCCAAATGCCTCTTCCAATATTTTGAAGTACTTGGCTTTCTCAACTACAGAATTTGGTTCCACCTCAGTTCCCATGGTAACTTTCTAAAGCCCTTTGGCTCTCAACATAATCACCATCTATGCCTTCCAATCAAATAAATTGAAGGGTGTTAGCATGATTTGGGTAGTCTCCATTTCTACTTGCGTCGATGATGAATAAATTGTCGAATGTTCTGCAAAAACACAATTCGATTTTATCTAGAACTCCACTAAAAAATGCATCTCAAATCACTCTGAATTGATCTACAACTCAAAAATATCCAACAGGATCTATTACCATGTGATAAATTCAAACCATAGGAGAGTCTAGGAGCATTAGTAAAGCTCACAAATAAAATTTGGTGCAAAAACTAGAAAAAACCATCAATTGAAAGGCAAATTACACACACAATGTGAACTAAAACAAGATAATTTTGAACTGTCTAACATTGAAACATGTTATTATCAGGTATATATTACAACATAGGAGTTTCCTGAGGCTTTGGAAGCCATTTGTGAGCATACAAGCCAAAATTACCAAAATGGCATCAAACCCCCTTAGGTGGGCCAATCATGCCCCAAATCAGCCCAAACAACCACGAATTGTTTACTGGACATGGCTGAACTGATGTGGGTCAATGATTACACCTTGGACAATGTGGGTGTGGAAATCTGTGTGGTTTAGAGTCTCAAGATAACATTTAATGCACCCAATCAAGCCAAAATTGGGCAAAATCCACCTCTAGCACTCCAAGTCAACCTAGCTATCCACATTCAATGAATGGGAGTGCACCAACAATAATGAGGGCACACATGTGTCTGGTTTACTGAGCTGGAGTTCTCATGTGGGTGTGAAATCCCCAATTTGACTTGGCATTTGTCCAACTAATCCCCCCTAGTCCACCACATAGTGTATTAATGCTTAAAAATCAATAAAATTGACTAAGTAGTGTAATTAGGGACTAATGAGTTGGATTACTATTCTAAAAATGTACAATTACTGCAACTCTGGGAAGGGCAAAATGCCCATCTTCAATCTAGTCAGAAAGGTTGAGATTTGGTGGCAAGATTTGAAAAGATCAAAACGAATAAATGATAGGAAAGTAAGTTGTAACTAGTTTAAAAAGGAATTTAAAAGTGAATACCTCTCAGAATACTACTACGAAGACTAGGATCCATGTCCATACATGACTTATATACTAAATTCTTATCCCTGTTAAGATATGTGCCTTACCTAAATGAAGAAAAACCTAAAATACAAAGATTTCTAAGTTGCTTGCCTAGCTTTTATAAAGACAAACTGGAGTTTGATGAGGTGAAAACTTTGTATGAATCAATGAGGAAGGCCAAATTAACATATGACCAATACAAGAGTAAAATTGAAAATCCCTTTAATTTCAAGAGAAGAGATGGAAGTAGTTTTAAGAGAAAAGAGTTCCAACCTTTTAATAAACGTAAAAGTTTCCAAAAAAATACCTTTAAGGACAAACAACCAACAATACGAATGGAGTATAAACAACCTATGAGAACTGTTGAGTATAAAGATGCTACTTTTAATAAGAAAAGTGAAGAAATAAAAAGAGAACCCTTGCAGTGTTGGGGTTGTGAGGGGAGTCATTTCTATCAGGATTCTCCTCATAAAAAGGATAATTGGAATATTCACACGGTTCGAGAAGTTGAATGGAAGATACTGCAGATTAGCACCGCATTGGATAATCATCAAGCATATTATAAACCCTCCATGATTGGGGTAGATGGTAATATCCTTGACAAACCTATTTATATATTGATTGATTCTGGATCTACCCTGAATTATATATCTCCTAAGTTAGTAGATTTGTGTAAATTGAGAAAACATGATTTTGAAAGGTCATGGCTAGTGCAATTAGCCACAGGAACAAAAAGAAAAGTAACTAGTTTTATTTCTAGTTGTGAAGTTCATATGCAAGAGTTGATTAGAAAAGTAGATTTGAATGTTTTACCATTGGGATATTACAATGTGTTGATTGGCATGGATTGGCTAGAAAAACATAAATTTGTGCTAAATTGCTTTGAGAAAACTTTTGATTGTATTGATGAAAATGGTGAAAGCAAAATGGTTAGAGGGATTCCAAAGAAGGTTCTTACATAGAAAATTTATGCCTTGCAATTGAAAAAGTGTGCCAGAAAAGGATGTAGGGTATTTGTTGTACACATCACTGAAACTAATGATAAAGAAACAAAACCTAGGTTAGAGGATCTTCCTTTCTTAAATGATTTTAAAGACGTCTTTCCAGAAGAGATACTGGGATTAACTTCGAGGAGGGATATTGAATTTACCATTGAATTGGTACATGGAGCAATACCTGCCTCGAAGGCCCTTTATCGAATGAACACACCTGAGTTGGTAGAATTAAAATTAAAATTACAAGAGTTAATAGATAAAGAATATATTAGACTGAGTGTGTCTCCATGGGGAGCACCTGTCTTGTTTGTTAAAAAAAAGGATGGCACATTGAGGCTCTGTATCGATTACAGACAATTAAATAAAATGACAATTAAGAATAGATACCCTCTTCCCCTCATAGACGACTTGTTTGACGAAGTATGAGGAGCGTTGGTATTCTCTAAAATTGACTTGAGGTCTGGTTACCATCAAGTAAGAATTAAAGACGAGGATGTCCATAAAATTTCATTCAGAACAAGGTACACGCATTACAAGTTCCTCGTTTTACCATTTGGCTTGACCAATGCCCCAACCACGCTCATGTGTTTAATGAACAATGTTCTTCACAAATACTTAGATAAGTTTGTAATAATATTTATTGATGACATATTAATATACTCTAAAAACGAATAAGAGCATAAAGAACATTTAAAATTAGTCTTACAAACCTTAAGAGAACATAAACTTTATGTAAAGTTTAGCAAGTGTGAATTCTTTAAAGATAAAATTATGTACCTAGGTCATGTAATGACTAAGGAAGATATTTCGGTGGACCCAGATAAAATAAAGGCAATCAATGATTAGCCAGTTCCTAAGGATGTGACCAGGTGTTGAGGCCTGGAAAATCGCAGGTAACAACAATTAGGGATTCTCCCCAGTAAATATTCCCAACTAGCCCGTTACTGTTTGGTATGGGGAATCCGTTTGGTTTACGGTCCGGCTACCGTAGGTCAAGTAACAAAATAAAAATATTTTACCGGTTACGGCCTGATCCACCGTGTATATTTTTAGTTTTTTTTAGTTTAGTATGATATGCAAGTGCCTATCTAAGAATGCAGATGGATAGAGAATACGAGGAGCGGTCACAATGTGATGCGCAGGTTCTTACTTCTTGTCTTAACTCACTCGCATCTAAATCACATACAACAAGAAACTAAAAATAACTATCTAACCTATCCCTAGGGAGCAAGATTATAATTCATCAACGAGTAATGTATTTTTGCTCATGCATTAAGAAAAATCACAGATATCTGTTACTTATTTTAAAACACATAAACATTAATAAATAGATGAACAACAAGATAACTCATTGTTTATGAAAAACCTTCATTACTGATAGTGGAAATTTCAGAGAATAAACTAGAGAGAATTCATACAAGAACATAGGTTCAAAGAGTTAGAACGATCTCACAGTTAATGGACACAAAGCTGAAAATGAAATAGTTCACATTCAACACATACATGGCACAACATTTGAAAAGTTCCACCAAGATTTCTCCAACAGGAAACTTGTAATTCTTATTGCAAAAGGATATAGTTCTTCTTACAACATGTTCTCACAAATATCAATGGGAAAAGTCCCTCTTTCTATATAACTCTCCTATACTTATACTACAAGAAAAACTCTTGGGATACCCCTTGGTGATCTTTGGGCTCCCCAAACCGTTTAATCTCACAATTTTGTCCTTTTGTGATTGCTCATGATTCATACAATGCATTACATTATGAGTACTTCATAAAAAGGGACCAGGTCGGTAACTGATAAAATTTTTCCCAGCTTGGGTCTTTGCTGTTATCAATTCTGCTTTGTCTTTTATATATGTCTTCTTTGAAGTAGCAATCATCAACTGGGTCTGAAAAATTCTCTAGGTTTGCCTGCAATTAAAACAAAAACTCATCATTGATTCGGACTGCATTCAAGATCATCTAACTTTCAATAAAACGCAAACCATGCTATCAAACAAAAATAAGCTTCAAAAGGGAAACTCGGTACTGTGTTTTCATCGCGAAAACCTTAACTTGATAAAAAAAAAAACTTCCGCCGCCCATGAAATATGGTAAAAGCTCACAAAAACGGCGGGAAATCCTTACCAGCGGGAAAACTAAGCATCGGGCTGACAAACCTCTCAACTGTGAATGAAACAACCATACGTCGGACGGTAAGTTCACTAAGCCGCTGCAACGGCGGAAACCATATAGACTAAGGGCTTTGTAGTCAACATAAAAACACTGGCGGTCGACAACTCTAAAGCTAAAGGTCGAAGCTGATAACCATTAAACATCAGCAAGATAGTTTACAAGAAAGCCGCAACGACGGAAAGTGGAGAGACAACGGGTTCCGCAACCAAAGGCTCAATGTTGCCGCTGCATCGGTAACACAAAATACTGGTACTCCGATCAATCATCAACGTCATTCCGATGGCAAAAACAAAAACATTGTGGAGTAAAAGTTTAATCAATAAAACAAAGGCATCGGCGAAAATCAGAATTATCCATCGACACATTCTCTATTTACCCTTCGCAATGGCGGCTACATAGAGAACTAATGCCCTGATTCACACATCAATATACTTCCGATAACAATCAGAAAAAATCATCGAGACAGAAAAAAATCATCAAAAAGTTAAGTGCTCAAAAGAATTTAAAGTTGTCCAGTAATAAAATTAGTTCATTTCATCTCCGCAGCAGTGGCAGCATAGAGAAGAAAAAACCCGACTCAATCTTCAACCCAGCTCCGACAGCGATAAAACCAAAACAATGAAAAAATGCTAAGTTCCACAGTCAAAAGCATTGGCATTTTTTTAGATCATTCAACTTCCGAGATGAAGAAAAATAGTTGACCTCAATTCAACCTCAAAATCCAAATTTGTAGCAGAGAAAAATAGAGTTCAGGAATTCAAACAATTTCGAGCAAGATAAAATCAAAGGAGGGTCCAAAATTTTTAAATTTTTTTGGGAAAACAGTTGCAGCTGCAACAATTGGCGACTTCATGGTGAACCCAGATCTCTGGATAATTTCTTCCTTAAGTAACATACTGTTTTACAATACAACCAACATGTTGAATTCTTCTAGATATATGGATTTCTCAAATGGCACATATGTACTTCAATCATTGATGATAGTCCACTTTAGGGATAATGGGAACCAAGATTTAAAAGTCAAGATAACTCTTTTGAGGCCAGGAATATGAGTTTCATTTTTTACCTCTGTCTTCGGGTAGCTTCTAGCTTGGACACCACAGGATTGTAATATATGGTAAACATAAATATTCATTTGTTCCTCATTCCCATGCCATTTTGCACTTTTTGTGATTTTGGACTTTTTGTCCTTTTTGAGTCCTCTTGTATGCCTTTCTTTCTGAATTTTATTCAGGCTCCTCTATCCATAGTCTCCTTATGTGTGAGAGATGTAATTAATTTTCAGCTCACGAACGGAGAAGAACTTTGGCAATTTTGTACTCATTTGGTTTAGTACTTTGTTTTGATACATATTGTTTTCTGACTCTTATTTGCCTGTTGGCTTTCAATCCTTGGCATGGGATCATTTATATATAATATATTGTTTACCTTGCTTCCTTTCCATGGGTCTTTTGCTGTCACCCCCTAAGACATTCTTAAATGTGAGATGGATGGAGCCTGGAAATAATATTCCAGACCTTTTGATCTTGAGTTATTTTACAAGGATTAAGTAGGACTTCAATGTGTTCATAACCATTTAGGAAAACTGCTAAACTAGAAGAAACTCTTTAAGATAAAGCAATAGTACATAGTCTTATGACCAAGGATTTTGGTTAATCCGGAATTCTGATGTTCTCCATGCAACCAAAAGTTTGCTTCTTTTAATTAAATCAATCAACATCTAACTAAAACAAACAGAAATGAAATAAATAAAAAATAAACAACCAAATTAGTTGATTTATGTACAAAATAAAAACAAAAATCAGGAAAATTAAGGTTTGAGAACTAAACTGTTAACGGGTAAGTTCTCTTCCCACCCCTGTAAATCTTGCAACTTGTAGGTTGAGGGGCCAAGTTTTGCTGCAATCTGAAAAGGTCCTACCCTTAACTGTTGAAACTTTGTGTGTTTCCCCTTTTCATCATGCGGGTGATTCCACTTAAGAACCGGGTCTCCCACTTCAAATTCCTTTTTTCCAGCTTTATGTTTATCAAACCACCTTTTCACTACTTCCTGTTGATGTTTAAAACGTTCTTTGGCCCTGGACCTAGACTCTTCCACCTTCAAAAGATTATAGATTCTAACTTGCAGGATTTCGTTATCTGTGCCTCTAGACTCTTGATCTATTATGGAAGATGGTAGCATAATGTTAGGAGGAATGATAGCTTCTTTTCCATAAACAAGGGTATATGGTGACACACCTAAGGAATTTTTGGGTGTGACCCTATCATCCCAAAGAGCATTTGGCAATGCTAAATGCCAACTTCTCTGGTTTTCTATCATAGTATTTTTTAAGATCCTAATCAAATTCTTGTTTGTAGACTTTTCCAAACCATTCCCTTGTGGGTAGTAGTTTGCAGAATAATGCAACTTAATTCCTTTTTCATGAGAAAATGAAGTTAATCTAATAGAAGAAAAATAAGTAGCATTATCAAAAACCAGGGAAATTGGAACCTCAAACCTGGTCATAATATGATCTTGCAAGAAATCCATGACCGCATCTTCATTCACTTTACGTAACAGAATTGTCTCGACCCATCTAGTGAAGTAGTCAGTTGCCGTCAAAATATATTTGTGCTGCAAGGAAGAATTTGGTTTTATTTCTCCAATGATATCAATCCCCCATTGCTCAAATGGTTCTGTTATCATCACAGGCTTCAATGGTCCTGTTGCTTTGGCTTGTCTCCCTCCACACCTCTGGCAGATATCACACTTTTTGACATGGGCGTGCGCGTCCTTAAACAGTGTGGGCCAATAGTATCAGGCTCTGAGAATCTTGTGGGCTGTCGTATCTCCGGAAAAATGACCTCCAATAGGCCCATCATGTAACTCTGTTATGACCTTTTTTGCATCTTCTTTCTCTAAGCATCTGAGAAGGACTCCATCATAATTCTTCCTGAATAAAATTCCATCAATGATCTGATATGCAACTGATTTAAGGCGCAACGCTCTTCGCTATTTGGAATTCCAATGTTCTGGAAACAATCCTTCCTGAAGGTAATGAACAAGGTCTCGGTACCAGGAATGTGGAGCCGTCAAAAGAGGACATACATCCATCACATGTAACTCAGCTTCATTTTACCAATTGTTTTCTTCATTGTTTTTACCTTCAGCCATTAGTTTGCACAGTGCTTTCCCTTTAACTATGGATGCTGATTTGAAATCGAAGTCATATTCTTGTAGAGCTGTTACCCAGTTGCCTCTTCTTTCTCCTAATTCCTTTTGTATGAAAAGAGACCTTACAGCTGGGTGTGGAACTATTACCTTCATCCGGTTCTTAAGTATGTACAGCCTGAATTGTTTTATCGCTTTGAAGACTGCATAAGCTTGTTTATCGACGGCTGGGTAATTTAATTTGGCCCCTTGCAGACCAGTGCTCATAAATGATATGGGGTACTCATATCCCCCATATTCCTTCTGAGTAAGCAGTGCTGCCAATGAATCGTCAGATGCGAAAGTGTACAAAATAAAATCTTTTTCAAAATTTGGACTTTTGAGAGATGGTGCATGAGCAATAGATGTCTTTATTTTACTGAATGCATTCTTCTCTACATCAGTCCACTTGAATTGTACATTTTGTTTCACCATTTGCTGCAAAGGTTTAACAATTTGAGCAAAATCCGGTACAAACCTTCACACAAAATTAATTGTCCCCATGAATGATTGCATACCTTTTTTGTTATGGGGTAAAGGGATACGTTCGATGGCCTTGATCATTTCTGGGTCTATGAAGATCCCCTTTTTAAAAATGACGTGACCCAGTAGCTTTCCTTTTATAACTGCAAACACACACTTCTTGGGATTCAACGAGATACCATATTTTCGGCAACGCTCGAAAAGTTGCTTTAGATGGAATGCATGTTCTTCTCTCTTCTTTGAGAATATTGTGATATCATCGAGATATACCACAACATGATGACCAATCAGACAGTGGAAAGCTATATCCATGGCCCTCTGGAAAGTAACTCCAACATTTATGAGTCCAAAGGGCATCTTTCTGTAAGCAAAAGTTCCCCACCTTGTTTTGAATGTAGTTTTAAGTCTGTCTTCTTCAGCTACTAACACTTGATTGTAGCCAGAGAATCCATCTAATAATGAAAATAACTCAGAACCTGAAACCATCTGCAATATCTGTTCCATGGGTGGGACTGGATAGTTTTCTTTATCCGAAGCGCGGTTTAGGTTTCTGAAATCCACACATAGTCTGATTTCTCCAGATTTATTCCTTATTGGTATGAGATTTGAAACCCATTCTGAGTGTCTGACTTTCAATATAATTTTAGCATCCAATAATTTCTTTACTTCATTCTGAATTAAAGGCTCCAGTTTTGGATGCATTTTTCTCAAAGGTTGTTGATAAGGCTTGACCCCAAACCTAATAGGGATGACATGATGTATAATTTTTGTGTCATATGTTTTAAGTTCCTCATATGTCCATGCAAATACATCTTTGTATTGTTTGAACAAACTAATGGACTTATTTCTTCCACCGGGAGAGCAACACCTTCCCAAATTCACATATTTGGGCTCAACTTCAGTTCCTAAATTTATCAGCTCGAATTTTAAAGACGAGCTATGAGTCTTGACATTTGCTGGTCTTCTGAATTTGTTGTCTAAATCAAACATCCGCTCTAAGGTCTTGACCCCTTTAGGAATAAAGTTGTCTTTTAACTCAGCTTGATGTTCTTCATCATCGATAATTTCCCCTTTGAAGGTCTCATCATTCATCAAACATTCCAGAATTTGTTGATCATCATCAAAAACTCTTAAATTGGTGATCATGTCTGGAACCGAAGGCCTGAAAAGTAATTCAATAGAACATCTACTATTAGAGGGTACACTCCTTACAGCTGAGGTAGCTAACAAGTCAGCTGCTGCATTCTTTGGCCTAGGAATGGATACAATATTAAATGCATAATTTTTTTTTAGCAAATCCCATACTTCATTCTAATAAGCTTTTAAATGAGGTGAAATGCAATGTATCTGATTTCGAATCTGTTTTACAATTATATCAGAATCCCCATACACTTTCAGATTTTCTACTTTTAATTCAATCGCTTTTCTTAGTCCCTTAACTAATGCTTCATATTCGGTTTTGTTATTCGTACATTCAAACTCTAATCTACATGAAAGGAAATGTTTATTTTTCTTTGGATCAATCAGGACACAGCCGGCTCTTGATCCTTCCAATGTCTTAGATCCATAAAAAAAAAGTGTCCAAAAACTATCTACTTCTACTTTACTTGAATCGAAAACTACATCTGAAACCAAGTCTACTATTTTACAATCAATCTCATCAACGTGTGAAAACCGAAGGAGATCAGGCTGGGTGTCTGGTGTACCGCTAGCTTCTTCCGCTTGGTAGTTTCCCGATTCTAGTTCAATGAAGTAATTCCCCAGTACAAAATTCACTGGTTCATTCTTACCCTCCAACTGAGTAACATTGTGCTTCATGTGGGGCTCTCTTAATACTTTAATTTGATTGAGACTTCCCTTATAAGGCAACCACAAGTGTGACCAATCTGATGCAAAATATCCATTTAGTTTTGCTGACCAATCCCGACTCAAAACAAGTCCATAAGCCTCAGGTATGTCTGCTACTACAATATCAATGAACTGACATACCTTTTCATTTGAAGATAATCGAATCAAAACATCCTCCATTTCCCTAATTACCTTCACATTTGTTCTGTCTAACTGAATAACCTGCCAGGTAGATGGTTTAAACTGTCCATTTATCTTCTTGCAAATTGATAGTGGCATAACATTGATAGACACCCCTGATTCTACCAAACAGTTGTGCACGTTATGGTTGAAAATCTCGAAAGTTAGGAGAAATGGTGGGGTTTTGTATTTAGACTTACCTCCCACACTTGCTTCACCAATTTCTTCTTCTTCAGGTTGGTTGTCAGTGGGAAGCTTTTCCTTTGGTACTTCGAGTGATTTTAACAATTTTTCTTTTTGTTGAGGTACATTGCACATTTCAAATAATGAAATATTTGCCTTAACCCTTTTAATATCTTCCACAATATCATACTCCATCTTATGTTCTTCTAGATTCTTTTTTACATTATCACTTTTCTCTACAACTGGCTTAACATGCATGTTGATTTGCTTCAGATCTTGACTGGTAATGGTAAACTCAGGAATTTTATCAGCTGTGGTGCTCTTCTGAATTTTCTTTACATTCTCCTAAAGTCTCTTAATTTTCAGGAGTATTTACTGATCTTTTTTTATCAAGCCTTGACTTCTAGTTGTCACATTTGTTTCTGATATATCCTCCTGTTTCAGATTAATTTCTACCTCGGTATCAAACATCGAGACACAATCCCATAAAACCATGGCATCCTCTTCCTTTTTTTCTATGGATTTATTACCCTTTTCTTCCTCATCATCAGCTTCTGTTAGTTTAGAGTCCAATAGTTGATCCATTACTAGTGTCATCGAATTGATCCATTGAGGGCAATTTTTTTTCAGGATGGGGCTGCTGATGAAAGGTGTAAAAGTTATCCATACCTACCTCCGTTAAATTCATTGATGCAGGACTGTGTGGAGGAGGTTTATATTGATTGTTGTCCTCTCTCCTTTTATAGTAAGGCTTATATGCTTTCTGAGTCTCCTTTTCTTTTTCCAAATCTATCATTCCGTTAGATAGCTTCTGCATCATTTTCATCATTCCTTCAAAGTCATGTGACTGTTCCTCCTCAGGCTTAGTAAATAATAATGATTTCTTACCAAATTTTTTTTCTCCTAACTGCTCAGGATAATCTTTTATGCTCTCTCTTTCAGCTTCTTCATAAGTTTCTGATAACGTAGGTTTGACTTTCATCTTGGCAAACATGGCAAAATCAGGCCCTAGAGCTGAAGTATCGTATTCGATTAGAACTTTATAAGAAGGCTTATCAACTGCAGAAAAATTCTTAAGATAAGTAGCAAACCTTTGGGTGAAACTATGCACTTTTTCTTTTATTTCTTTCTTTAAAGCGCACAACCCTTTGATTAGAGCTGCATGAGTTTTCTGGGCTGCATATTTACTTCTAAATATCCTTTCAAATGTGTCCCAGTTTGGGATTGAGTTTGCAGGTAGAGCAAAATACCATGAGGCTGCTGCTCCTTTCAGGGTATGTGGAAACAATCTGCAGACTACATCTTCATGTTCTCCAGCCCTTAGTCCTTCTATATCCAAGTAGAAGCTTTGCAAATGATCATCTACTAAAATCTTTTCACTTGGGTCAAACTTGGGCAACATTTTCTCAAAAGCCTAAAGTAAGTCATGCAAAGGAGGTGCCAGGTTCAAAGGTGACCTAGCCTTCCAAGCAGGTGGTGGATTTGGTGGGTTGGGTGGCTGATTTGCATTTACATTAGCCATGAATCTGGGTGGAGAACGAGTTGGTGAATGAATAGGTGTATGAACAGGTGAACAATAGGGTGTATCTGGGCCCACTTGATTCAAAGGCTGAACAACTTCCTGTAAGGCTGTTTCTACCAGTTCTTCAAAATCTCCAACCAACACTGCGTCTTCCACTATAGGGCGGTATTTATTCTTATATTCTCTTCTGGGTAAGACATGAATAATTGGTAATCCTCCAATGTTCTTCACATATGCCCTAGTATGTCTTCTCAGATCATTAACTACTTCGTTATCGACAGAATACAGATGCTCTTTACCCTTTTCTTCAAGAATTGGATTGGGAAACAAACTGCTTTCAGAGTTGTCACTGGTGGAATAATCTCAAGAAAATGGGTTTCCTCTGCCAGCCATGCACTGGCGGCCTTCCTTCTAGTGCCAAAAAATGCTGAGGCCTGGAAAATCGTAGGTAAAAACAGTTAGGGATTCTCCCAAGAAAACGTTCCCAACTAGCCCATTACTGTTTGGTATGGGGAATCCGTCCGGTTTACGGTTCGGCTACCGTAGATCAAGTAACAAAATAAAAAGATTTTACCGGTTACGGCCCAGTCCACCGTGTATATTTTTAGTTTTTTTTAGTTTAGTATGATATGCAAGTTCCTATCTAAGAATGCAGATGGATAGAGAATACGAGGAGCAGTCACAATGTGATGCGTAGGTTCTTACCTCTCGTCTTAACTCACTCGCATCTAAATCACACACAACAAGAAACTAATAACTATCTAGCCTATCCCTAGGGAGCAAGATTATAATTCATCAATGAGTAATGTATTTCTGCTCATGCATTAAGAAAAATCACAGATAGCTGTTACTTATTTCAAAACATATAAACATTAATAGATAGATGAACAACAAGATAGCTCATTGTTTATGAAAAACCTTCATTACTCATAATGGAATTTTCAGAGAATAAACTAGAGAGCATTCATACAAGAACATAGGTTCAAAGAGTTAGAACAATTTCACAATTAATGGACAGCAGTTGAAAACGAAATAGTTCACTTTCAACAAATCCATAGCACAACATTTGAACATTCCACCAAGCTTTCTCCAACAGGAAACTTGTAATTATCTATTGCAAAAGGAAATAGTTCTTCTTACAACATGTTCTCACAAATCTATCTGGGAAAAATTCCTTTTTTCCCTCTAACTCTCCTATATTTATACAAAACAGCAAAACCTTTAGGTTGCCCTCCCCCCCCTTGGGTGACCTTTGGGCTCCCCCAACCATCTGATCTCGCAATTTTGTCCTTTTTGTGGTTGTTCATGATTCATACAATGCGTTACATTATGAGTACTTCATAAAAAGGGACCAGCTCGGTAACTGATAAAAATTTTCCCAACCTGGGTTTTTGCTGTTATTGATTTTGCTTTGTCTTTTATATATGTCTTCTTTGAAGCAGCAATCATCAACTGGGTCTGAAAAATTCTCTTGGTCTGCCTACAATTAAAACAAAAACTCATCATTGATTCGGATTGCATTCAAGATCATCTAACTTTCAATAAAACGTAAACCATGCTATCAAACAAAAATAAGCATCAAAAGGGAAACCCGGTACTGTGTTTTCATCGCGAAAACCTTAACTTGATAAAAAACAAAAAACTTCCACCGCCCATGAAATATGGTAAAAGCTCACAAAAACGACAGGAAATCCTTACTAGCGGGAACACTAAGCATCGGGCTGACAAACCTATCAACTGCGAACAGAACAACCATACGTCGGACGGTAAGTTGACTAAGCCGCCGCAATGACGAAAACCATATAGACTAAGGGCTCCGCAGTCAACATAAAAACAACGGTGGTTGGCAACTCTAAAGCTAAAGGTCGGAGCTCATAACCATTAAACATCGACGAGATAGTTTACAAGAAAGCCGCAACAGTGAAAAGTGGAGAGACAACGGGTTCCACAACCAAAGGGTCAATGTTGCCGCCACATCAGCAACACAAAAGACTGGTACTCCGATCAATCATCAACACTGTTCCGATGGAAAAAACAAAAACATCGCGGAGTAAAAGTTTAATCAATAAAACAAAGGCATCGATGAAAATCAGAATTATCCATCGACACGTTCTCTATTTACCCTCCACAACGGCGGCTGCGTAGATAACTAATGCCCTGATTCACACATCAATAGACTTCCGATAGCAATTAGAAAAAAACATCAAGACAGGAAAAAATCATCAAAAAGTTAAGTGCTCAAAAGACTTTAAAGTTGTCCAGTAATAAAATTAGTTCGTTTCATTTCCGCAGCAGCGGTGGCATAGAGAAGAAAAACCCCGACTCAATCTTCAACCTAGCTTCGACAGTGATAAAACCAAAACAACGGAAAAATGCTAAGTTCCACAGTCAAAAGCATTGGCAGTTTTTTAGACCATTCAACTTCTGAGATGAAGAAAAATAGTTGACCTCAATTCAACCTCAAAATCCAATTTTGTAGCAGAGAAAAACAAAGTTAAGGAATCCAAACAATTTCAGGCAAGATAAAATCAAACGAGGTTCCAAAATTAAAAAAAAAAATTGGGAAAACAGTTGCAACTGCAACACCAGGATTCGATCCTTTATGGGAATCACGGGTTACTATCATAGGTTCATTGAGGGGTTCTCCATAATTGCTTATCCAATAACCTCACTTCAAAAGAAAGGAGCTAAATTCATATGGTCTAATAAATGTCAAGAAAGCTTTGAAAAACTTAAGCACTTATTAACCATTGCACCTATTCTAAGGATTGCAGATCCATACGAGGACTTCATAGTATATATGGATGCCTGTTTAGAAGGATTAGGTGGTGTGTTATTACAAAAGGATTTTGTAATAAGTTACAAGTCAAGAAAACTTAAAATGCATAAATGAAACTATGCAACACATGAATTGGAATTAGTTGCTATAATACATGCATTGAAGATGTGGAGACATTACTTAATAGGAAGAAAAGTTACCTTAATGTCAGATAACATAAGCTTACAATACTTATTTGATGAACAAAACTTGAATGCTCGCTAAGCAAGGTGGTTAGCCTTTTTGAGCGCGTATGATTTTGAAATTAAACACATTAAAGGCAAAGAAAACAATGTGACGGATGCCCTAAGTAGGAATGCCATTCCACATTGTGCAACTGCTCTCAGCACTTATAAAACAAATCTCGAAAGTTTAATAAAATAAGCAGCTAGAATTGATAAAGAGTACTTAAAGATTAAAGAACAATTGGAATCAGATGTTAAGGGAAGCGATTCAGCTTATTCTTTAAGTTCAGAAGACTTGCTAGTTTATACAAATCGATTATACATACCAGATTCTGAAGAAGTTAAACGACTAATTATAAATGAACTACATAAGAAACCATATTCTAGACATCCAGGATACCAAAAGATTATAACTAAGTTAAGAAAAAAATATTATTGGCCTAACATGAAGAACGATGCTGCCAATTACCTAGCTAGGTGTATTGAATGTCAACAAATAAAAACTAAACATCAACATCCTGCTGGGCTACTGCAATCCTTACCTATTCTAGAATGGAAATGGGAGATAATAAGCATGGATTTTATAACGGGATTACCTAAGACAAATAAGCAACATGAATCAATAATGGTAGTTGTTGATAAGTTAAGTAAAGTTGCTCACTTCATACCTGTAAAGTCTACTTTCAAAGCCATTAATATAGCTGATATTTTTATGAAGGAAATATTTCAGTTACATGGTATTCCAAAGGTTGTGATTTCTGATAGAGATGTTAAATTTACTGGTAACTTTTGGAAATCCTTGTTTAAGGGTTTAGATACACAACTGAATTTCAGTACCGCTTATCATCCTCAAATGGATGGACAAACTGAAAGAACCAATCAAGTGTTAGAAGATATGCTGCGAATGTATGTAATGGATAAACCAGGTAAATGGGAAGAGTATTTGCATTTAGTAGAATTTTCTTATATTAATGGGTATCAAGCTTTATTAAAGATGAGTCCATTTGAAGTTTTGTATGGTCAGAGATGTTGCACACCTATGTCTTGGGATAACCCTACTGACAGGATTGTACTAGGACCAGACATGTTAAAAGAAATGGAATAGATGGTGAAAGAGGTGCAACAAAACTTAAAAGCTGCCCAGGATCGACAAAAAAGTTACGCAGATTTAAAATGAACTCCAGGAGAGTTCAATGTTGGTGATCACATATATCTAAAGGTAAAGTTAATGAAGATTTCTTTAAGTTTGCGAATATGTTCCAAGCTGGGACCAAGGTATTGTGGACCTTTTGAAGTGTTAGCGAAGATAGGGTCTGTAGCCTATCAGCTTGCACTTCCACCTAATATAAAAGTACATGATGTATTTTCATGTTTCATTATTAAAAAAATATATACATGATGCTACTGATATAATTGACTAGAATGTGATTTAGGTAGAACCCGAGGGAGAGTTCTAGATAACACTTGTAGAACTCAACTACATGAGGGGACACCAACCATGGCACCATAGAACACGTGTAAGCAAGCTAGAGTGATTGATACCAATCAAATACAATCCAAAACTCAACAACCGGGAAAGATCCTAAATCATAGGGATTTAAGGATCTGATTGGAGATTTGATTGGGATGGCATAAGACCTTGGCAAAACTATTTATATGAGTGCACTAGAATAGCACGGGATGTCGTGTTGTGCATGGGGAAAACGATTGTTGAATGCATGTGTTGAGCATTTTTCTATTTTATAAGTCCATCGTGAAAACTTGTTACAGACTCGAGGATTAAGTGCCTCGAGGAAGTTACTTGTTGTTTTGGTGCATTATTAGTGATCCAGCTCGGGGGTGGAGCGGGGAAAACCGTTGAGTTGCTGCCTCCTATGATTGGGAGGAGTTGATTCTCCAAGTGTGTTTCTCCCCGGATTCATGTAAGTAGATCTGATTTGTCTTTCTACACCTAGATCTGTAAATCTGCATTCTTGTGAAAATTATGATCGATATTGCCTCGTATTCATTTTTTTAGTTAGAGTTTATTTGAATGGAAATATTTTTAATGTCGAAGTGCAGAATTATTATGAATAATTACCTTGTCGATTAGATATTAGACGAAATTACCAAACTGCTAAAACTGTTTCTTTTAAGAAAAAGGATATCTCTGCTACCTTGAATTACTGCATGTTAATTTTTTTAAGATCTTAGTTTCAAGCTTGATC
>LPNX011092835.1:31821-86500 GCA_001517045.1 Pseudotsuga menziesii | reverse complement strand
TTTATGGAAAGTATACACAGTTCTCTTCCCTGTGTGGCGATTTTATTTTTTCTTACCATCATTTTCTAACCCGATTATCGAATTATAAATATTAGATGTCAGTGTGTTTCCTACCATCTTTGGGACTGCGTTTCCTCCACCTAGTTGGTTACTATAGTCATGCTTAAATCGATAGACCAACTATTGACGACCATCCTTTGTTCTCCTATTTTTACGTGCATCTCTTAATTATTTGGGATAGAATCCTTGGGAAAGCTGATTACAATCTCGGTGATTCCACTCTATTCACCCCCACCCGTAGATTCCGGTATGAGCTTATAAGTTGGCTGCATTCTAGTCTGTGATCAATCCTTTGAATGACTGCCCATGATCTACATTTTTGAATCCTTGGGATGGGTTGGTATGCTATGACTTAACAAGTGGAACAATGTTGAATATAGGGAGCGGATTTTGGCGTCAATTTTCTTTTTCTGAGTAACGGTCCTGGTGGCCATGGCTGCTGCTCTTCGAGTTGGGTTCTGTGATCTCCATTTTTTTTTATTTTGAAGGAAATCTAGTGCTATCTTTTGGTTTTATGATTTCTGTCCTTATTTCGGGTCTGTTTTGATTTTATTTAGAAGAATCTTCATGCTATCTTAAGCTATTTCTATTTCCATCCCGTGTCTGGCATTAGATTTTGTCTATTGTTAAGAGGTGCTTAATTCCCTTTTTATCGAGCATGACGCATGCGTTTCTGTGTGTCTTGCGTTCAACCCTTATGTTTTTTTTTTCAACCGGCTTCATCGTGCTGTTTGTGATTTTTTGTTTACACTTGGGATTAGATTTGAGCCATTTCTTTACTGTGTGTATGATTCTTTCTAAAAACCGACAATGAAGGCGAGCGGGTCAAGTAAGTTTAATGTTTGATAGGATTTTTAACATAACTTCATCAACTTTGGATTTTTGTGTCGACTTGGGTGGGAAAACCATAGTAAGAGTTTTGTTCAGTAAACTGTCACTCTGATCAAGTAAGAAGGTGTGGCCGGTTCTTCCTTTTAGTCATAACTTACATAGTGTAAAATCTTGACCAATCTCACTATCCCTGGATTTGAAACCACATAAATCACAACATCTATATTTCTAACCATGAAATGTTAAATCTCAAATAAATGGAAAATGAATTTCTTGAACTTTTGAGGTCGAAATCGCTTTTTTATGTTAATTGTAATGTAATATGATGAGGAACGTTTGTACTTGGTTGGCCTGTATAAATAAGTTGGGGTATAATGGTTTAAACATCTATTGGTACATGATGTATTCAAATTCCAGAATTATCTTTATATGTGTGCAAAAGGATTAAAGTATGTATGATTCCAGAATTACCTTTATATGTGTGCAAAAGAATTAAAGTATGTCGTTTATGCAATTATGATATTTACATAAATTATCTTGGAATGGAATTGTGAAGCTATATTTAATGGAAATAAAATAATTACTCATGAATCTTAGATTATATATTTTTATTTCTTTTTTTTTCACGGAAAAAAAATCGTAACTTTATTAAAAATTACATTCATCATATAGACCACTATCTTTATCAGATCAGTGTCCATTTCCTCAAAATATACAGCACCAAAAATGCTTATTACAATAGGTAATAATTGATTTAAAAATCAAATTATATCAACCCAAATATTCAAAAACAGTTAAAACTACATTCAATGATAGATATCAATAACCAGAATGTAGTATTAACACTATTCATTACATCCAATAGGCCTATGCTTCCAAAAACTATGATAAATTTTTATATCAGCTAATTTAGTCTTTATAAACATCCAAAACTGTCACAAATACTGTCATCAAGATGACTGTCACTAAAACTGTCCAGAAAACTATCCAGAAAACTGTCACTAATTGTCACAAATATACAAAACAGTCCAAACTATCCCAGAAGAATTGTCCAAAATCCATCAACAAACTGTCTCAAATCATTGACTAATATTCATCATTAAACTGTCATATATAAAAAAAGTCTTTTAAATAGTCAAATGAAACACTGTCATAAGCACTGTCACTATCAACAGATAAAACTTATCAAAAAAACCAATGTCTCATGATACCCCCCCTCCAACAAGGAAACTAAAAAATCTGAAAAGTCTCATGTGTTTCAACTCCTCTATACTCCAGAATTTTCCAGTGACCTTCCATCACATTAGCACCTGCATTAGCTAAAGCATCAACTTTAGAATTCCGTTCACGATAAATATGCTTGTAATCAACTTTAACCAGAAAATTAGAGATTCTAATCACCTCCTGTTGGACATGAGTAAGAACAATATTGTTAATTCTGAACTTACCTAATACCCAATTGATCACCAGCTGTGAATCCCCAAAAATTTGTAAAGTTTGAACCCCCTGCTTTAAAGCCAAAATGATAAGCAGCTTTAAAGCTAAAAGCTTAGCATAATTATTGGTTCCTAGCCGCAGACCAGCAGAAAAAGCAAAAGAGTGCTCATCAGATAAATGCATAATGCCTCACGCCCCACATATCTGAGGTATTCCAGCTGCCGAACCATCAAAATACCCCCAAGGAGATGATTTGTCAATTTGTTCATTGACAACCATTCTTAAATTCATAGCTCTATTATCCAAGGGATAAGCACTCAATAAACCCAAACATAAAGAAGTTACCATATAAGACTTTGGTTGAATATCTTCAAAACAACATTGATTCTGAGCCTTCCATATAAACCAAGAAACAATAACAGGTAAGGATCTATACCTGGCCTCAGCATGTAGAACCCAGTTCTGAACACAATCTAATATAGATATTCCATTCCACAAATTGTTATATCTTAACTTGTCCTCAATTTCTGACCAAACCCTCCTAGTGAATGAACACTCAAAACCAATATGAGTATTAGTTTCAGATTCCATATTGCAAAGATAGCACCTGCGTGGTCCTTCTCTACCTTTTCTACACAGTATGTCCCATGTTAATGCTTTCCCTGAAAATAAAAACCAGAAATAGATTTTTTATTTTAGTGGAAAATGAAGTTTCCATAACCACTTCCACCACCAGAAACTTTCCATCTCATTTCCAGCATGAATAAGATGAAAGTAGCTAGCTTTGGGAGTGTACTTACCAGTTTTGGATATGTTCCAAATCAGCTGATCATCCTTAGTTGAAATTCAAACATGACTGGATGTCAACAGATCTAAATAAGAATTCCAAATAATGATTTCTTGGTCATCAAACCCAAGAAAATAAGCATTCAGCCAACCCTGATCCTGTAGTAATGTTGTCCCATTACAAGCAATATCCTTAAAAAAAAAATAACCACCATCATGAAGTCTATCAATCATGGAAACTGGTAAAATATGCCGCCATTTGCATCCAAGCCATGGGTCAATGCCGATACGTACCTCAGTTCCAGTCTCTATTCTCCACACAAGTGTTTGTCCTATGAGATCAAAAGACCAAAGAACTGCTTTCCAGCAAATGGAAATTCCATTCTTTTTCTTTACATCAATCCTTATCCAATCTAGTAAAGATAAGGGTGAAATGTATTTCTGGGTTACAATCTGCACCCAAAGTCTTGTACCATTAATCAAATTCCACACATTTTTAGCAGCAAGAGATTTAGCAAATAAGGTAGGTATTTTCAGACCCCATCCTCCAAAATATTTGGGATTGGCCAGAATCTTCCATGAAGACCAAGGTAGTCCAGAGGCCTCACTGTTTCCAGACCATAAGAATTCGAAGCATATCTTTCTGATTCTTTCAAGAATTCCCACAGGTATCCAAAAATGCATCCAGTAAACTGGAATGGCCTCAAGTACAGCCTTTACCAAAATAAGTTTTCCTCCCTTAGATAACCATCTAAAACTCCAGTTCTTAATTCTCTTTTCCACTTTGGTAATGAGCCAATGCCAATCTTTCAACAAATATCTGCAAGGTTTTAGATGAAAACCCAAATATTTCATACCCATCTCAATTTTTTCAACATTAAAAGAGAAAATGTTTTGAATTGAAATCAACTCAGATTTTTCCAATCCAGAAAAATAAAAAGAAGATTTGTCCTCATTAATAATCATTCCAAAAGCTTTACAAAATACCATCAAAACCTCATATAAAGTTGATAATGACTGTTTAGAACCATCAGTGACCAAAATGATATCATCCACAAATAAAATATGGGATAGAATAATATTGTTGCCAAAAGAGATACCCTGAAATGCCCCACTAATTTGAGCTTTAAGAATGTACCTGCTCAATCCTTCTACCAAAATAAGAAAAAGTAATGGAGCCAAAGGGCGTCCTTGTCTGAGCCCCCGGCCAGATCTAAAAAAAGTAGATGCCACCCCATTAATAAGTACAACAAAAGAAACTGAAGAAATGCTGCTCATCACCCACGTAATAAAGGTACTGAAAAGCCCATTTTAGACATAATTACCCATAAATATGTCCATTTTACACGATCATATGCCTTGGATAAATCAATTTTAAGCACAACAAATTTCAAACCCTTACAATGGATGGAATGCAAGCCTTCCTAAATAATTCCAACAACTTCATGAATTTGTCTGCCTGGAAAAAAACCAAACTGTTCTTTAGATATAATTCTCCCCAAAATCTTTTTAATTCAAGTAGAAATGATTTTACCAATGATCTGATATATAAAATTACATAAAGATATTGGTCTGAAGTCATCAAATGACCTAGGAGTATCAGTCTTCGGTATCAATGCAATAAAAGTGGAGTTAAAAACAACAGGGATCTTCCCATTGATTCTCGAATCTTCAACAACTCTTAACAAATCCCTTCCCAAAACATCAAAAAGAGCCCTATAAACTTCCACCGAGATCCCATCAGGTCCAAGACTCTTATCATTTTTACTGATAGATAAAATAGACTGAATTTCCACAATTGTAACAGGAATCATAAGATCTAAATTCTCACTTTCAGAAATATCAGAAGGAAAATTATCAGCAATTTCCAGAATTTCAGGAAGATGTAGATTTGCATATTCTTTAAACAAAGTTTCAAAGTGATGAACACCCGCCCCAACAATAGACTCAAATCCCTCAACAATGTTACCCCTATCATATGCAATCTTCCATATAGAGTTTGTAAATTTCCTGTGATTAGCAAATTTATGAAAGAAAGGGGTGTTATCATCACCACAAAGCAACCAAATAGCCCTACTTTTCTGTCTAGTTTCTTTTTCGCTATCTAACAAAATCTTTCTCCTTCTAGATTCCAATACATAAAGAGAAGCCTTATCCTCATCAATGGAATAACCAAAACCTAATTTAGTACAAGCATCCTCTAATAAAAACCCAATCTCAACTAAATCTTTAGTGTCTTGTTCTTTCCTCTTAACATACCAACAAATAGAAACATTTTTAATCTTTTTAAGATTAGCAGAAAACTGAGAAGCAGAAGACAAATCAGAATTCTCATCAAACACCTTCCATGTATTTTTCAATAAAATAACCAGATCCTCATGCTCCAGCCAATGTGGATTAAACTTGAATGGAGAATGTGATTTTTTTATCATGACCCGAAATCTGTAAAAATACAAGATGATGATCTGATTCTCCCCCACACCCCACCCATTGGTGAAAGCAAAGCTCAAAATCCAATAGGTCAATAGAAATCATCAATCTATCAAGGCGTTTACTAATATTCTCACTACCAACTCTCCTATTAGTCCAAGTGGGTAGAGTCACATTAGGCAAAATATCCACCAGACCATGATCATCCAAGATTTTTGAAAAGAAATTAGATAGACAGTCGATTCTGGCCCTATCTCCCCAAATTTCTGATAAACCCAAGGAAAAATTCAGATCCCCACCAAAAATAATCATAGTACAGTTAGCACTGATAAAATCCAAGATATTGTTCTAGTACCCTTCCCTATCAACATAAGGTCCATATATGTTAACAAAACAAATCTCCATTTGAATTTCAGTAGAATATAGAGAAACACATAATCCCGAATCCATTGCCCAGGAATTCAAGAAAAGTAAAAAGCGGTTCCTCCGGCCCACTAGCAAACCCCCCGATTTTCCTTTGGCATCCATAGAACAAAAATTCCAACCAGGTAGTAATAATTCCATATTACCAGCAAACAGAACCCCACCACCCATAGTTTCTTGTAAAAACAGAACATCCACAGACTGATCCGACACCAGCCTACAAATAGCTAGTTTTTTAGGTTTACTAGCTAAACCCCTACAATTAAGGGTCATTACTATCATAATGAAACCCTACAACGGGCACCCACTTCTCTAAGTGCCCCAACATCATCAGAATGATCAAACCCCTTCATAGACTCAACTAATTTAGTAGGAGTCAAATATCTCTTAAAACCAATAGCTGAGACAGAATCCAATAAAACCTTGGAACTAGATCTCAGAAAGTAAACAAAACCAATTCCTTTAGAATCCTTAATAGGGGAAGAAAACCCTAAATCCTTAAGGCTGGACTCACCCAGAATAAAATTATCCAGATGTTCCACACCTGTCTCCAGATAATTACTTAGAATGTTACCCTCCTCAAAATCAACCAAAGAAATTAGACTCAGAGGTTTTAAATTCGAATCACATATCACCTCATCTATAGGTTCAACAGATTCAACGCAATTAACAGAAATCGAAGGTGATAAACAATTTTTTACATAATTAACTGAAGTCAAAGGTATAAATCCCTCGCGATCATCAATGGATAAGGCTAGTTTAGGAGGAAATTTAGCAGGAAATTCAGCAGGAAGTTCAGCTTTCTTAATTTTCCAAACACATTTGGACTTAGTTAAAGTGGACAACTGTTTTTTCAAAAAAGGTAAGTGACAGTGGGCTAGTAAATGTCCATAGCAATGACAATGATTACAACGAAAGGGCAACCCTACATAATCCAGAGACTGGGTAAAAACAATATCTCTTTTCTTAATAACAATGTCTTCAGCAAGACCATTACGCATATCAATAAGGACCAATACTTTCCCCAAAACAACATATACCCGTTTTAAAAAAAGACAAATCAGCCTCAAGAAAAGTCCCAATTGCATTTCCAATCATCTTAAAAAATTCCACAGACCAGAACTTGAATGGCATATTTGGAAATTTAACCCAAATGGGTATAGAGTCATACCTCTCTATCCGTGGATCAAATAGAGGCATCCAACGCTTGAGAAAGAGTCCCAAGTTCTCCCATTTCCAGATCCCTTTAAGAATGACTTCCACATCATCTGGATTCTGAAACTTGAATGCCAACCATCCCCGAGGGAGAATAAATATTTTCGGACAGATGCTAACCTCCCGTAACCAAGAATCAGATACCCATCTATGTAATCCTTCAGCACTAATATTTCTCCCTCCAAAATGACCCACAAGAGTAAGGGCATTGGTAAGAACAATTTCATTCAAAGGAACATCCTCACCCACCACCAAAAGCAAAGGTTTATCCAATTTTCACACACATTTACTAGATTTCTTACCAGATCCCTTCTTCAAAACAGTATGCAGGTGCGGCTCATCCCTAACATCATCCCTAAATGAGACCCCATAGTCACGGAAACCATTAGATTTATCTGACTGAGTGGGCTTACGAATGAAAAAAGGATTCACAGACACTTCAAACTCCGAATTTTTCAGCACTGATACATCTATTTGTCCAATTAAAGGAGAAACAACCGGTAAGGAGCATAAATTCACAGTATCAAGTGATTCTTTTCCAATCTCCGACAATATTCTCGCATAACTATACACCTCCAAATGAAGACCCGAATCCTTCACATTTGCACTAGATAAACCATTAAAAGAAAACTCTGGAATCTTCTTAATAGCAGACGTCCTTTCCAACTCTAGTGGCTGCGTACACAAAAAATCCTCAGAAATACCCTTGGGGATCACCCTTGAGGAGTTAAAAACCCAGTTGTTCTGTGGCGAGCCTGCTAAAGCTTTAACCTCCCGCAAAGACATCTTAGGACCACTCACAGAGATAAACAACACCCTTAAACCCCAAATATCCACAATTTGGAACCAAATTCCAAAAAAACAACACCACCACCTTATCCAGACAATAACTAGCCCAAAGAAAACCTGTTACAAAGTAGACAAACCCAAGAAAAAATGAAGTACGAACTCCACCCAAATGCACAAATAATAACAGGAAGGACCATCAAGGGTTAGATACAACCGCATACAGCATAGAAACCCATATATCAGACAAGAATATAGCCCAACACAGTACCAAGGACAAGAAATGTAATCTCAAACACCAATAAAAAACCAGTACCAAAGCCTCCACTCTTCGAGTTATACACTGTAAACCCCCAAGTATATACCTAAACCGTTTAGAATTACAGATCATAGAAGTGAAAGTAAATAGATACCCACACCAAGCCAAATGTCCAGCAATATACGCCCATTTATCCTGGAATAGTCTTCATTACTCCATTAATAACACTACATTCCTCCAAGAAATCTTCATAGAATTCACAAAGCTCCAAGAACCGGCATGATAGGGTTTTTCCACCACCCTATCACCAAGATAAAAACCAGAAGGAACCTGCAAGTGATGTCTCCGCCCAAGAAAAAAAAACAATAATACAATGCAATGCAAACAAATAAAGAACCCCGACGCCAGCATCGAGGGAAGAAAATGAAATCCTATCTGCAATAAAGATCAGAACCCTTTCCAAGATCCGCTAGATTGCGTATCCAACACTGGCATCCCCCAAGTGTAAACCCGTACCTGACAGGAAAATCAAATTAGAAAGGTCAACTTAAATGCCTTCCGACACCATGCCACATGTCTAGCAATCATCGCCTTCATAACTTCAGAAGTACGTTCTGAACTCCAGCTACTCCGCAATATTCAATAATCTTCCATATATTTTTATTTCTTACATGAGAGTAATTACATCATAGTATATGGTAGTTATTTATGATTGAATATTTTATCTATGCTCAAGNTATATATATATATATATATATATATATATATATAGGCATTATTTTTATTTTTGGACATTTTACTAAATCATGGATTTCATACTTTATAATAAAGAAATAATAAGTTTCTTTGAAAAGGGTTTATAAGTTGTTTGATAATATCATTGGATTATAAATTTATGTTTAGTTTTTGTTTCACTTAAAATAATTTTTTTCCATAGAAAAAAAATGCAAATATTCATTTACATTCATCAGATGGAATTTAATAGTCCATTCTCAACAAAGTACATAGAGATTATTTGAATCAAAACAATACAATAGATCGTAAAATATCATGCATCGAAACATCCCAACAATGATTTGCTAAAGCAAAATCAAAATGAAATAATACACATATAAGATCAAAATAAATGACGATATATCATCATCATCCTCACATATATTCATATAAGTTCATAATAGAAGTATCTCAGAAAAACAAAATAGATTGATATATATCAGATCCATTCAGCATAAAAACAACTAACTGTTCATCATCACCATCCAAAAATCATATGATCAAAAAATGCTGCTACAGTAGCTACAAACTTTTCACCATCATCAGCCCTATATAGTCCAAAACAAATTTCAAAAGATCATCAATAAAAATAGATAGTCATTTTAAACTGTTCAAAAGATCTGATAAGTTTCATAGGATGTATCCTCTCTTAATTCTTTAATGTGCTATAAACCCTCGAGGATCCTCTCTCCAACCTTTGCTAATGAATCAAATAAACTATTCCTTTCACGATAGATATGCTGAAACTGCACCATCTCAAAACTGTCAGAAAGTCTGTGTACTTCCTGAAGAATTAAGGATAATTCTAAGTTATGCATTCTGTATTTACCCTTGGCCCAATTTATGACTAACTGAGAGTCACCATATATCTAAATTTTTGCATAATCCTTCATCCTGGCCAGAGTAAGTAGAAGATTTAAAGCACAGAGTTCAGAAGTGTTGTTAGTACCATCCCCTAAACCAATTTTAAAAGAAAAAGAAAGTTTATCAGATATGTAAATTATACCTCCATCTCCACAAGAAGTTGATGCCTCTGCTGCTGAACCATCAAAATATCCCCAAGGATAAGTTTTGTCAATTGTTTATGCAAAGACAGGTCTAATTTTCAGAACAGAATCATCTTGTGGAAAATATCTCAACATACCCATACTGAAAGAGCAAACCTGAGATGGCATCATGGATTGATCTTCAAAACAACTTTGGTTGTGAGCCTTCCATAAAAACCACAAAACAACAATAGGTAAAGACCTAATATGCTTAACTTCCATATTAAGACACCAGTTCTTCAAACAATCTATCACAAATTCCACATACCATAGATTCCTAAAATTTAACTTATCTTCAATATCTAACCAAACACTCTTAGTGAAAGGGAAATCCACCCCAAGATGGAAATTAGATTCAACATCTAATTTACATAGATAGCATCTACCAGGTCCTTCAAAACATCTTCTAACCAAGACATCCCAAGTGAGTGCCTTATCAGAAAAAAGAAACCAACAAATTTTTTTTGATTTCAAGGCACACTTAAGTTTCCATAAAACTTTCCACCACCAGGAAAAATCCAGTCCATTCCTGTCCTGCAACAAATGCAAATAACCTTCTTTTGGAGAATATTTACCATTTTTGGACAAATTCCAAACTAGTATATCAGCATTGTTAGTTAGTCTTACATGACTAGCTTTAAGAATGGCTAGAAAACCATTCCAACATAAAACATCTTGAGTATCAGATAAGCCAAGATTGTTTGCAGATAACCACCCGTGTTCCCTCAAAAGAGTCATACTAGGGCTTCCAATGTCTTTAAGAAAGTAAATACCACCAGAATGTAATTTATCAAGCAATAATGTTGGTATATGATGTCGCCATTTACAACCTACCCGTGGATCAATACCAATACGCAGATCAACACCATTACCAACCTTCCATACAAGATTATTGCCAATAATATCAAAAGCCCATAAAACAACTTTCCAACATATAGAAATATTCTTTTTCTTCTTATCAGATACTCTGATCCAATCCAATATAGACATTGGATGAACATATTTCTGAACTGCAATCTGAACCCATAGTCACGAACCTACAATAAGATTCCAAACACTCTTGGCTGCAAGAGCTTTTGCAAAAACTGCAGGGATTTTCAGCCCCCATCCACCCAGAAATTTAGGGCAAGCCAAAGTTTTCGAAGAAGTCCAAGGTAGACCAGCAGAGTCCTTATGTCCAGACCACAAGAATTTAAAACATAACTTTCTAATCTTCTTAATGACACCCACATGGATCCAGAAATGCATCCAATAAATAGGGATAGCTTCAAGAACAACTTTGACCAATGCGAGCTTACCTCCCTTGGTTAACCATCGAAAGCTCTAGTTCATAATCCTTTTTTCCACTTTTGCAATAAGCCAGTCCCAATCCTTCAAAACGTATCTGCAAGGTTTAAGATTGAAACCAAGATACTTCATGCCATTCTCAATAGTTAACACAGAAAATGAAAAAATATTCCGTAATGTAATGCTCTCATACTCATCCAAACCAGAGTAATATAATGCAGATTTTTTTTCATTTATCTGCATACCAGATGCCTTACAGTAAACCAATAAGATCTCATACAAAGAAGATAAAGATTGTTCAGATCCATCAGTAACAATGATAATGTCATCCACAAAAAAGTACATGTGTTAAGGAAATATCATTTCCAAAAGAAATACCACGATAAACCCCATCATATTTGGCACAATAAAGAGCCCTACTCAATCCTTCAGCAATGATAAGAAATAGTAAAGGGGCCAATGGGCATCCCTGTCTTAGCCCCCTTCCAGCTTTGAAAAAATTTGAAGCTGCACCATTAATAAGAACATCAAAAGAGACTGATGATAAACTGCTCATAACCCAAGTGATAAATAAACCATGAAAAACCCATTTTGGACAAAAGAACCCTCAGATAAGTCCAACTAACTCTATCATAGGATTTAGAAAAGTCTATTTTAAGAACCATAGATTTTAAATGTTTACCATGAATGGTATGTAAACCTTCCTGAATGACCCCCACCACATCATGAATCTATCTTCCAGGTAAAAAACCAAACTGTTCACAGGAAATATAACGACCCAACACATGTCTAATGCGAGTAGAAATGATCTTACCAATAATTTTGTAGCAATAGTTACACAGAGATATTGGCCTGAAGTCCTTAAAGCATGTAGGATGATCATTCTTAGGAATTAGAACAAGAAATGTAGAATTAAAAACAGCAAGGATTTTACCATTTTTCCGTCAATCTTCAATATAACTCGTAATAAATCCATACCCAAGACATCAAAAAGAGCCATATAGACCTCGACTGGTAGGCCATCCAGTCTTGGACTCTTATCATTCTTACTCATAGTTAAAATAGTCTGGATTTCCTGTAATGTAACCGGTTTTATAAGATCTTCATTCTCTTCCTCAATTATGGATGTGGTAAAGTACCCAACACTCATAACAACTTCTGGTAGATGGATATTACTCTCCTCCTGAAATAAAGACTCAAAATGTTTGACACCAGTCTCTGTTATAGCCTCAAATCCTTCAACCATGTTACCATCACCATCAGCTATCTTCCAAATTGAATTAATAAATTTCCTGTTATTGGCATACTTATGGAAGAAAGGGGTATTGTCATCCCCACACAAAAGCCACAAAGCTCTACTTTTCAATCTGGCCTCCTGTTCACATTCTAGTAATATTTTCCTCTTATGGGATTTCAAATCCACCAAAGAAGATTTATCCTCCTCAGATGCAAACACAAAACCCATCTTATGTAGAAAATTGGCCATTAAAGATTCAATGTCCACTAAGTCCTTGTTCTCCTGTAATTTCTTCGCAACTAACCAGGGGATAGACACATCTTTAATTTTCTTAAGATTTAAGGAAAAGTGCACAATAGGAGATAGCTCAAGGTTATCAGAGAATCCTATCCAAGTGGATTTTAAAAGGGAAACAAAGTCTTCATCCTCCAACCAAGAAGCATTAAATTTAAAAGGACTACGAGGTCTAGACTCTTTATTCAAGACTTGCATAAACACAGGATTATGTTCTGAATCCCCACCGCATCCAATCCATTGTCTAAAATGAAAATCACAGTCTAGAAAATCAGAAGAAAGTAGGAACCTATCTAATCTCTTACATATATTCTCACACCCAACTCTCAGATTATTCCATGTAGGAAGTAAAATAGTTGGGGCAATATCCACAAGAGCAGCATCCTCCATCTGCCTAATGAAAAAATCAGATAAGTTATCAACTCTAGCATTATCCCCCCAAATCTCAGATAAACCAACAAAATAATTCAAATCTCCACCAAGGATCAATTTAGAACTCATCAGACCCTCCACTTTAAACAAATTAATCCAGAAAATTTCTCTATCCACATAAGTTCCATACAAATTAAGACAAACAATCGTCATTTTAAGCTCAACAGAATGCAATGAAGCACATAGACCAGAGCCAACCGCCCAAGCATTAATCAACTGAAATGACACATCCTCCAACCTAGAAGTAATCCCCCAGATTTGCCTTTAGCATCCACAGATAAAAAATTCCATCCATGATTCATATATTCCATCTAAGACACCAACAATTCACCTCCACACATAGTTTCTTGTAAGAATAAAACATCAAAAGAATGTTCATGAATCATCCTACGGACCAATAGTTTTTTGGGCAGACTAGCCAACCCTCTGCAATTAAGGGTCATAGCAATCATAAGTAATCACCCAAAGGGGAATGCACAACTCTAAGTGCCCCAGAAACAACCTTATCATCTGAAATCAGAACCTTATGATCACCACTAGGGTCTGTACAAGGAATATAATTCCCTTTAAGACCTCCATCTTTATCACTTAAAAACGGTTTAACCTTAGCACAAGACCGTAAAAAATATCCATCAAATGATTTGTTACATTTGACAGGGGTAACAAACCCTAATTTCCCCAAAGGACAATCAATCCTTCTTGTATCTCCCGAACCCCCATCCCCAGAAATCATAAAATTCTCAAGTAGTAAACTAGGGTTATCAGTAACTGTGAAACATAGTGGTTTCAGCGAGTCCAAGATAGGTGTCTGTTTATCAACTGAAACAGTATCACAACCCATCAAACCTTCCACCAAAACCTCATCAAAGACAGAAATATCTTTTCCCCCAGATAAAACCTCAGTGCTCTTAACACGACAGAAGGATTTAATCTTAGGAACATATGCAGATTTACCAGATTTACTAATAGGTAAAGTACAATTAGGGATCAAATGGCCATAAGCATGGCATCTCTTACAGCGAAAAGGAATGCCCATGTAGTCTATTGGCTGATAAAACTCAGAACCCCCCTTCTTAATCAAAATATCCGCTGCTAAACCATTCCTAAGGTTAAGTAAAACCAAAACTTTACCCAAACAACATACACCCGAATCAAGAAATGAAAGATCTGCCTCCAAAAATGTACCTAACGTATTCCCAATCGGTTGAAAGAAATCGACAAACCAAAATTCAAATGGCAAGTTCAGAAGCTTAACCGAAATTGGTAGCAAATCATACCTTTCAACTCTCGGGTCAATTAAAGGTGACCATCTTTTCAACAACAGACCAACATTCTACCATCTCCAAACACCAGCAAGAATTGTTGCCGCATCATCTTCAGTATGGAATTTGAAAGCAATCCATCCACGAGGAAAAATGAAAACTTTTGGACACAGACTAATACGGTCACTCCATGAAACAACTACCCAATTATTGACACCTTCAAAATTGAATTTCCAACCACTGAATCTTCCCACAAGAGTAGTGGCGTTTGTCAAAACAATGTCATTCAAACAAACATCCTCACCCACAACCATCATCACAGGTTTTCCTTTCCTGATAATATGTCTTGGCCGCTTCAGATGTTTATCTGCCATCGGGAAAACACTATACTTAACCAAAAGCTTCTCAAAAGAGCAGTCCTTAATCCTCAGATCGTTTTTAACCTGGTCACCTTTGAACGAAAGATCCTCAACAGGTGCCGAAAAATCCTCAAACGGTGAACCCCTACCCGTCTCGTTCTTCAGAAAATCATCACTAGATGAAATAGAATGAACAAAACCCTTATCAACAGTAAACCATGCTAAATCAGGTTTCATGGAAGTATAAACCCTACTCGCATCTGCATCACAGAGCACTCCTTCATCCTCCCCGGGCGACAATGCATCAACACACAAGGGCATAAGATGGTCATCAATCCCTGCTATTTTCCTCCGAGGCATCTTTATTGCACTGAAAACATAAGGCGGCGTACGAGCCAAATGCTTGATAGCGCATAGCGTCATACTTGCAGGTCTAGAGATGTGTCACCCCCAACCGCTGCTAGAGGGAAACCAAATCAATGATCTGAAGGAAGGACTGATTGGAATATCGAATAACGAGATCTCGATCAAAGTCAAAACCTACCCTTCTGCCAGAATCATCAATGCAAAGATTACGTTCTGTAATATAATTTGGTGACATAGAAAGGTAAAGAAAAAAACCCTAGAAAAAATCATACAACGGATAGTCAATATCACTTAATATATATATATATATATATATATATATATATATATATATATTTCATCGCCATCTTCATCCTACAAGACAATAATAATAATATGAAAATAATTTGTTTTATATCTTTGGGTAGTTGTCATCAATAAAAAGCTAATCGGCCTTTAATAATCAATTCAATTTTGACAGATGTGAACGATTTAAGTTTATATCTATCTAACTATGAAAAATAAATTCTCTTAAATTAATAAATTTAAATTAATTATAACTTTACATTATAAAATATCTTAAACTAATCAATTTAAATTAATTATAATTTTACATGGAAAAAAATGTTTTATATTTATATTTCTATATATACTTTAAAATAGTATTTAATTTTTATCTTCTTATATACATCAACTTTTATATTAAATATTTACCTTTCTAACATATGAAGATTTCTTATTCTAATTAAAATTAATAAATTATAAAATTATTGGCTAAATTTAAAAAATCAAACTTATACTTGAAAAACAACATACTAAAATAAAAATAAAAAATTTACCTCATTTCATAAAAATAAAAATATTTTTTTTAACTTATAAAATAAACTAAAGTTAATCCCTTTATTATCATTATCAAGTATATTTATATCACACAATCATTTAAAAGTATTTTTATATCACACAATGAGTTAAAAGTTAACCAACTATATTTGGACTTTAATCAAATTATTGCACTATTGCACTAAGTCTCGTCCTAATACTTAGTTTCAACTAAATTACTGTATGTAGATGTCTTACCTGAATTTTATAACTAGCAATTGCCCCAAAAAGGTGCAATAATATGCCGATAGGTTTTTGTTGGAGGGTAAAATGGTTGAAAAAAGGAAACTAAAATCGAATTGGTGTTATGGGAAAAAGCCTCAAGAAAAGTACATGGACTAAAGTTTTTCCATAGTGTAGACCTAGCCTTGTACCATGAGTACCATCACAGACGAGCTATCAGATTTGCAAAGAAGGCCAAGGAAAGTTGAACTTTAAAATCCCAAATATCACAAATAGGCAATGAAATATTAAATGTAGACGAAGTTAACAACAAACTAAATATAGTTGGCGTTGTCATAGCATTTCTCTTAGACCAAACTAAACCTCTACATTTACCCAAGTCTAAATAATTTAGCTATAATTTTGTACAATTTTATATAACTGTGTACTAAACCTCTTCACCTTTGATATAAATTTCCACCTTCAAGTTGGCCCAAATTTTTTGCCCCTTCAGTAGATCTACTAAATAGTCCACCCTCCAAGTAATCTTCACCACTTATCACCAATTGCTATCTCTTCCAACCCGCCCATCTTCCAAGCTTAGTAAGGAAATCTACCTCTTTAACATATACATTAATACTTCTATAATAAATAATTTTATTTTTTAACTCATCAAAACTAGATTGATTGAGAAATGCCTATTTTAAAACTTTTCCAATGAATAAATTATTTTCAATCAAAATAATTTTATAATGCATAAAGCTTTTCTTACAATCATATAAATCAAAATTATTTTCAATGAACCTTAATAACCATCCATCCTTCTTATAAATATTAATAAGATACACTAAAAGGAAAAAATGGGAAGTAAAGTAGGTGTAATGAAGTGAAAAAGAGAATATTGAAATAAGTACTATGAAGAGTTTGCTATGTTGTTTTGTTTGAGTGGTCTAAGTGTGGTTCAATCAAGGTTTTTTATAAAGTATGATGTTTACATTTTTTGTTGATGGATTCCAATATTCAAAATGGATTGCAAGTTCATAACATATATGTTACACAATTTAAAGCTAATGAGAAACACAAAATGCAATGTAATACAAACCTTCAATATGGGCTGAGTGGGCTGCGTACACTCATTATGGAGAGTGTATGTTTACATGGTGCTGCAAGCAAGGTCCAATCTATAGCACTCTCTCTATCTAGAAACACATAACTCTATCAAATACAAACAAGTTTTACATAGGTATCCAATAATTCCAATACAATAAGTTAAAGACCACCTTGTTACATACATAGGATCCTGGGCCAATGTTTAAAAATAACACATTAAGAACATTGATTCTCTATTGTAAAAAAAAGAACTACATTGTTGCATTTTCAGGGTGACACAACACTACTACACAAACTCTAATAATGGCATGGAAGGCACAAGATTGACATTCAATTAATTTACCATGCACAACTCCTCTTTAAGTGTTTCCGTTTACAAATGCTCCTATAAGCATATCTATATTTCCCATGATCCTCATTGCCTCGTGATATTTGATCATTTTCTATAGAGACGTGACATTAAAGAATACTTAGTGCTGACATTGCGGTGTTCATGTCTCCACTAGTTTACCAACTTCAATGCTACTTGGGTTTCATTTATTGTTTGCGTTCTTACATTAGGTTGTAAGTCAAAGATTCTAAAATAGTGACTTCTCATGAGCACCCAAAAAGTGACATTTAGAGCATAAGGATATAAATAAGAGATCTAAGCTATGATGATACTTGTCAAGGAAAATATTATGTTATGCATTAGAAAGTGTCAACCAGTGACTATCCAACAACTTGTAATTTTTGAAGAATTCGACCTTGTTCCAGGCTAAATGCTTCCAACATATTTAAGGAGACTGAGATGAGATAATAAAGAATGATCTCATTGATTCATTAAAAGAAAGTTTGTTGGGATTGGCCAACATGATTTTTTCTTTTAATTTGGGCCATAGAACCCAATCCCTAATATGGGCATAAAAAATGTCTTTGAATGTGTTGAGGTTAGGTTGTATTAAATCCAGTACTTTACCTCAATGGAGAAATATGGTTTAACAATGTAAGGAATGATGATTAAAGGGAAAACCAAGCCTAAAACCTTGGCCTTTCCAATTTAGATAAAACTTAACAATGTCCTAGGCCTTCCATATACTCTAGGAAACAATGTTTCTTTCACCTTGCCACTAGCCGAAGTAAAAATAATAGTTTGTAAGTTGAATCTTGCCCACGATGTCTTGCCTAGGTATCCTTTGGAAAATTAAAGTATCTTTGGAACTTCCAAAGTTTCATGTCCTTCTAATGCCCTTCCAAAATTTCATTCCCTTCTGATGCATTGATAACCAATTTGTCACATGGTGTTGGCTTGAGTGTCGGTTCTATTAATTCCAATCAGCCCTAGTCTTTGACAGGGCAATAGAGGTTGTAATTAATATGATGGAATCCCTTGTCTCTCTCTGTACTCACCCAAAGAAAGCTAAAAATGGAGTTGTTGATAAGTACAAGTACACGGAACCCAATGTGAGGAATAATAGACATGGCTAGTTGCTAGAATCTTAACACAAATTTGGAAGATAGAAACCAAAGACATAAGCTTGGTTAATCATTTATCATTATTTTTTTCAAATCGCTATATAACCATGACGTACAAATCACTTAGAGAGGCTTGAAAGGGAATTTCCATAAACATAAAAATAAGGCCCAGTTGGATCTATGACCAACCTTGCTAAGCTAACCAAGTAGGACGTTTTCGTATCTTTTCCCATTGAATTAGGGACCTTAATGTAGTGCAAAATATATCGGGCCAGGCTATCATGTTATTCATATATTCTTGTTCCTCCAAGATAGTGAGAAAGGAATCATCTACAAAATGTCCACTAACAAGCTATTTGGTTCCTAGTTTACAAAGGGGTATATATTTCCTTAGAACTTGACCCACATGATGAGATACTAGATATCCCAATGTCTCAACTTCCCTGATGTGGAGATTTGGAGCTAATGGGAACCTTTATTGGATGAACATGAAAATATCCTTCCTTTGATTTGTAGTTGCTAATAGATAGTCAAGTTGATGCCACTAAGAAAAGGGTTTTCATTACATGGATAGAAGTGAACTCCAAGGCCTTGACTATGGCCATGTTGAAGGTCCACTTGAACCTATCATAATCCTTCTCAAAATCTATAATAATGAAAAGGAAATTGAGCACTAGACATCTGGTCAATTGATACCTTCTCAAATTGGAATGAAATTGTCTAGAATGAAGCTCCCCCTAATGAAGGCTATCTATTATGAATGTTTAACCTTGGGTAGAATATGTTTACATCAAAATCTGGTTCCTTGTATAGATTCTTAAAAGGGACATTTAGGTTTATTTCTTAATTATTCTAAAATTATTCAAGTGAATGTAAACCATAATGGCCTCTACCATGCAGCTGGTTTAAACCTACAATTAAATAAATGTAACACTGCAATACCCATCTTATAGTCACATCAAAATCTTCTTGAAATCTTTGTAGCAGTCAAGAAATCCAAAGGTCAATTGTTTCCTACCTGCTTTCTGTTAATATCTTGGACTTCCTTTCATCTACAAGAAGTCATTATAAAAATAGCAAAGCTAACCTTTTTGTACTATAGAAACCCAATAACATTGTGCAAACAATTTCTCATGAGAAGAAATTTGGAAGCAATCCATCTTCCTTCAAAATGTTTATAAGATTTTCCACCTTCTCCATTTTTCCCTTCTTACAACAGCGATCAATAATTGCATTGTAAGAAAGTATGTCAACCATAAAATCCTTTCCCTGGATATCATCTAAAAGTTAGCATAATAAAGTACTTACTTAGACCCCATTAAAAAAAGATGTAAGGAGTTCTATCAGCCATGCATGATTCTTGTAATACCCCCAGTTTGATCCCCAAAATGGAAATGGAAATGTATAAATTATGAAATCTAAGAGCCAAACAATGTAATATTTAATTGTACTTGGAAGAATAATCAAATAAATCACAAATTGTAGACATAGAATGATGACAAACATGGGAGCTATAATTCCAAAATAAAAGAAAGAAAGTAGGCATAGGGGGTGGGGCCAAAGAGAGAGAATATTCTTTTCTTGTAAGCCTAAGTCATTTACCTCATATTATCCTAAGTAATATCTACCTTGAAGTTAGTGGGGGAAGTAAGAAATGTGGGATTCGTAGGAAGACACATGGTGAGTTTTGAGCATGCAAATAGAATCCAGTACTTTTGGTTTTCATTGGAGTTATCCATCATTGTTCCAAAGGTTGTTTGAGAGCCTATGTTGTCATACTATCATTGTAATAGAATGAGGGGAATAGATGTTATGAAACTGTGTGAGAATTATGCCCATGTGCATGAGGAAATTACTATCCTTGAGTCAACTCCATTATAGTTGAGAATCCATGGGGTTCCCAAAAAATTGTATATACAGCATTCCCACACTACCTTCTAGTCAGCCTTTAAGATGATAAGCTTCTTTTCACTATCAAGTTCTAAGAAACATGGCCACTCAATAGGATAAAACCTACATAGCCCCTATTTAATCGTATTTTAATTTTAAATGGTGGCAATACACTTACATAAACTACATGATAGAGAAAGACAAAATATTCCACAAAACATAATCACAAAATAATCCACAAAACATAATCGCGACACTTGCCTTTCATAGCCAATGCATATGGCTACATGAAAATATTCATCACCAACCCATCTAACATGAAATTTTTCATTCTTGAAATGAATTTATGTATAGTGATCAATCATTTTTGTAAGCACTCTTCCACCATTCATTACATTAACCAGTTTAACAACTATAATTGTTCCGTTTGTCAACATTTTCCAAGAATTCAAGCAATCAAGTATTGGAAAGTACAATTTTTTTTACAATAAAAATAAAATTATAAATACTTTAATTGTTTAAAAACCTGCTCCTAAATGTGCTTTGCAAGATTGATTAGAATAGCCAAGGTAGACATATAGAAATCATATCCTTGTAAAAAAACATTAGCGTTAAAAGGCAATTTATGGAAAGAAATCCTTGTAAAATTTTGTAATTTCATAGTCAATATTGATCGTTCATCATTAGGTTACAAAATTCTGTAATTTCATAGTCAATATCTAATGGTAGAGATAATGTTTGTGTATTTTTTCCGAAGAAGGTAACCCTCTTTTAGAGAGGGAATTATATGAAGGATATGGTGGAGTTTGAGAGAGATTGTCAGAGATTGAAGAGGAGGTTGTAATGGATGTGTTGCAAGTTGTATCTTTTCATTTTGTTGGACAAAATAAAATGAAGGGTTGGCTATTTCTCAGTGTATGTATCCCATATCAAGTGAGCCACATATATTGATGTCTCTCTTGTACTGTGCTTTTATGTGTTTTATTTCCACATTTATTTTATTTTATTGCTTTGCTATATTATTTCTAGCATAGAATCTTCCTAGCAAAGGTAGTTACAATGACCAAAACAAGCAGATCCTAATATGAGCTTCTATAAATTGTTGCCAGATTAACAAGAACACATAATATGAAGTCTTCATTTTTTTCAATAAGCATCAGAGGGAATGTGTCGTTTCTTGGAATTGTTAATTGAAACACAAAAGATAGTTTCCTGATCCAAGTCTAAGGATACCATAAGGGACCAAAAACAAGATCTTTGGTTTCCACTGGCCCACTGATTTGATAATGTTTTTCTTACCTCATATTATGTGTCTATCTCAACTAAGAATGAGATCTTCAATAACACTTGGTCCATTAGTTTCACGATCTCCTTCTTTTCTAAGGAAAATCTCATGGGATCCCCTTGTATTCCCTAAAATATCCATATGGAGGGTCGCTCAACAACCCACCACAATAGGGAGTAGTATCCTTGAGGGATCCAATTGAAGTTGGACCTCTGAACTATGGCCTACCTATCAACAATATTCCTTTGGTATCAGTTGATTGAGCCAACCCGTGTTCTTTTAATTTGGTGGGGTGTTTATAGCCATGGAGAAACACACACAGTGAACAGGGAGTCCAAATAGTTCTATTGGTATCAATTACAAAGATAGTGGATCACTAGTGGATCTAGTTCTATTGTGCTCTCAATCTTCACAAGAGAATTGTGTACAAAACTCACACTCTTACCCCATCATTATCCAACATTTCTATTAGGGTACCCATAACTTACCTTTTCTGGATACCCACACTTTTCAGGGTGATTTTTGATGGAATAATTGCTGTTAGCTTTCTTCAACTCAGCAGGTGTGCAACCTTTTGACACTACCAACTTATATCAACAGATTTTGTATTGGCACTCTTTTTTGGTGCACATGCAAACATGGTTAATTACTTTAGTCTCTACTCTCACAACAACTATGAACCTCCTAGCGACTTGGAAAAAAATTATGTTACCAATCAAACAATATGTGTGCATTTGTATATGTGGAGCAATATGATCCAGAAGAGAAGCATTAAAGGAAAAAACACTTACAATTAGCTAAGCCATGCTGGCAATGAGGCTACTTACCATCGCATCTAAAGAAAGTGAGAAGATCCTAATCACTTAAACTTTCCCTCTTCACGATTGTCTCAATTGTATCTCATTTCTATGACACCTCAATCTGAGACAAGGCTCCTTCCATAGCATCTTTTCCTTTCAGTTTATGAAGAAAAAGCCCTCAAAGCTTATCATAATCAGTTAGATGGTCATCAATACTTATAACTTGTTTGGATGGAATAATGGCCTCTTGGGTTTCAGTTGTTAGCCGTGTCTTTCAATATGAAACAATGAATTGGGTGTTGTTTGAATACAATGAATTGTCTTCTCCATTGTTTCCAGAGCACTATGTTTACATAGGGCTAGTGATGGAAAATGATTATATGAGAAGCTCGAGATTCAGATGGAAATGAATACCATTTTAAAACAATATCCATATAGTTGTGTTTCTCATACAGTCGATGCTGTGGTCCATAACCCAAAATCCTCTGCTCCTACTAACCATATCTTGGAATAATCTCCCCTAAGTGTAAAAATCATTTGTCAATCAGAGTGATAATGACTCACCTTTCTTGCAAGAAGAGCATTATTGTTTACAATTCATGGTCGTTGAGAGGCTGGGTACGTGGCATCTTTCATCTTCTTTCCACTAATTTCGAAGGAAAAGTGTAACTTGGAAGCACACTAACAAAACAGTGAAAGACAACACACATATCGGTAAGAAGGATAAGAATCCAGAGGAAGTTTGGTGCACTAGGAATGGAAGCCACAGAAGAGGACAGAGAGTAGGAACAAACAAAGAAACCCACAAACATAGGACGAAAGCCGAGGCAATAGGAAAGTAAACCGCAGACAACTTGACTTCAAACATGTGTCCAAATTTAAATGAATAATAAGGTGGACATGTGTACAGTAGCGATTTGTCAAATGGACACCAATGCTGCTACAGTGTTTTAAAACCCACCCTTTGAAAGAACATTGTCTGTGTAGCTCAATTGATCTTTCCTATGTGTAGGCATAGAGTTTTTTAACTAAAACCCTCCTACCATGCATGTAACACCCCTCAACAACATGCACGCCTTACTCTGCACATAGCAACATGTAACATTACACATTCAACTTCAACAGCCAAAATTGTTCTAGGCAGCATTACGAATCCTACAACACCGAGTCCATTTTCAGTTTTACTTGATTGAATAGACCTTCTATGTTTTGTTGCAACTAAACGATTAATTGGTGAATACATTAAATCTTTCTTTCGCACCAGAGTGATATTAGAACCAGTGCCAAATACATCCTCATGCAACTACCTTCCAAACTGAACATATTTTTAATGCTTCTTATTCCCTCACAAATCTCAACTAAGGTGTATATACCAAGAAAAAGGTTGGAGTAATATCTTGTAGGTGCAATGAGATTCCTCTTATAATTCTGAACCACGATTTGTAATTATTTTCCTATCTATGGACTTTTCTATGACATGTTTCAAAATAAAACCATACCCTAGATGCTCTTAAAAATAGTTCTATACAATCTAATTGGAAAGTGTTTCATGGCTCTAAATTGTCAAATGAAATATCTTCAAAACGATCTCAGAATTTTCAATACACGTTGCACCATCACTTTAACAAAACATGTAAGTTCCAAAAGGTATGTACGAGCTTCTCCTCATAACTACATTTACCTTCCTTGGAGAATGAAGCTTATAGTTTGCTACTGTATGAGTATACTGCATTACATAATTAAGAAGAGTCTTATAAGCATCTTGAATAAAAAATAATCATGTATATCTTCACTCTTATTGGCTATTATGCCCTGCCAATGAGGCAAAATAGCAATAAATAACAATTGACTCAAATGGTGCAAGGAGCATCAGAGGAACAATATCATGCTTGGAAACCACACCAATTTTCACGGCCAACTGCTTCAACAAGTCTCACATATCCCACTAAAAGAGAGCCAAACGTTATACAAAAGGGAGAGATTTGCCTCGGCCTATTTTCCAAGACCCATAGTCTAGCCATGGTTGCAACTTTTCCTCCTCAGGGATGACACACAAATATAAGGGGATTGATTTTCCTTCGCTTCAAATCCATATAAATCCGCAACTCATTGATCATGGTGGCCTCTCTCCATCAGCCAAGTGCGAAAACTTGGGCGTACATCCTTGACTATTGTCTGCCTATTTTTCACGCATGCACAGTACAGCCGACGGGGCAGTGTAAACAAGCCGGAAGGCTGTTGAGAAGGTGTGAGCCTGGAGAGACCCACAAATCCCAATATGGAAGATTGTTGGACGGCTGCCGTGAAGAGAAAGAGAGGAGCCCGCGCTGCCTGCGTGTAAAGTTGAACGGCCAGGACTGTAAGGGATCGCCTACCTGTGTTGTCAAGGGATCATAGAAGTGATTGGTTGCATCCTGTAGGTTCCCGCTGTGTGAAGAGAGAAGATCTCTCTCCTTTGGAATGGTTTGAGATTATTAACCATTGATTGAAGTTGTGCCGAGAAGGTGCACCGTCTGATCAGATCCGTGAAAGGACCACTGGTCATGCTTCAAAATGATCGTTTCACCCACTCAACTTACTGTGCGATCATAGACAGAGGTCCGGAAGTCTTTGTCTGCGATGTTGAAGGCAAGGCAAGTCACCACCAGACACCAGACCCACGAGTCCGATTCTGATTCTGGACAGCACCCACGAGTCTGATTCTGATTCTGGACAACACTCTAGTCTGTAATTTCTCACCATACTTCTTTCTCCGTCGTCTAACATTGTTAAGCTCCAATGCAGGTAAGAGCTCTTGTTGGGATTGTGGTTCGCTTCTTGTGGAATGTGTCTCTGGAATAGTAATAACCTTCACATTCAGATTAGTCATATCGTGGCAACTCGCTATTGCGTTGATTGCAATGCAACCCATCATGGAAGTTTGTTTCTACAATAGAAAAGTTCTCGTTAAGACCATTGCAGGTAAGTCTGTAAAAGCACAGAACCAAGGCAGCCAACTGGCTTCAGAATGTTTTACCCATCATAGAACCATAACAGCCTTTTGCTTTCAGGAGAGAATTATTGAAATTTTCAACTCCACACAGGAAGGAACACGTAGGGAGATCAATAAACAATCATGGTACGCAGGATTAACCCTGGGAACGAGTCAGTTTCTGGAACTATGCTATGTGCCTATGGTGTTCTGGTATGGAGCGAAGCTTATGCAGCACAGACGTATCAGTCTCCCTGCCATTTTAAATAACTATTCTATATTTTCCAGAACCAGTCGATTGATTTCGGATGCTGGAAGTATAACTTCGGATCTGGCTAAGGGATTTGATGTTGTCACATCTGTTTTCGAAACATTGGACAGAGAAAGCCTTAGTGAACATCTCACATAGCACGTGCGATCCTGGGATATTAAAGAATACCCTTAATTTCCAGAGATATTGACCCAAACTCTTTTTGTTGAAACCCCTCCCAATACTTAAAACCTCCTCCCCACCCCTTTTTATACCTCAATCCTTATAAACCACCTTACCCACCCCAACCTTAAACCCCTCATCCCCCAATACCTGCAATATATTGGTTCAATTTTTAATAATTTTAAAACCCACAATATGAACTAACTTGATAGGATATTGGTTAACAAGACAATCCCCGTGCCTGCACGACCATAATGGACTTAACCCTGAGAAAGTCGAAGGCACTATAGAGTCGAATGGTGTGGACTTTGCTTATCCAGCTCGTCCAAATGCTATGATCTTGAGAAAATTCTCCCTTGAAATCAATGCAGGGAGCAACCTCGCAGTAGTTGGAAAGAGCGGGTGTGGTAAGTCCACCATCATTGGACTGGTAGAGAGATTCTACGATCCGCTGAAAGGGAAGGTACTCATAGATGACTAAGACATTAGGAGCTTCAATTTGCGCTCTCTGATAAAACAAATAGGCCTTGTAGGGCAGGAGCCAACTCTGTTTGCAGGCAGTATCAGAGAGAACATTGCGTATGGGAAAGAGAACGCCACTGAAGCGGAGATAGTAGAGGCTGCCAATGCCCATCAATTCATCTCGCAAGTGGAAGTAAATATATCATATTAAGTAGAAGTACACTGTAGGAGTTTCTATTTAACTGGTATTAATGAATGGAGAATATGTATTACAGGTTCTTCAAGGATGGGTATGAGACACGCATGGAACAGGGGATCGCAATTGTCTGGGGGTAGAAGCAGAGAATAGCGATAGCAAGGGCAATTTTAAAGAATCCAAGGATCTTGAACCTCAGGCGAACCTCCTGAACACGCAACTGAAGCAGCACTCGTGGCTGATTTTGATTAGGAGATAATAAGGGTACGTGGTCAAATTTGATTGGCTGCAAGGACGACGAAGTGAAGAGTGTCCAAACCAACTTCAGACAAAAAAATGCCCAAGGCATAAAAAAATGCCTACCGCATAAACATTAAATAACATCTATTAATTTTTAATTTATTTATCCATCCCCGGTTAAGAGGAGGGATATTTGTTCTATTTTTCTATCCTTCAATATGGATGGATTGCTGGCGAGGTATAGTTTGACATGTTCATCCGGCAACGCTAATTCTTTCGATATGCACTTTCACGAGCGTCAATCTTCTTCCTTCCTATTCCTACTTCGGGAATTATGTGAGAATATCGATATGCACTTTCACGAGCGTCAATGTCCTTCCTTCCTACTCCGGGAATTATGTGAGAATATCGATATGCACTTTCACGAGCGTCAATGTCCTTCCTTCCTACTCCGAGAATTATGCGAGAATATCGATATGCACTTTCACGAGCGTCAATGTCCTTCCTTCCTACTTTGGGAATTATGTGAGAATATTGATATGCATTTTCACGAGCGTCAATTATGTGAGAATATCGATATGCACTTTCACGAGCGTCAATGTTCTTCCTTCCTACTTCGGGAATTATGTGAGAATATTAAGTTTCTAGTTTCTGCTAATCCAAAATACATTAATCTTTCGTAAACCTTTCAGCTATAATTCAAATATTCGAATCACAGAGAATATCAAAATCATTGGTTCAAATGATTTATCGATCTATTAAAGTTGCAGGGCGCTGGACAGCTTGGGATTCTCCCAGAAAAGGAGGATCAATGTACTATGGGCTCTTGAACATTAAGAAATCAAAATCGAATTTTAAATTAATTCTGATTTTGGTCTTAGTTTCATATCTCATAATCTTCGGATGCATAAATTGGATTAGTCCCATCATCGAGCTATGTAAGAAACATGGAGTGTTCTATTCATTGAAATTTTCCTGTATCTGTGAAATGTTAGGTTCATTGCAGGTGAATTGCTTTTGTAATTTGTTAATAGGGAAAATGCCCCATTTCCTGTTTCAGATCATGGCTTCGGAGAAGAAACGCGTGTCGTTCTCGCAAATCGTCCACTGGAAATCAAGAAAAAAGGCTTCATTTCAAAATCGAACCCGCAACCCAACAACGTCGGCTGTTCTTCACTCATTGAGGGTAAGTGACCGCCCATTTAATACATGAGATGAGAGCTGAGGCAAGATAGATGATGAATCTAATTTGGGCATTATATTTGTACTTTGTTTTCTCAGGAATCGGTGTAGAAAAACGTAATAAGACTAAGACTCGGAGGCATGGCGGAGAGATTTTGTGCTGCGATCGGTCAGACTTTCGGACAGACGTCTGTTATTTGAACGGGGATGTGCGAACCCACTCTGAATCTTCCTCTGTTTTCCTTTACACCGGCCATGATAACAACAGTACGAGAGAGAAGAAAATCAGACCATATACACGCAAATGGGAGAGCAGTATCATGAGCACGATTGACGAAGTCACTCTTAAAATACTGAATCCGAGTGATCAGAAGGGGCACGAACAGCAACGAAATTCGTGCCAATTGCAGCACTCGGCTCCTGCAGTGGTTTTCTCCACAGGAGGATACACAGGAAATGTTTACCACGAGTTCAACGACGGCCTATTGCCTCTGTATATAACTTCACAGCATCTCCAGGGGAAAGTTGTGTTCGTAATTCTAGAATACCATGGCTGTTGGATGATGAAGTACTGAGAACTTATAAAGCAGCTGACGAATTACCCAGTTATTGATTTCAGAAGGATAAGAGAGTCCATTGTTTTCGAGAGATGATTGTGGGGATGAAGATAAATGACGAGTTGACCGTGGATCCATCACTTATGAAAAATGGTAAGACCATTAGGGACTTTCAGTCTCTCCTCGGCAAGGCGTATGCTCCCCATAGATTAACAAATTGGATTAACGAATCCTTTACTGTACCTCTTCATGAATTCAACGGTACTTCTGTGTCTAGGAGCGTTTTAGTAACCGACGCCCTAAAGCCCAAATTGGTAATTATTTCTCGGCAGAAATCGAGAGTGATGCTGAACCAGAAAGCAATAGAGAAATTAGATCAGAAAATAGGGTTCCAAGTGGAAGTGTTAAATCCCGAAAGAAGCACAGAGATGGCAGAGATGTTCAGAATTTTGAATTCCTGTGATGTAATGCTTGGGGTCCACGGTGCTGCCATGACACACTTTTTGTTGATGAGACCTGGTTCTGTGTTTATACAGATTGTCCCTTTAGGTACAGCCTGGGCTGCTGCTACTTATTATGGACAGCCTGCCATAAAATTGGGCCTCAAATATATAGAGTACAAAATAGTTCCAGATGAGAGTTCTCTGTATGAAAGATATGAGAGAAATGATCCTGTTCTTACAGACCCGGACTCCATAACCAGTAAGGGATGGTGGGAGACGAAGAAGGTTTATCTGGATGGTCAGAACGTAAGGCCGTCGTTGAAACGTCTTAAAAAGGAGCTTGCCACTGCGCATGCCTATTATTTCTCCAACTCACACACGGCAACAGAAAAGAATCGAACAGATGGGTAAAGCATGTTTATTGTATTGTATGCATTATATTGGGTCAAAGTTTCAAAAACAAGAGATTTCGAATCGTAAAATCAGGATGTCATAGTGTTTCGGGAAGTTGAATTTAGTTTTACAGTTGTTGAACTTTTTTTTAGTGTAACTTAAACAATAAAAAGTGTGATTTTAAGTTTTAAAAAGTTCCAAACTTAAATATAAAATTATTTAGACAATTCATTTTTTATTTTGTACTATGTTAGTGATGTTTTTTTAGGAGGACCTGGTTTTGATGGTGAGCTTTGATCTACTTATGTGTCTAGAGATCATAAAACTATTTAATATAATATCTCTTTTAAGTGGAACCACAAGTTTGCCACTACCTCAGAGTGTCTCATGACTTCAACTAGGCTCTCATTAAAATTGAACCTTACCTAAATGTAAAAAAATCTTAACTCTTCCTTAATGAATTTAATCCCTTTATTACTCTACTTAAAATATCATTTTTAATAAAGTTGTTAATTAAAAATATCATCATTATTATTATTATTTAATTATTATTCTACTTAAAATATCATTTTTAATAAAGTTGTTAATTATTAATATAGATTCCAGTTTTTAACAATTAAATTTAACTTTATGCATTAGAAATACAATTAAATAAATTATTTAAAATAACTTTCTTTTTCTTTTTTTTTTCCAAGAGAAAAAAGGGTAATTTCATTCATCTATTGAGATCAAAATTACATTCTGTAGATTCATTGTGACAACGAATTTTCCAAGACCTATAACCATAGGTTCCATTGATGAGACTTTTACGTCTGCTTTCAAAATGCAAAAATTTAGAGGAGTTCTGTCTTTCACAAGAGAAACATTCTGTCCCACCGGACTAAACATGCTGTTACATCCTTATACAATTTTGCAAAATAGTAATATAATTATCATACCAACTCAAGTGTCAATCTATATATGGCCTGTGGTAAAACTCATAGCTCTGCCCGTTCCTTTCTTCACGAATTTTCCAAGTGCCAAAGTCCATACGCAACCCTTCTTTGGATGCCTGGTCCGCTTTTTTGTTATTTTCCCTGTATACATGCCGGCAGGAGAAAACATCAAAAGTTTAAATGATAGTCTGTATAGAAGATAGTATATTAGCAAGTCTAATATTTTTGCATTCTTGTATTTGCATGGTCCAGTTGATAACATTCATGGAATCACCAAGAACATTCAGCTTGTTAATACCCTTCTCAGTGGCAAAGATGAGAAGTAGCTTTAAACTCATAAGTTCTGCAAAATTATTCGAGCCCACTCCCAGGCCCATGGTAATGGTGAAGAAATGTGATTCAGTCAAATATAGTAGAGCCCCCCCGCCACATAACTCATTTTGGGCTGCACCATCAAAAAAACCCCAAGGATGGGTTTTATCCGGGTCAAAGTCCAGATTCCTTCTCTGTTCAGCTGCTCTAATATACTCAGGACGTGCTTTATATAAACCCACAGATTGAGCACTGGTTAAAGCGGGTATATTAACTTTATCCTAGAAAATGGATCCATTCCTTGCCAGCTAGATCCCCCATATTACTATCAACGGTAAAGTTTTAAACTTAGAGTGTGAAAAGGATCTCCACCAGTTTTCCCACGCGCTGTTCACAGTAATTCCTTCCCATCTATGGTTCAGCCCAACCTGGCTCATACATTCTTTCCAAACAGCAATCGTGAATGAACAAGAGATGAATAGATGTGGAATCGTTTCCAACTCCTTCTTGCACAAGACACACCATCCCGGACCCTGAAAACTTCTCTTCTGCAAGTTGTCCCAGGTCGGAACCCTGTCTTCTAGCACACACCACATGAAAAGTCTTGCTTTTGAAGGGCACTTTAGCTTCCATAGGGATCTCCACCACCAAACCTCCTCCCTACCCCCAACCTCAGCACTTAATATCAAATATCCCGCCTTTGGGGTATAAGCCACACCCAGATCCAAATCCCAAATTAAGTCATCCTCCTGCTCCGTGAGCTGAATATGTGCCAATTGAAGACCTCTCATATAGTTTTCATAGAAGGGCGTTTCATGTTCCCCCTGTCCCAGTAGTTCTGCAGTTTTCCAATGTTGGATCCAAGGATCCTCAGGTCTCTCTTTAGCTAGTTGGTTTAAGGCAGAGATTCCCCTTAAAGCAAGAGTATTGATGACTTCCTTAGGCAGCACATGCATTTGTTCACTCCCCAGCCATGGATCCTTTCCAACTTGTACCTTTTCTCCATTTCCCACATCCCAAGACAGATTTGATTCGATTAAAGAGAAGGATTTCACCACAGCCTTCCAGATAACCGATCCCCCAGTGTGTGTCTTTCTGGGCCTTCTGATCCACTCCTCAATCCTCTCATGAGGAAAATATTTCTGTTTGATAACACGAGTCCATAAACTTGTAGTTTTGATCAGTCTCCACCCCCCTTTTGCAGCCAATGCTTGTGCAAACAGGAAAATGTTTTTAAGGCCCCAACCCCCAAGTCCTTTTGGGACCGCTATTCTCTTCCAGCTAACCTAGGGAGTCACCTGTCCTTCCTTTTTACCGCTCCATAAAAATCTGAAGTAGATCCGCCTAATTTGTTCAAGAATCCCTTTCGGAATCCATGAAAGTGACATCCAATAAACTGGTATGGCTTCTAAGACAACCTTAACCAGTACCAGGCTCCCAGCTCTTGACAACCACCTATAGCTCCAAACCTGTAATCTTTTCTCAACCTTACCAACAAGCCAGCTCCAATCATTTTTCTGGTAAAAGTTGGCTTTTAAAGAGAAGCCCAGATATTTTAAACCCGTATCAAGTTCTGAGATGGTAAATGGAAAATTTTCAAAGAGTTCAAGCTCTTCTTCCGGGTGTAACAGATGTTTAGTAAGTGTTGATTTTTCCACATTTATATCCATCCCAGTTGCTTTTGAAAAGAGATCCAATATCTCCTTCAAGACCCGAGTATCCCCTCTGTCTCCAGAACAGAATATCAGAACGTCATCCACAAATAAAAGGTGGGTAATAGTTAGCTAATCACCAATACATATGCCTGAGAAACGGCCCAACCTCTTTGCCTCATTTATAGCCCTGCTTAAACCTTCTGCTACCAGCAGGAAAAGCAAAGGGGAGAGAGGACACCCCTGTCGCAGACCCCTCTTAGCATGGAAAAAAGGGGTGGCCGCCCCATTTATTAGAACAACAAAGGATTCAGTAGTTATACACGACATGATCCATCTAATGAAATTTAAACCAAACCCCAGATGAGTTAGTAACAGTCGGAGATAAATCCAACTTACCTTATCATACGCCTTTGAAAGATCGATTTTCAGGATGGCCCCTTTGATACTCCAGCTCTTCAAACTATGCAAACCTTCCTGAGCCACCCCGATGGCCTCATGGATCTGTCGGCCTTCCAAAAAACCGAATTGCTCTGCTGAAATATTCTCAGATAATATAGCTTTTAGTCTACGAGCAATAACCTTCAATACAATCTTATAGATACAGTTGCATAAGGAGATGGGCCTAAATTCATTGAGAGATACTGGATTGTCTGTTTTAGGGATAAGAGCTATGAAAGTGGCATTGAAACTAGCTGGAATTCTTCCTGAGATTCGGGAGTCTTCAACCACCCGTAGCAGATCCAAGCCCAGTACCTCATAAAAACCCAGGAAGAATTCAATCGTCCACCCATCTGGCCCAGGACTCTTGTCTTTTTGAAAACTGCCCAGTACTGCCTTTAATTCATCTTCGTCCACAGGTTCCATCAGCCTCCTATTGTCCTCCTCCTCTGCAAATCTCGGAAACATCTGAGAAACCCTAATAACTTCCGCAATGGAAGCCTGAGCAGGCGCCCGAAACAAAGTTTCAAAGTGGTTCACCCCACAACTAGCTTTTCCTTCAAAATCAAAATGTTCCAGTCCTGCTTCATCTTTCAGACACCATATAGTATTAGCGGCTTTTCTGCCCCTGGTGTATGCATGAAAGAATTGGTATTTTCATCCCCACATTCTAACCAGATCGCACGACTCTTGAGTCTCTAGGCTTCCTCCCTTTCCATTAAAATAGTATTCCTTTTGCCTTCCAAAAAAACCAGGGCTTCTTTTGATTCCAAAGTCACGAAGCCGCCCCCTACCCCTTCATAGATCTGTAGGAGTTCAGCTTCTACTTGCTTTAACTCAGCATCCTCTCTCAGTCTTTTGGCTATAGCCCAGGATTTGATCTCCCCTTTTAATCTTTTAATATTCTCTGCAAATTGAAAGGCAGCAGTTTTGTCAAGAGTTTCATCGAAAGACCTCCAGTGTTCTAGGAAAAGATTTTTGAAAGATTCATCAAGAAGCCAGGTCTTGTTAAACTTCAAAGGACTAGGCGGATTAATTGGCCCTTTTTTGATCTCAAAGAAGATTGGGAAATGATCAGAGTTACCTCCACTTCCAACCCATTGCCTAACCAGAAAAAACCTGTCCACTAACTGCTCTGCCACCAGAAACTTGTCCAGCCTTTTCGCCACCCTTGCTTCTCCTCCCCTGTTATTCCGCCAAGTAGGCTTCAGCTTAATAGGCTCAATATCCAAGAGAGTATTTTCAACCAACCTTTGGAGGAAAAAACCTGCTTGTGGATCCATTTGAGTAAGAGGGCCCCAAATTTCAGTCTGACCCAGCGAAAAATTTAAATCACCTCCAATCACAACCGAGTCTCCTCTGAGGAGAGGATCCTGAAACAGTGCATCCCAGAAAGGAACTCGGTTCAAATATGGCCCATAAACATTGATCACAGATAAATTAGTGCCCAAATCAGCTGATAAGAGCTCAACTCCTAGAACAGAGTCCCTCCCCCAAGAATTCATCAGCTTCGCCGCACTTAACTTCCATCCCACAACCAATCCCCCAGATCGAACCCTAACATCCAGTGTCACAAAAGACCATCCTACCAACCAACTCTCTAGTCTTTCCTTAATGACATCCCCTAATCCTAAAGTCTCTTGTAGCAGAATCACATCAGGGTGTTCAAGAGTAAGCACCCTTTTGAAGGCTGATTTCTTTTTGGGTCTAGCCAGCCCCCGACAATTAAAAGACATAATCTTCATTTCCTGACATGCTTCCGGGCATTCACCGCTCTAAGTGCCCTCTCAATAGAGAGTTGTTTCCCCTCCCAAAGATCATTCTTGGCCCTCGACTGTGCCTTTGATAAATGTGAAATTCTGCACCTTCCCTTCCGCACCGGTTGTTGTTCTTTCCCCAGACCCCCCCTGACTTTTTCGTACAAGATCTAAGGAAATACTCGGATTCTGAAGTCTCAGGAGATGATAAAACCAAATCCTCAACCCCCCTCCCAGGATCCGGCTCAAGGGGCAAAGCAGGGTCCGTCGACAAGGGAGAATTTACAGCAGAAAGGTCAAAAATGGGTTCAACAGGGACACCCACCAAATCAGAAGAAACCCTAACCTGGTCAGCAGTCGTGGACACAAAGCCTTCATCTGAAGGGCCCAATAAGGACAGGTTTTTTAACCCCTCCACCCAATCATGTCCAACCAAAGTGCACTGATTTAATAATAAATTTATAGAGGGAGAAAGGGAATAAGTAGAAATACCCGGGATAGGAGGCCCCAGAGACACATCTGCTTCCACAGGTGTAGTGAGTGCAACCACGATTGTAGGAGCAGGAAGGCTGTCAGCACGAACAACAGGTTCTCCTTCAATATCTAGACTTGACGGATCCGAGTCTTCTGAAGTCCTCTCGTAGCCTGAACCCTCTGTCACTAGCACAGGTTCATTTGATACCAAGTCAATAGGGTCTCCTTCTGAAGCCACCTTTTGCACTTTTCTCTTCCCTCCATTTATGGTGCGTAATGGGAGGCGACACTCTGATACCAGATGTCCATATGCATGGCATCTCCTGCACCTGAATGGCACATTTTCATAATCCAAAGGTTGAGTGATGATATCAGGCCCCCAATCCAGGTCAATGGTCTCAGGAAGACCCTCGCGAATGTTCACCTCTACCAGAATGTGGGCCACTTGTTTATAATGGGTCTCCAAGTATGTTAAATCCACTTCCAAAAACGTTCCCAATATATCACCAAGCTTTCGGAAATGAATAGGATCCCAAAAATGTAGAGGCAAACCTAGGAGCCTAACCCAGATGGGAATCTTGTCAACTCTCTCTCGGCTAGCATCGAAGAGAGGGTGCCAAGGCTTCAGCAAAACTGGCAAATGATTCAAGTGCCAATTTTTATTCAGGATTAGTCTCATATCCTCCTCTGTGTTGACCACTACAGCAAACCAACCACGGAGTAACATGTCCACTACCGGAGCATAACCCAGAATCTCTCTCCAGTTATCATCCACCCAATCCACCACCGTTTTTCAAGCAAAGTTTTTGCCCATGACCCTGCCCACCAGCGTGTTCTGCGACATCGCTAAAACCCTATCCCATTCAATATCTTCCCCCACCGCATAGCTGCCCACAATTCTGGATTTTACCCAGCTCCTCTTACGCCTTTTGGAAGTGCCTTTTATGTTCTCTACTACCCCTATCGAGGTCGCTTCAGCACCCTTCGGCAGCCCAGCATCAGCGATAGGACTCGCACAACCTCGATGCTCTGATAAAACCAGCGGTCCCCTCCAATCCACTGCAACACCACCTCCCCCCTCTCCACATGCTAGTTCAACCTGCCTAGCCACCCCTGCTGCCGCTACACCGTCAAAACCTTCCACTACTTCAAAACCCTCCTCCAAGTCCGACACCGAAAACCCTAAATTCCGGGAGAAAAAATCCCCAGCTTCCCTCCAACTTGAACTGCCTAGCAGATCTACCTTGAGCCCACTGAAATCCTCAGATTCATCCGGTGAAAGGCGATGTGGTGAAAATGAGAGAAAATCCGAGGGTGAAAAGTCAGAAACCGGTCTCTCCAGCCCCAAACCGGTCGTTCCAGTTCCTTCGGGTCCCAGCCTCGGGAAACCCTCCAGGACCTCCCTCAACCCTCCAGCTGGCACTCCCCACACATCCTGAGCCTCCAGGTGGTCACTGGAGTAATCAACCAACTCCAAGTCTTCCATCACAACCACAGTAACCGATCTTTAAGCAAATCCTGACAAAGAACCGTTCTGCAGCAAACCCAAGCCGTTAGCATTCAGAAAACCCTACCAAGCGAGCATTAAACAAATACCCATGAAACCGCTGTGAAATGGAAGAAATCCTGCAAATAATCCAACGCGGTCATGATGATGGAGACAGGGGGTGGTACGGTCAGTGACCCACCCCCTGTCATCTTTGTACGTTCAGTAGCTCGTTGCCTCCATTGCCTTTCATGAGCTCCAATGTGAACCACTTCCCTTTCTTTTTCTTGTTCATGTTCATTCTACTATAATTTCTGATTCATTCTAATTTTTTTATTTTTTTATTGTATTATTATTTGAATAGCTATTTGTTTTCAAGGTGTATTTGGAAAAGAAAAATATAAAAAGAATTATTATACCCTCCCTCTCTTAAAAAATATATATATATGTCAGCAATAATACTTCGATAACCACTCGACCCTGCCGCAGGCATATGAACCTTATCAACTAAAATTTTAATTTTTGTTATAATAAACAACCGCACAAATAAAATCAAACTTTATTTTATTTTAAAATCATAAATATAATCCCAAATTATACCACCATATAATAAAATTTAAATTAACTGAATATGAGGACCGTCCATAGTGAATATGTTTGGTCGAATTTTAATTTTTTTTAGGAAAAACGACTGCATTCTGCCCATTCCACATAAAACTTTAGCTTATAGCGAAATGTTAAAACCGCCGTATATATCCAATATATGCTTCATTTTCAAAACATATAGATTTTTTAAATGTTTTACTAGGCGGCGATGTGGTGGATGGTGAGTGGCTCCGCCCTGGTGGATGGACAGCCCCACCACCAGTCCCTTTGCATTTAGAGGTGGCCGACGGGTGGTGCAGATCGATTTAGAGGCAACGGGGTAGAGGGAATAAGAAGATGTCGCCACCAGCGGGGCGACGGCGGGGGATGGATTGGATATGCACCTTGATGGTTATGTGAATGCGCAGCCAGGAGTATGCTGCCTTGCTGGAACCAACGTTGACGGAGTTGGAATGGAAAGGAATGGCCAGGCCCAAGTTTGATTTGGGTTTGCACTTGGAGAAGGGCTACGACCCATTCCATTTTTCAATGTTTATTGTTTTATATATGTAATTTTAAATTTAATTTAAACGAATATGTTATTTTTAATAATATTTTATTATTTCTTATAAAAAATAAATATCAACTTATTATAATTAAATTAGTCTTCATTCTTTATAAAAATAAGTATCAACTATCATTACTCATTCCTAGATAGAGATTGAGGGTCTGGGTCCTTTGAACTTAAACCAAAGCTAGAGATTGAGGGTCGAGCTATCATTGCTCTCAAAGGGTGAAGGAGCAAAGAATTAAGGTTGAATGAAAAGGTCGTTGTACACACAACTTCAATTTATTCATCATTATGATAAGACAATGAAAATTAGATGTGAGTGGGAGATTTCAAGCCTTGCGAAAGGTTGGGTGTGATGATTTTCATACTAAGATTTAATTAATACAAAAGGTGACGAAAGGGAGTTTTATTCCCCTTCCTTTCCTCATGACATCAAAGGAAAATGATACTTCGACATTGCATTCATGGAATGGAGAGATACCAAATGTCACGCCTTCCTCATCCAAAGTTTTAACTTTTCTTCCATCAAAGTGACTCTGAAAAGGGTTGTATTTTAAAAACATTCAGTTCATAATAAAGTTTTTTTTTTAATGGTTCTTGCATGACGAGCTAGACAATAAGAAAATAGGCTCCAATAGCATTCACTTCCAAGTTATCTCTTTCCTTTCATAGTTTAGGGTCTAATAAGCCAATAAAACATTAATAATAAGTTATCTCTTTCCTTTAATAGTTTAGGGTCCAATAAGCGAGTAAAACATTTATTTTATTATAAGCGGCCAGCCTTGCACTATTTACCTGACATTAAAATTGTGTTATGATAAAGACCACAACCAAGTTCTCGTAAACACAACCTATTTTCCGAATGTCAATGAACTACAATTTTCTTAAGCCTCATCCACATAAATCTCTACAACACACTCTAGGAATATAAGAAGGTGGTCTCACTCAACTCGGAGATTTGTGTTTTTGTCAATGTATTTTCCAAGTTATTGCCTTTGCTCTTGGACATCAGTCTTATTCAGTGTACCCCCGATGCATTAATAATGTGGCTGACGTAGCATCTTCTCGAACTATTATGGTTCAACTGGAAGCTCAACTTATGAGAGGCATAACTTTGCGTTCGAACTTTGAATTACCTATAATTTGGGCTGTTGGAAGGGTCTCTAAGCGTAGAACATTGTAACAGGATATCACACTAAAGTGATAAAGTTTGAACCTAAAAAATGTCATTTTATACATCAAAAAGGCTCTATAAGTTTTTATACCCTGTTTTTCTAAACTAGGCCCCGTAGCCAAAATATACCTATAGGCTAATTATTCCAATTTTTTGCACTTGAAACTATCAAGATAAATTAGAAATAATATATAGATCGTCCATTAGATTATTTTTTCCCGAACACCATCCAGTTTACTCTGACCGTCTTATTGTCTGACAACAACACCACGGACGTTAGCAACACGTCTCTAATAGTACCTTTTTTACAAGTCTTGATTTTGAAATTTGAAATTTCAAAGGCCCCCTCTATCCTCTCCTCCATGAATCCATTGAATACATTATACCCGTGCTTCCGTCTTACGAGGTGAATGACTCACATCCATTGCAATAACAGAAAAATAATAGTTGATGAAGCCATGGCGATTCAATCTCGAGGCATCCAGGTAGAAGGGCTCTAGCTCTGAGCTCTGTTCTAAACAGGAGTTGGAAATGGTTTTTTGATGAGGAGATTTACTTTGCTATAAATAGGAGACTTGGCACGTGCTCTGCTCTTGGATGAGAACCTTTTCTTTGCAAATAGGGGAGTTGGCATCACTTTTGGGTTTTTGTTTAATATTCAATTGTGACATGCAAGAGGCGTTTGTGTTACGAAATTAACATTTTTAATTTGCTAGACTCTATTTGAATTTTGATGAGCCTGTCTGATATGTTGAAGCATGAACCATTAGGATCTAATAAAATTATGAGGGAGTCTTAGAATAATTTTTTCATAGAAGTGAATGAATCCCAATAATGTTACGATAGTTTAACCTAGCTCAATGACCAGGTAGATGAATAGGTGGATGAGAGGAACACAATACAAAACATGTTTGATGAGTTGATTGATGGGAAAAATAATTAATCACAAGCACCAAGGATGATTCCAAGATTTAGTAAGAGGGATAAAGGTAAGACCCAATAATGAAATTGCAGAAAATATTAGAGTAGCAAACAAAGCATGCTTTAAGTTATGGAATTCAATAGATGACATACTATATAATTTTGGCATGGCCTTGATTGATGAGTTAGATAAATATGTATGAAGTTGGCTATGAATATCTAAATTAGATCAGATCCAAGATGAAAGTAAGGAAAACATTAAAGAGCCATTGGAAATCAATAAAGAGGATTTTAACAATTTTTTTACTGTACCAGTTAAACTTGCAACTTTATCCAATGATTATGCTCAAAAGGTACTTGAAGAGTGACATCTATAGGACAATATAAGATGGAGAAATGCATATTGAAAATATGAAATACTTGTATTTCCCAGAACACTACTCAAGGCTCATCACATGTGGAAAATGTACAAGGATGGTTTGAGTTAAAGAGTTTTTGTAAAATCTGTAATAAGAATCTGTTGTAATTGTTTAGTTGAGGTAGTTACTTGAAATTCCTCAACAATTTTCTTTAAAAGGGAAAGCATTCAAAGAGAAAGGGGAGTTCTCACCCGTCTAAAAATCTTGCAATATTATTATTTTGAAGCAATGAAAATCAAATGACTTGCAATTGTTGAATATTCTACTATTTATTTTAGATTTTTCTTTTATTTTCAGTGAATGCCAACTCCTCTATTTGTAGAGCAAAGGTTCTCATCCAAGAGTAGGTGCCAAGTCTCCTATTTATAGCAAAGTAAATCTCCTCATCTAAAAACCATTTCCAACTCTTGTTTAGAACAGAGCTAAGAGCTAGAGCCCTTCTACCTAGATGCTTCAAGATCGAATCGCCATGGCTTCATCAACTACTATTTTTCTGTTCTACTTTTTCTCTTTTTGTAATGGCTGTGATTCATTCACCTCGTAAGGCAGAAGCCATGAGTATAATGTATTCGTGGGAGAGAGGATAGAACGGGCCTTTGAAATTTCAAATTTCAAAATTGAGACTTGTAAAAAAAGGTGCTATTAGAGACATGTTGCTAACGTCTAAGGTGTTGTTTTCCGATAATACGATGGTCAGAGTAAACTAGACGGTATCTAGAAAAAGTAATCTAATGGACGATCGTCGAAGAAAAAAAAACTCTGGACAAAATCGTCGACTAGTTAGACTACTCCATAAAGTAAGAATTTTTTTAGACACATAAAAATATAACATTATTATTTATCTATCTTTATAAATTGAATTATTTTTAAAGATTATCATGTAGTGGGTTGTTCTTGGAATTTCAATCTAAGGTGGTGTCAACTTTTCAAATTAAAGGGATGGATATTAGCTACGTGGCGGAAAATAAATGCATAACACAACTTAAAGTAAAATGCAACATAAATTTATGTAAAATGAATTTATTTCCAATTTTCCAAAATATACAAAATCCAAAACATACCCAAAATATATATCTATATGTTTCAAAAAGCATAAATTTATTTGAAACAAGAACGATGTCGAAAACATATAAAAAAGAAAAAACTAAATATTAAAAAAACATAAATTTATGTGAAAATTTTGTTTCTAATATTTATGAATTCATTAAATCTTTTGGAAATAATAAAAATCTTTTTAATGTTTCAAATCAAAATCTTTTGGAAATAATAAAAATCTTTTTAATGTTTCAAACCAAATTTGATATACAATTTACTAACATAATTGTAAAAAACACAAATATTCTAAGTTGATAAAAATATTTTATAAAACATAACCAAAACAAATTAATAAAAATATTCTAGAAAACATTATTAACATTATTAGTGATTATAACCTAAAAATAAATAGAAAAATAATTGATAAATTAAGATGTCAGATTTTATGAAAAATAAAAATGAGTTAAATTTGGATCTACTAAGTTTAAGTAATAGTTTGCAAAAGCAATCCAAAAAAGTAATTCATATTCAATTTCAATCCCCTAGAGCGGAGCCTACAATGCTCCTATGCTTGATGAGACTGAAAACAAATAAATTTAAATAATTAAATTTATTTTAAAAACATATAAAAATAATTTAAAATCTCACAAATTTAAAATATGAGCATGCATTTGCTAAGTTGCTATAATACTTGAACTCCAATCTAGGTTGCTTAGATGCTTTGGAGTTAATCTAAATATAGCATACTCCAATTCTCTTGAGTCTCGCTCCGATACTTGAACTCCAATCTAGGTTGCTCAGATACTTTGGAGTTAATATGGAGCATACTCCAATTCCCCTAAGTCAACCTAACCTAGATCTAACATACTTGAAATGCAATCTAATGTATTTATCATGGTACATACTTGAACTCCAATCTAGGTTTATCAAATACTCCAATCGAAATTAACAAATTTCAAATCTAATTCCCTCAAGTTAATCTAGATATAGCATACTCAGATTCCCCAAGTCAAGCTAAATCTCACATATTTGAAATCCAATCTAAGCTTAAGGTTTATGGTGGGTACATTGTGCTGAATTAAAACATTAGAATTCATGAAATAACCCCTTGAACCCAGCTAGTTCGTGTTGGGTGAATGGTTAATGATCTCATAAATAAGTAAATTGCATGCCTCAATAATAGTACATGAGTTTTTTTTAAATATATATATTAATTATTAGTAATATTATGTTATGATTTATGATATGTAGATAAAAATTTAGTATGATATATTATTTTAATATTTTTATGATATATAAAAAAAGTAGTATGATATATTACTTTAATATTTTTTAAATAATAATAATCTTTTATAATTTGTATATAAAAAATTAATAAAAAATATGATAAATTATAAAATAAAATTTTACTTTTAAAATGAAAAAACAAATTTACTCTTAAAATGAAAAGATAAAAAAAAACTGTAATTGTTTTATTTTAAATTTTATTTACATGATAAAAATAATTTATCTATTGTTATGACGAGTTAGAAAACTCTTGACTGGCAATGACTACTTCCATTTTGATGAGGGAGGCAATTGTTCCATAATCTCATATCATTGTCCTTGGTGAACATCTTTAATTATTATTATATTCTTGCATGATTATAATAATTAACAAGTGCTATCTATTAGCTAGTCTTTCTCGAAATTGCATTTCAAAATAATGAAGACAATATGATAACATTATTGCAGAGTTGGTGTCATTTAGTTTAGATATAATAAATTGCATGTATATTTCAAAAGAATAAAGATAATATAATATAGATAACATGAATAGCCTTTGCCATAAGTATCATTGGTTTAGAGACTATACTCAAACTAATTTTAACAACTTTTTTAGGTGTACCACATAGTGTAAAGGTTGAGGGTTGTTGGCATAATTTTAACAAATAAATTAAGCTTTAATTTTGCCATACATTAATTTGTATATTGTAAAATTTTGTTAATTTTTTAACGATTATAAATTAAATTAAATAATATGAAATAATATTAATAAAACAAGTAAAAACAATAGCCTTTAAAATATTATATTAACTTCAAATTTTATTAAAACGCGTAGTTATAAAAACTATGTAATGCAATACGATAAAGGGATGATTTCAATTATAATATAATGACTTGTACAAATGGTTAAATACAATGTAAAGTTTTAATAATATGAATGTATATTTAAAATAAAATAAGTAATGGGTCAAACCCCAATCTAATATATAATTAAGAGAGTGTTTTGAAAATGCATAAGCCTAAATAATTTCACAATAATCTTGGATCACAAAACATTATATATTTGTGGTTGGTGGCAAAGCTTTGGTATTAATTGAGCCGAAAAAACATATTGGTTAACTCACAGATAGCTAACTGAAAATCCAACAGTCAAATCTATGAAATGTTTATAGCATGCATATGAAGCATTATTTATTTGCCATTGGTGGCAAATTTTTTGTATTAATTGAGCAGAAAACTTAACATTTGTAGCCGAAAATTTATGTACAATCAAAATTAAATCGATACCTATTGCATATCCATTTAATTGTTGATAATGAGTTTCCATGCTTGTTCAACGAGTGTGTCGAGATAAATATTTCAAACTTATAAAAAGTCTCATTTATTTATTTATTATTATTATAATTAATAACCACTTTTTAAATTAAATTTGAAATGGCTTTAGTCCATTTATTGCTTAATATAATCTATAATTTATGAACATACTTACTTATTTATCAATTATGTCAACTTAGATTATGTATTAATTATGTAAGCTTAGAATTGTATGTCCCCGACAAGGGGATATATATGAACATTTGGCTCACGAGGATTATTGGGAGCAATTTGTAGTAATTTAAAAAAATATATAGAAGTTAGACTAAGGTTATGTAATATTTTTTTATTTTTGTTTTTTAATTTGTTAAATGTCTATTTTTTAAGCTTGTTATTGGTCTTGGAAACATGAGGTTGCCTTGGATTTCTGTGCCCCAAGACCCGGCGGCGTGGCTGATATCAACAATAAACAATACCTATATTTCAGATTTCGAAATTCCTTCTTTAATATTTAGGTTTGCATCTGTATTCATGGCTTACAGGATCCTGCAAATAGATCCGATGCATCTTGCTTAACTGCAGCACATTGACCCTACAATGCTTATATGCTTATAGGTCGCCACACGCCCAAAGAAGTTTAATTATATGTCCCCGACAAGGGGATATATATGAACATTTGGCTCACGAGGATTATTGGGAGCAATTTGTAGTAATTTTAAAAAATATATAGAAGTTAGACTAAGGTTATGTAATATTTTTTTATTTTTGTTTTCTAATTTGTTAAATGTCTATTTTTTAAGCTTGTTATTGGTCTTGGAAACATGAGGTTGCCTTGGATTTCTGTGCCCCAAGACCCGGCGGCGTGGCTGATATCAGCAATAAACAATACCTATTACAATACCTATATTTCAGATTTCGAAATTCCTTCTTTAATATTTAGGTTTGCATCTGTATTCATGGCTTACAGGATCCTGCAAATAGATCCGATGCATCTTGCTTAACTGCAGCACATTGACCCTACAATGCTTATATGCTTATAGGTCGCCACACGCCCAAAGAAGTTTAATTATATGTCCCCGACAAGGGGATATATATGAACATTTGGCTCACGAGGATTATTGGGAGCAATTTGTAGTAATTTTAAAAAATATATAGAAGTTAGACTAAGGTTATGTAATATTTTTTTATTTTTGTTTTCTAATTTGTTAAATGTCTATTTTTTAAGCTTGTTATTGGTCTTGGAAACATGAGGTTGCCTTGGATTTCTGTGCCCCAAGACCCGGCGGCGTGGCTGATATCAGCAATAAACAATACCTATTACAATACCTATATTTCAGATTTCGAAATTCCTTCTTTAATATTTAGGTTTGCATCTGTATTCATGGCTTACAGGATCCTGCAAATAGATCCGATGCATCTTGCTTAACTGCAGCACATTGACCCTACAATGCTTATATGCTTATAGGTCGCCACACGCCCAAAGAAGTTTAATTATATGTCCCCGACAAGGGGATATATATGAACATTTGGCTCACGAGGATTATTGGGAGCAATTTGTAGTAATTTTAAAAAATATATAGAAGTTAGACTAAGGTTATGTAATATTTTTTTATTTTTGTTTTCTAATTTGTTAAATGTCTATTTTTTAAGCTTGTTATTGGTCTTGGAAACATGAGGTTGCCTTGGATTTCTGTGCCCCAAGACCCGGCGGCGTGGCTGATATCAGCAATAAACAATACCTATTACAATACCTATATTTCAGATTTCGAAATTCCTTCTTTAATATTTAGGTTTGCATCTGTATTCATGGCTTACAGGATCCTGCAAATAGATCCGATGCATCTTGCTTAACTGCAGCACATTGACCCTACAATGCTTAAATGCTTATAGGTCGCCACGCGCCCAAAGAAGTTTAATTCTACTTTGTTTTGGCATGGTAATAAAAACTCCCTCCGAATTTTGTGTTGCTTTTAATTCTTTATGGAATATCTGGAATAAATGTTATGAAAAAAAAAACTCCCTCCCAATTTAAAAATTAAAATTAAAATATAAAATCCTTTAAATTTTATATATTGAGTTGATTTTTTTGGATTATTCTCAACATTGAGAGTGACTCGAATACCTTCATGGCTTATGAAAGCATTAACGATTATAGAGAAGTCCCCATCATCACAATCCTACCCTGTGACGTCAAAGTAAATTCTGAAGCCTTGATTTGCCTTTTGGTTGTTGTGCTTATTCCCATGCATATTTTAATTACCGTTGTTTGTAAGACTTAAATATACCCACACCACTTTCGATGTGATCCATTGACAGGATAGGGTTCTTATTATAATTTTCAATATTTTAGTTTTTATAAAGTTTGGATTCAACGTTAAATATTGAACTTTTAATCTTGTCTTATGAATTTGAATTTCCCAATACACATTACCGCATAAGAAGATAAGGAAGGTTATTATTCAACGCCACCTTTAAAGAAAAAATCTTTAATGATATATGATTCATCAAAACAAAACGATACGCTATCTTGTCATTAGCGAGCCATAAAGTATACGACGATTCTGCCACGACAGTAATTCACAATTATCGTTGAGGATTGATAAATGCCAATGCATGAAGGAAAAGTTATTACGTCATCTTCAGCGAGTTATCTGTTGGTTGTGAATGATCCATCCGGAACCAGTCCACTAGCGGTGTCCAGCTGTATTTGGCGTTCTGAACATCCAATTGACTAGGACGAACGTCAAAGATCTCTTTAACACGGCATTTAACAGATTATTGTCAGCATTTGAGCTTCTGGAAATGCTCCGTACATTTCTTAGGCTTATTCCAAATTGGTCGATGCTATATATATTTCTATCTCACAAGCTTCCTCGAATTTTCTGAAACAGCGAGTATCTATCTCTATTTTCGTTATATTTCAAAGGAATCACAAAGGCTTAGAGTTGTTAGGGAGAGATTGAATACCTGGTAACCGGAAAGCAAGCTCGCATGGCCGCATGGAATTTCATGAGAAAAGATTATGTAATAGAATGTAGAGATGCTCCACTTTAAGTATGAATTCAATGTAAGATTGCAGAACCATGAGGTTTTATATTTATATATATATATATAGTGGGAAGCTTTCGGGCCTACGAGGAGCTTATGAAACCCAATGACGGAATAAACCGATAATCCAATGATGGAATCAAGTGAGCAAGGGCCGGCTTTTTTTAAAAGTAAAGAACATCGTCAAGATGGCCTGCAAAGATATTTTTTGGGGAAAATGCATGTTTACGAGAAAGAGTAAAGAAGAGTAAGCAATGATATACCCCAGCCTTTCATTGCAAACGCCTATCAGCTGGGCATACCATGAATACGATTGACCATGACCGCTTATCCGTGATTTAAAGAGAAGGATTTCTTTATATTCTGATAGAGGTTGGTTAAGCACTGCACCTAACACCTTATAGGAAGGCAAAGCCTTACCAATGGATAGATTATTTATACAGCTCAATAAGGGAAGGCGACGAAGCAAGCCCTCCTAGATTTATTGATTGTATAAAATATATTGGTAGAGGAGGCGTAGCTGTACCAGATATACTTTTCCTTTCTTTTTAAGCAGGAGCCGATTATGGCTTGTCCTAGATTTATGGGTTTGATCCACTCTGTACACCTCGGCAAGAGCTATCTATTGAGCTGCAGAGCATTTAATGCAGTTGCATCACGCTCCATGGCTTCATGACCGTTGGATCTCGAGTAGTTTAAGATCCAACGATCATCAATCTTGATTTAGTCGCATTAAATGCTTTGCAGCTCAATGGATAGCTCTTGATGTACACCCCAGTGGGGTTTAATCTAGACTGCGAACATGAATCCATATTGTGATATAAGAATGGGTGTTTAATGAGAGTATTAAGTAAATGGATCGTACCTGAAGGGTTTTCAGGCTGATGGTGTTCTGCAGCAGGCGCCTCCTGGTGGTTTGTTTGATGCATACCCTGGAGCCGTATCAGGTTTTACAGCCTGTCTCTTTTGATCCCATCCCTCGCAGGATTCTTAGCTGGCTTCTTTATTCCTTGAGGGCTTTACAGTCTATGTTTTGCACCTGTGTTTTTTCCTGATTTATTGGCTTCGTACTTCATGTTTTCTTTGACTCGAGAGATAGGACCAACGACTGGAGTCCATCCTCAGTGTTGAGGACTTGTACCAACCAATCTAAACAAGTGGGAGCTGTAAATAGTAGTCGGTTCTTGTTTTTTTATGATTTTTGGCTTGTATTTTAGTGTGGCTGTTTTGTTTTTTTCTATCACCCTCTAATTAATGGCGTCGTTGATGGTTGTTTTCAGAGTACTACGCCAGGGTTTCTGAGACATGTTTTGTCCTTGTTTCAACTGTTCCTCTTTACGTGGGTGAATTAGTTTTCTTCCCGTCTCAAATTCAGATCTTGGGTATCTTTCTTGTCGGATTGACTTGTGGCTCCTCCTGATTTAACGGGACTAGCTTTTTTTCTTCGTGGCTGTCGTCACTGGGGTTTGATAATGACTCAGGCCTTCGTTGTCTTCTAACCCGGGCAGTTACTCTTTCTTTCTCACTGCAACTAGGGTTTGTTACTTAGGTTTTCAGAGTATCTTTGGATGGCTTGTGGCATAATACTGTTGGAGATTTGACTTGACGCCTTACCTGTTTTAATGGGGCAAGTCTTTTTTACTTGTCGTGGCTGTCATCATTGGGGTTTGGTCTTGTTTCGGACCTTTGTTGTCCTCTAACTCTGGCAGTTACCTTTTGCTCTTACCTCAACTGGGGTTGGTCGGCTGCTGGTTTCTTGTTGACTGGCCTTTCTTTTTGGTCCTCCCATCTCGTCCTTATGTCGGAAACCTATGATGGGTATCCCGACGTTCCAGCAAATGGATATAATGCACGATTTCGTCGTAGGAGGAGGGAAAAATCCCACAAGACTCTCGAGGGGAAGCTTCACTATGTAGTGGGACGCGATATCTACCTGGACAGGGTGGAAGCCCTCTGCTCTCGTGCGCTTATTGGTCGATTGGAATATGCTTCCTTGGACAAAAAGGAGTGGTTCGCCTGGGCCAGCGAACATTGGAAGCCATTTTTGTTATATGTTCCAGCAATAAGTCTACTGGTTCGGGGTTGGATTGTCTTCGTCTTCTTATAGGAAGCACACGCCACTTCCGTTCTTAACCGACTATGGAGAGTTGGAAAGGGTTTGATCGTACTAGACAGATGGCATGTTCACTTCGACCCTGCTCACGAAAGGGTAAAAAAAAGACATCTTTGGGCGTTGATGCCAGGGCTTCCCTTCCCGCTTTGGAACCGTTCTCTCCTGGAAGGCATAGGTAACATTATCGGCCGTTTTGTAGCAGTGGAGGATGATTTTATGAATTCTTACGACAAGAGGATTGCCAGAGTACTAGTGGAGATGGATATAACAAAAGGGTTACCGGCTGATATTGAAATTCTATGTCGGGAGAGACTTTTTACACAAAAGATTGATTATCAAGGCTTCCCCTTCAGATGTAGCTGCTACCGGGAAACGAGCCATCTGCGACAGTCCTGTCCTTCCTTTCGACATGTTTCTGATTCCCCGGACCTTCGTCCTCCTCCAGCTTCAAAGATATCCCCTTCTTCAGCTCACAGGCATTCACAGGTAAGATTATCCTCGGTTCCTCCGACTTCTGCTGTAGGAAATCTTAAAAATGCCTGTTCCCTTTTTGAAGATGGATCTGATATTGAATTAGCCATATTGGATACAGTCGATGTTAGAAGGGGTGTTTCAAATCTTTCAGTCTCTCCGCTGGTTTTGGATCACTCGACACCCTGCAAGACTCAATCTTGTTTCTCCCTGCAAGTTGCTGATGGAAGAGTCTCTCCTCGAAAGGTTCTGCCTAGTATACCTTCCCTCAGATCAGGCGATGAACTCTCTTCGCCACCCCTCCTCCCTTTGACATCTGACCTCCCCTCTCTCAATTCCCCTTCGCCTTCACCTTCGTATGCGCTTCAACATCGCCCATCTTCTCGGGAATTTGATGTTGTATCGGGTGTTTTATGCTCTGCAGTCTCTCCTCCTGTTGACTCTTCATTACAAACTCTAAATCAGATCGAAAATTCTCTAAGGCCTCTCTTCACCGACTCGGACTTTCCTCCTCTTACTAGCACTGGTCCCTCGACTCTGGTTTCTCCTCCCCTTAGCCCTGTTACCACCCCATCTTTCACGGACTCTGCTTTACAAAAATCCATGGACATTTTTTCGGATAAGACCCCTCTGTCTCCTTCTGTTCTCCCTCTTGATTCAATTCGTTTTGAAAATGTCACGATAAGGAGAAAAAATAAAAATAAATCACCCCCTGATGCTGTGACTCATGCCACCACTCCTTATACTCCTTTGTCCACTAGACTGAAAAACGCGGCTCGTAAGCCAGCAACTGAAAGGGTCCTTAGAGCTTCGACCCCCCCTCTGTCTGATTCATGATGCGTATTCTTTCTATGAACGTCCGTGGGTTGGGAGGTTTATCCAAGCAAAAAAGCCGCCGAAAACTGTTAATGTCTCTTTCACTTGATATTTTTCTCCTACAGGAGACTATGACCAGTTCTTATCCAGCCCTTTTTGCCTTTTTGAAGTTGTGTCCGGGATGGGAGTTTTGTGCCCTCGATTCTAATGGTCTCTCCGGGGGCATTCTTTCAGGCTGGAATCTGAAACTCCTTAGATGTAAATCATTTCATACTGTTGCGGGTATCTTGCTGAAAGCTTCGTTTCGTGGCTCTTCCTTTTCCCTCTCTATCCTCAACTGCTACGACCCTTATCTCAATCGTGATACTTTTTGGAATGTTGTTGCTTCTGGTGGTCTCCTCTCACTGCCAAACCTTATACTTGCTGGTGACCTTAATCTTACTTTAAATGCCTCTGAGATTTGGGGCACTAGAGCACATCTTTACCCTCTGGGTCCTTTCTTCTCCAAGTTATTCTCAGATCATAATTTAGTAGATGTGGCCCCCCTTTTTGCTAGACCAACTTGGAGGAATGGTAGGATGGGGGAAGATGGCATATCCAAAAGACTTGACCGGTATTTGCTATTTGATCAGCTCATCAGCTCTCTTCCCAGATATAGAGTTTGGGCCCATAGATGTGGGATATCTGATCATTTTCCTGTTCTATTCGAATGGATGGATCATCAGAATATGTGTGCTTTCCCCTACAAATTCAATCAATCTTGGCTTGGGAATGAAGATTTTAATCATATGATACGTACTGAATGGCCACTCATTATCTCGGATCCCTCTTTGGATGCTATGAATTTTCTTTCCCACAAACTTCGCTTGCTAAAAGAAAAAGTGAAGTCTTGGACTAAAGCGGAATCAAAAAAATTGAAGGATAAATCTGTTCATTTGGAGGAGGAAATTAGTACTCTTCTTCATTCTTCATTTTCTGCTATATTAAATGATGAGATGCATTTCAGACTGAGTACTCTTAAAGCTAATCTTCAAAAACTGGTGGATCATGAATTATACACTGCAAGGCTTCAAAGCAGAGTTACTTGGGCTATGAATGGGGATGCCAATACCAAATATTTCCATGCGGTGGCGTCAGCTCGCAAAAATCAAAATTCCATATGGAGTTTACAAGATGAATGGGTAACTGGATCTCGGATGATCAGAGTATCAAAGCTCTCGGAGTACGCTACTTTAAAAATATTTTTACTGATGATCATTTGACAAATCTCTCTGCACAGCTTAAGGTTATCCGATTATTTCCTTCCTATGTCAGTGAGGAAGGGAAAAAGACTTTCTCCTATCCTGTCACTCTTTTGGAAGTTGAGCAGGCCCTAAAAACTTTCAAAAGGGACAAAGCTCCAGGCCCTGATGGCTGGCCGGTTGAGTTCTACCTGTCTTTTTTTGATCTTCTGGGACCCTTACTTGTCAATATGGTTGAAACCTCGCATTTATCAGGCAGTGTGGCACCCTCCCTAAATTCCACTTTTCTAGCACTTATCCCAAAGGTTGAACTTCCTACCTCTTTTGCTGACATTAGACCTATTCCTCTCTGCAATCTTTGCTATAAGCTGATCTCAAAAGTTGCGACCCTTAGACTCAAACCGTTTTTAGACTCCTCTATCTCTCCTCAGTAGTTTTGGATTCCTGAAGAACCGTCAAATCCTTGAACTTGTTTCCATTACACAGGAAGTCCTTCATACTGTCAAAACAAAAAAACAATGTGCCCTTATCCTAAAGCTGGACTTGTCAAAAGCCTTTGATAGAGTTAATTGGACTTACATTTGATTAATTCTTATTCAGATTGGGATTCCTCTTGTGGGGATTAATTGGATAATGGGATGTATATCTTCTGCAAACTTTGTTGTTATGGTTAATGGATCTCCTTCTACTTTCTTTCCGGCATTGTTACAGAGAGAAATTCCTATGGCTTGGGGGTACCACAATAGACATATATGACTCCAGAAATCAATCTTTCCCAATATGCAATAGAAATAAAATGTCTAACACTAAAGGATCAAACCTCATACCTTATTCCGGACGGTTGAAGTAGATCCTCGTTGAGCTTTCCAATCTTCAGCTTGAATTGATATAATACTTCCTCAACAACAAGTAAACAATACAAGCATACTATATATCATGGTGTTAGATCTATTCTAGCATATATAATCAATAATGTAAAAGCATTTGACATATTCCAATGGATACAATATTCAATCAAATACACATCATTGGACAAGGAAAGATAGTTCTTATTAATATAAATCAGAAATTACAAGATAGATACAACCTCTGACAGCACGTCTGCGAACCGAAGAAACTGAATCCCCCACTTGGGTCTCCACCACTTCAATCCTCCATCTCTCGATAGCAAGCTTACTAGCAAAAGGAAAGCTTGGGAAGAACACAAAAGTGTTCCAAAGGGACAAAGGGATGCAAACTCAAGTATAGTTCTGGCAACAATGGACTATAGTTTCGTTGCTTCAATCTCTCTATATGTCTTTAATGTACCAAGGGGTTCCTTATATAGCTTCACAAAGGATAATGAAGGGTCGAATCCGAGCGATCTCAAGGCATATGGAAGGCCAGGAGTCAAATGAGTCGGATCCAAGTCAAGGAAAACTCCAAAAGGATTTGGACTTACGCACACATCCCGATGTACGCAGATATAGGGGTCAAACTCGCGTATGTACGCGGTTATCGGGGAAAAATCCACGTATATCATCTTTTATATAGTTTTTAGGGATGATCAAGGTATCATCAAAGGATAAAATATGGTCCATGGGGTCTAAAGAGTCTGCAGCGGGACAAGGGAAGGCCATACAAAGTGTGATTCACCTGGAGTGGTGAAATCCACTATAACAGATGCCCCCTAATGTGTGAGGTCAGAGGGGTCATACGATGGCCGAAATACATTATAAGTCCATCCCAGAAGTGGAGTGATGAAGGTACCCAAATGGAAGACCAGCCACCCAATTAGCATAGTACAATAATACAACTCTGCACATAATTGCAAATACATATAGCAGTCCCGGATACATAAGAGTACAATGGCCATGAATAGGCATAATACATGATATCACATATGTGGTCATCGCCACGTACAATATACATAGCTCAGAATCTCCATGATGAAGATATACAAAGGACCATGATCTCCAAAATGGCTGAAGATATACAATAGACCAAAATCTCCATAGTGGCTGGAAATGTCTGACATACACTGGAATCAAGTCACGAGAGCTGAAATCTCATGAACACTGGCACGATCAAGGAGGTATCATATAAGAGATGCCACCAATATGGAAGGTCTTCTACGCAAACCGCTACGAGTACATGTCCTACTATGCGAATAGAGGTGTCGAGGTCGAACATAGTAGTCCATCGTCTGATTACCGGTCATTGATGTATACCGTTAACAGACGCGAGATTACCCACTGATAATGATAATGGGAATCAAGGTACTAGAGTGCAAACTAACAAGTGTGAATAGATGTGTTGAGGTTGAACACTTGAGAGAATCCATCGATCAGGGGACATTGATGTATTCCCAAGAAACTGTCGATGGCGAGAGAACCTGCCACTGATGACTACAAGTCTCAAGGCACTCAAAAGGACACTAGATTCCAATCCCAGAATAAATGATCTAAAGTCGATGGGATGAAATCCGCTGGAAGGAGGGCATTAAGGCATCCCCCATCATCCAACACGAGGTACTCAGCAAAGCTGTCTAATGTGGAAGGACTCGATCATAAAATGCACGAACCAGTAACTGTACCGGGAATGGCCGACATGCAAAGTCAAGATAACTAAGGAATGGCCGACACAAGTTTCAACTTCCTTCGAACAAGAGCATAATGGCGTATGGTGACTGAATGAAGGTAGCATAGACTCGATATACAAACTGGGACATCTCTGTGACACAGGAGGCATCAACAGAGGCTCCATAGGGACTGGAAGCTTAACCAGTCAGTGGAGATAAACTCAGATAAACGAGTATAGCTCCTAAGTCAGACTATAACCCAACCAATGGATTTGATATACAGTGCTCTATTTGAAGGCGACACGACTCGACAACTGCCAAAGATAACATCTTTCCTTGTCCGGCTTTTTTGTTTTTTGATTTTTTT
>LPNX011092835.1:0-31742 GCA_001517045.1 Pseudotsuga menziesii | reverse complement strand
AATAAACTAGCTTTATAGTTACAAACTAGGAGGAGACGAGTGTCATCAGGGCAAACAAACTAGTTCCAAGCAGTGGAACATACCTATGCTCAACGCAAGGATACATGTGTAGGATATCGACACTCGGGGGAAAATCCCCTCCCGGTAAAAAGGGAATCAAGCTGCGAAGGATATAAAAATGGCTCTGCATGGCTAGACATGAGACAAGCTCGGGCTATATGGTTGAAACGCAATGTCAGGGGAGCCGGCATAAAGCTCAATAATGCAGGAAAATCTCATGATAATGCATTCACAACTTGACATAAGGGGAGTCCGGAGGGAAACAGGCCAGCATAAGATCAAGAGGAGTATGAGGCTCTTGCGAAATGTCATGGCAGTACTACACAACGGACTCCCACACCCTAAAGGAGAAAACGTCAGCATGTGCACCAAATGCAAATAAGGCGCTAACTAGGGTACCCATGTAAGGTGAGGCTCTACCACTCACATCATGCCACTTCTATAGCAGTAAGAAGGTTCTGTGACATAATAGAGTGGGTTCGTACCTAAGGTTATAGTGACATGGTCATAAGGTCATGCAAAATGCAAACGGTGGTGAACCTAACCTATATGCCAGTGTAGAAGTTATACCTGAGATCAGTACAAACGAGTCAATCCAAAGGCTGAAACGGCACTGAAAATGGTCTTCTACATCACAAATGATGTCATAAACGGTCCAAAATGGTTAGAAACTGTCAAAACTATAGGAAAGGGGGTCAAAATTTTCAAATATTTGAAATTTTTTCTATAAATAGTAAAAAATATAAATCATTTGAAACTTTTACGCATTGGAGCTCTGATATTCAACTGCAAATTCCAGGAGATCCAGCCGACGTAATTCACAACCGTTTCTTCTAGGTAGTTACTCATGATCTCCTCATGCATTTCAATATAATTTTTGTTGATTTTCATGGTAAAATGAGTTAGTTCAAGCCAATTCTACATGAGCGTTGCGGCCCACGCGGGTATTGAAGTTTTTTCCGCGTATAGGGCTGGCTATATGCGGAAAAGGGGCTAGAAACCGCGTACATACGCGGCTGTTTGTAAAACAGTTGCGTATGACACCGCGCAAGTGGATTTATAAGAATCTAATGGACAATTGGGTAATTTCTCATGCAGGATGGTGCTAGAATGGAGAGAGCGCGAGCATGGTGAAGTAGAGGAAGCTGTGAGGGCTGACGTAATGGCTCAACAAGCTCTAAGAAGATGTGGACTCTACAAGTTTTGGTGCCTTGGTGGTTTGAGGGCCAAACCAAGACTGCTAGAGATGCTGGTAAACTATTGGGATCCAGACTCAGAGTCCTTCAGGATAGATGGGATGTCTCTCACTATAGAGGTGGAAGACATATACTTCATCACAGGTCTATCTAGACGAGGGGAGGTGGTGAACCTTCGTTCCCGAGGTGGGCCAGGCGGTGGGCTTACTATCGATGAGTACGTAGCTGTGTACTGCTACCCAGATACTGAGAAGGTGGGGAGTCAAGTCCCTACCAATGCTATACAGGTGCTGGGCCTAAAGGCCATACTACTGACGCTGGGCAGGATAGCAGGCTTAGCCTCACTCCATCAGGCCTCGCGGCCACTGATGTACTATGCGGTGGAGTGTATGAGACCGACCATATATGACTGGAGTACTACACTGCTGAGCAACATGAAACACCAGCTCAGCGAGTGTAAGGTAGGTAGGATACGGAACTTCGGGTTCAGCAGCATATTGAGCACGTTTTTCTTCGAGCATGTTCCAGGATTGAGCCCTAGAGTGGACGTTCCTCTCCACGGGGTTCGAGATCCGGCCCAATGGCATTGGGAAAATGCTATGCGCAGACTGGGGGGTGGTAGGGTGGCCAACCCATATCTAGCTGAGCTCTTTCCATGGTGGCGACGACAGATTGTTGCCATAGATGACTACCCCTATGGAGGGATAGATTTCCGGGGGGATCCGGACATGCCATTGCCACTAGGATCGGCATATGGAGAGATAGGTACGAATCTTGACTCTCACTCTTTTTTAAAAGTTTTTGAGTTATTTAATTTTTTTGTATTTTCTTGATTATGTGAAATAAAAAAAGACATGTTTTTGGGTGACAACACATAGTGACATCTACCATTCATGTGCAGATGTAGGACCACGGCGACCAGAGAGCTTCCCACGTCATAAACGGAGAGGAAGAGGGGATGACATCACAAGTGCGGATGCGGAGCGAATGCTCCAGGGCATTCATACCAACTTCGTGCGACTGACTCACAGGGTTCCCACGGCGCAAGTTGAGGACTTGCCTGAGTCCATGCAGCGACAGGTGGTGGGTGTGCCATGCACATGGGTGCGTTTATTCCGGCGGCTAGCTAGAGCCGTGGTGACATTTCATGATCACAACCCTCCCCCTCCATAGGACTAGATACCTGGGAGTGTATATGTTTTGTACGACCGTGTATTATGATGGAAGCTTAGAAAGCTCCACTTTTGTATATGACACTATGTATTACCACATTTTTGATATATATAAAAAGTTTTATGGTGATCAGTTTATTTATTTACATGTGTAAAAATGTTTGTGATTAATTTATTATGAATGAAACAAATGCCAATATAACACGTAGTTAGCATATGAGTCAACAACTTGATTATCATTTCTTGGAATGTGTATATATGTAATACTGTCAAATTGCCGTTCTAACAATCTCACACATAAGAATCTCCTCAATAACGTTGGATCTCTAACATGGTACAAACCATTAAGCCATGACACTACTAACTCCGAATCAAGACGTACCTCAAGAGAGAGAACACCATGTGAAATGGCATCCCGTAGAAGCTCGATAATGGCACTATATTCAACAACATTGTTGGAAGATGGCCGTAGACATACACCTCTTGAAGACAGTACCTGACCCATAGGAGTATAAATCACCCAAGCAGCAGAGGCTGAGTGTTGAGTGTGACAGCTTGCACCATCTGCAAATCCTATGTAGGTGGAAGATTCCATTGACATCTGCCACAAGAAACGGAAACTAATCACAAACCCGATCATGATAATAAAACGACCTAACTATGCAAAGCTGTACAATAATATACAACAAGCAGCCTTGGCTAAAGATCATGCATAGTATTTTTTGAGATAGAGCCCATTTCTAGGCTCCGCCAAAGCTGTGCCCTCGTAATCGACTAACTCATAGGCACCCTTCTCTAAGACACGCTTGACTACGTAAGGACCATGCCACATAGGGTTAAAATTCCTTGCCCCCAAGGGTTCTTTCGATTGATCCCACAAAAGGACCAAGTCTCCTTCACTAAACACTCTTGGACGGACAGACTTGTCATATTGGACCTTAACGTGACGTTTATTAACCTCTAGAGCCACCAAGGCATCTCAACGCTGCTCATCAAGTTGCTCGAGGTGGACCAAACGCTCCTCCAAAGGCAAAGGAATCTCGCTTCCACAACTAGCTTCAACGAAGGAATCTCGCATTCAACCGGCAATATCAATTCCACTCCATGCACAAGCTGATATGGAGAAAAACCAGTGGTAGTCTTAACCGCAGTTTGATATGCCCACAAAGCAGGGTATAACATAATACGCCAATTCGTCTTGCTCTGTGCGATGGTTCATTGGAGAATGGACTTAAGTGATTTATTCAATGCTTCAACCTGTCCATTCGCCTGAGGGTAATAAGAAGAGGAGTGCTCCTGCTTATACCCTAACTTTGAATCCAACTCTTCCATCATTATATTCTGAAAATGCCTACCATGGTCAGTGACAAGCTCTTTCGGAACGTCGAACCGAGTAATAATTTGGTTGAAAACAAAATGCGCGGCTGTCTCATCGTTGGATTTAATCATGGGCATAGCCTTTGTCCATTTCATGAAATAATTGACAACCACTATAATGTGATGATGCCCCCCAGCCGAAGCTGGGTTGCAATCCATAAAGTCAAGCCCCCACTTGGTGAAGGGACCGACAGTGACAATAGGATGTAATGGGGTTGGATGCAAGCGCATATTGCATGCAAACACCTGGAAAGGGTGACACCTATTGACCGCATTAACACAATCTTTGAAGATCAACGGCAAAAAATATCCTGCTCTCAAGATTTTTTGGGCTGTAGAAATCCCAGATAAATGACCACCACACGCCCCTCTATGGCAATCATTCAGCACAACCTTAGCCTCCTCATGAGTTAAACAACGTCGTAAAATGGAATCTACCCCACGGCGGTACAAAGTATTGTCCACTATAAGGTAGTTCTTAGAGACGTGATGTAATCGTCGTCGTTCATCTCGCGAGAGGTGAGTAGGGGTCCTATGTGTTTGCAGATATACTATGATATCTCCATACCATGGGTCAGACATTGAGATTAAGAAGATATGTTCATCAACAAACGTATCCTCACAAACCAACTCCTCGGCCTCGCTCGGGAAATCCGATATAAGCTCTGCAAAAATTAACGACTTCTTCGACTTTGCCGAAACAAATTCGAGATCGAACTCTTGCAGGATGACAATCCATTTATTATACTTTCCCCCAATCATCCTTCATGTGAGGATGAATTGAAACGTATTGACATGGGCCACAATCGAGGTCTAGCGAAGGAGAATATAATGTCTCAAACGCTAAACCGCATGTACGGTCGCTAGGGAAAGCTTCTTGACATGAGAATAACGAATCTCTGTGTCAATAAGGTTTCGGCTCAGATAATAAATGACATGCTCCTGGAGCTCCTCATCCTCCTGAACCAATACCATACCAATCGTCTCTAAAGACGCGACCACATATAATAGGAAATCACGGCTATAATCCGGAGGACTAATCACCAGGGCTGATGCTAGGGCTCGCTTAAGTGCATCGAAGGACTCCTGGGCTCGCTCATCCCATTCAAAGGGAGTATCCTTCTTCAAGAGACGCATGAAGCCTCTAGTCAAATTGGCAAAATTGACTACAAATCTTCGTAAGAAGTTTGCCACACCTTGCAAACATTGAAGATGGCGAATATTCTTCGGGGGAGACAACTGAAGTATTGCCTTAACCTTTAAGGGATCGACTCTTATGCCCTCCTTTGAAACGATGAATCCTAATAAATGACCTGACTTCACGCAAAAGATGCACTTATGAGGATTTAATCGAACCAAATAGTGCCGGCATCTTTTGAAGACCAATCTCAAGTGATACGAATGACGCATTCTCATACGAGAATGAGCAACGAGGTCATCCAAAAACACTTCAATAATAGACTTGAGATTGTGGAAAATCAAGGTCATTGCCCGCTGAAATGTAACTCCGACGTTTTTAAGGCCAAAAGGAATTTTCCGATATGCAAATGTTCCCCAAGGACAAATAAATGCAGTCTTGTGTTGGTCCTTAGGTTTAATCTGGATCTGATTATACCCGGAAAAGCCATCCATAAAGGAGAACACCTCGCTACCCGCACACTCATCCAAAATCTGATCTATAAATGGTGTGGGGAAGTTATCCTTAGGACAGGCATTATTTAAATCTCGAAAATCAGTGCATATTCGGATCGCTCCCTACTTCTTATCCACCGGAACGAGGTTTGAAACCCACTCCGTCAAGGGAACGGGATAGATGAAACCGGCTTTCAACAGCTTCTCTATCTCTGCCTTAATGGCGGGTGCTTTCCTAGGATTCACAGCGCGTAAACGTTGTCGAACAGGCTTAGCGTTGGGGTAAGTCTTAATCTCATGTTCGACAATCTGAGGGTCAATACCTAGCATCTCATCATAAGACCAAGCAAAAATATCACGGAATTCCTTGAATAGCTTGGTATATTCGAGAATCTCAACTTGGGAACAATCAGCCCCAATATAGACATTCTCAATGGTGCCAGGATTTCGAGAGATGTTGATAGCAATCGTGGAAGATATGTTCACCATGTTTCCATCAGCCATCAGACCAGGAGAGCTTAATGGAACCATGGGGCTACCAACTCTCTGACTAAGAATCTCCCTATAATCCTCATGCTCCAAACGGTCAAGCGGTGGAAGGAAATATGATCTATGATGAAGTTCCTCCCATGGTGGCTCAACACCCGACATAGCCTCGATAATTGCTTCATCTGAAGGAAAAACTGTATCCAGGAAGTCGTGGGCATGAGAAGACTGTACTACCCATGCCGGCAACACATAGGGGTCTTCCTCCTCCATCCGCGAAGAGGAAGAACAAGGCTCCGCAACATCCGTAAGATTGGTTTGATAAGCTATCATGGTTGCAGGAAGCGGCACGTTGGTCTCGACAGGCTCACTCGAAATACTCAGTGTAGAAAGAATCCAAGGATCTTCCATATGAGTTGTGCGAAAAGACACTGAGGTCGTAGAAGATGAAGCCTTATCGGAACAAGATCCTATCATGAGGACCGACGCAGGAAAACTAAATCTTTCCATGAGGGATGGATACATGCCTACACCCACACTCCCAGTTGCCGGCTGAGAGTGTTCAATGACCAGAACCGAAGTTCCCGAAGATGCAGTAACAGGGGAATTCTTGAATGCCATCTGATCAATCGTTACAATCTTCCCATTATGTGGAAAGCATACAACGCGAAACACGGAAGACGCAAAGGCTTGCATACTATACATCCAGTTCCGACCTAGCAAGAGATTGTAGTCGAGGGGCGCATCAACCACCTCAACCTCTATCGCAACGGTCTTCCCTCCCAAACGGACTTTAAGGGACGGAATGATACTGTGCGGCCTAAATGATTTCCCATCAAAAGTAGTTAACATAGTCGCTGATTTCGACAACTCAGGAGAACCAAGAACCTTCCAACAAGACAAAAACATCACAGATGTAGCAGCGCCCTCGTCAATCACAGTGCGCTTGACGATCATATTAAGACATTCTACGTGTACCAAAAGCGACACATAGTAGGGAAAGCGAGGCTGATGACCTGCGGTTTCAAATTTGATCATTGAGGAAGAATCATCACCGTTCACACCAAGAGCAGAAAGCAAAGCCTTCCTTTGCGAAGGACAACTCTGAAGCACTTCCAATGCAGACATCGCACAAGGAGTATGACCCAAATCCTCGAAAACTGAATATTTCTGGGCGGCTCGGGCATTTGGATTATGCCCCGAGCGCTTAAGTACCCCCTTAGGAATGCGAGGTGCAGCTTCAGGTTTATCCGCAGGTTTCTCAATGTGCAAAGGAGTTCCTGGTGGATCAGGTTCTTTGCCTGGGCTGGGTTGTGATGATCCATAATCTTTCACATGAGTCACAACCTTGGCAGCACGGACCATGTTAATGGACCCACGAGCACTAGCCTCTGGTGGATCATTCTCACTAGATTTCTCCTGGGACTTCGAGTTCATATTCTGGTTATGCGGTAAAGGGTTCGTTAGCACAGTTGGGCCTTGTGCTAAGAGTCTCGAAGCTTCATCAATTCTAGGGCACAAGTAAGTGAGGTGATCATCCTTACATAGCTTGCAAGGGAACTTAACCTTACGTTTCGCTTGCTTGTCCCCACCAGCATTCTGACCGTTCTTGTCATTATTGGAAGCATTCTCATTCTTATTCCCACCCTTTCGATTATTATTCTTACCCTTTTTCTTATTCCGTCCGGGTTGCTGGTTACCCTTCTGGTCCGACGATTGCACAGAAAGTACACTCGCCGTTTGGGCGGGTTGAGACAAAGCCGTAGCTTGTCCCGAAGCAGACTGGTTGAGCGACAATTGACTAACTTGTTTTACAACCGAATCTGCAGGTTTGGCACTTGCAAAACCCACAATGCCATCGGCCTGTGGTCCAAGTTTGACCTTGGGATCGAAACTAGAACGAGGAGCGTTGGTTATAATCTCATACAACAAACCAGACTGAGCATAAATCAAGTCTAGTTCCTGCGCCCTAAAGATTGCTTGTTCCTCATTCTGCACTCCAGATGTGGAAACATCCTTCGCGATATATGGCAATAAAGACTTGAGGAACCACTCGAGAAGGAACTCTGGCGGTATAAAGGCTTTAATTAATCTCTTCCGTCTACGCCACTCCTGAATATGATAAAAAATATGGGTGGCTTTATCTTGCCGAAATGTCGACAAGAGTTTAGTACCAACGTCATAGCGCACTGGTAGCTGGAAGTGATTAAGAAAAGTCATCGCAAGATCGTCGAACAAGGTAAAGGCTCCCTTTGGTAACTCTATATACCATTTCGCAGCAGGCCCTGTGAGGGTGCGTTGAAATAGTCACAAATGGACTGAGTCCTGATGTAATGAATTCGAAGAGCACCAAAGGTGAAACGTGGTAACGTGTTCACTCGGATCCTCTCCCGGTTTGCCTTCAAACTTAGGTATGTCCAAAGGAATCTTGGTAGGGACAACCGGCCAAGCCGGGTCATGAGCCACAGGATCGTTTGTAAGTCTCGATAAGTCAGGAAGGTTAAGTGTCGCGAGGAAAGGGAGCTTAGCATGATGAGGTCGATGGAACGCTCCCTGGTTCACATAGGTTTGAGCACTACCATGACCTTGGCCATAGTGTCCTCCTCTTGTTTGACCTATATAAGGTGACGTGGAAGTACCATAGTAAGGTGGACCTTGACTAGTAGGAGCTACAAAGCCATAATTAGGAGAGTAAGCAGGTTGTTGATACCTGCCTCCATAAGGTGAAGAAACCTGTCCATACTGCGGACCGTAATAAGGTCCATAGGTCATCGCATGCAATGTCCCATGGGACACTCCGTAGGTAGGAAGATAAGCTCCGGAAGCGGGAACATACATACCCGAAGTAGGTATATATGCCCCCGACATAATATATCCTCCCGAAGCAGCAGGTGGTATATGAACTTGAGACACAATTGGCCTAGTAACCGTAGTACGGACCTGACTCGTAGCCATAGATCGACTCGAAGGACCACGTGGATAAGGTGGAGGATGTGCATTTGAAGAACTCGGAGCCGAGGACGAAGGAATCTCAGTAATAAGATATGTACTAGTACCTATCGTCACTCGTCTCGGACCTGGTATCCTAATTGGATCGCTAACCCTAGACCTAGGAGGGAGATAAGATGTAGCTTCCACCACTGGGACGGAAGATGCAATGTGACTAGTACTCCCAAACCTCTCCGCAAGGTAAGGAATGGGATTGCCCCCAGGCATAGTGCTAGGCTTGGAATCGGATTCGGCATGAAATGTCAAATCGTGCATAGGAAAACTAGTCGTAGCATAACTACCATAGCTGGCGGGTGGAAAATGAGTCTCGGCATCATCCGGCATTCCATACCGGTAATGTGGCAACGGGGAATCAGCCCTAGGGTAAGTAGGTCTATCATGCAAAGCTCCTATCTGGGAAATCACAGGACTGAACTCAACTAGGTCAGGTGAAGGATCGTATGTAGGAGTAAGTTCCCCATCGTTAATACGAATGGGAGGAGGTGGCTCAGGAATAATCTATGAATGATCCTCCATGGTGTGTGAATCAGTGTGTGACATAGTCCGCCTAGACTATCTAGGTCCCTCTCCCAAAGGAGGAGGAGAAGTGGAAGGCGGAAGTCCTACTAACCGACGAGAACGGCACGGAACCGTACCCGAATCCACAATGACTCAACAAAAAGAAAAGACTCTCTATTTACATAGACCCTAGGCCAACTAGCGTGCACAGAGCAACCACTAATAAAATCTAAATCCAAATGCAAGCAAACAAGGGCTGGATAAGTGAGCTGCTGAATGTGGCCGGTATGTCTCGCCTAGGAGAGGCTTGAGAGGCCCTTGTCACCACAAGCGGAGGTACGTAACCAATTATTGTGGCCCTCAGCTTCAACGCGTAAAACGACTGTGCTGTCCGATCCCAACCTGTCCGGGACACATGCAGAATAACCTCTACAAGTACCCCCTCGATATCCTAGGTAAGGTCACTAAGGTCACCTCAATATAATCAAAGCTCAGGCAGACAGTCGCAGGCGGGATTGACCCTATGGGCAGGGTAGCAAAGCCCGAAACTCCCGAAAGAGCCCCCAGATACGAATACAATCCTGGCTATATCGCCGGTGCTACACAGTTATTGACCAGGGGTTATCCCAATCAACAACCGCTCACACTGCCTCGTGCTTAACTCCCGTTTGAGAGGAGGATCCTGAGAGAACAATGGTTATACCAAGGATTTCACACACTCCCTGGACAGACACCTAGTTGTTGTCGTTTAGTGATCTTGGAGAATTAACTGACAATGAACTATTCCAAGATCCTAAAACCTAAGTTTGTTGGTGCACCCTAAAAAAGAAAAGAGTGTAATTCATTTTAATTAGCATTGATTTTAGTTGGATTTATTACTCAAAAATAGGATATGGTCGTGAAACTAGTGGTGTTATGACGCAACAAGAAGTAAAATGCACACCTAACAATCAATGCAAATGCATTGTGTCCATGAAAACAGGGTATGCATACTACGTGTAATGCACAATTTCTTCTTCAAATGCTGAATGCAAATTTTCCTATATGAAGTCCTAACTAGTACTCCAAAGCAAATCTAGATCTAGTGCAAGTACAATGCAAAGTGCAAAATGCAATGCATAATGATAAGCAAATGTTTTTGGATTTTTTGAAAATATAAGAGATGCAAAAAGCAAAAGAATGATTCTACCACCCTCAGACTCTGCAAGCACACATAAACAGCATCCAAGCACAACACTAAGGTAAAAGAACTCTAATGCACTAATCTCAAACAAAAAATCGAAAATTCCATGACAAGTACTTTCCTAAAGAAAAAATTTAGGCTAAAAAAAACGTTTCCAGTTAGAACCAGAGGTCAAAACAGACTCAGGCAGTGCCAAAGGAGACTCAGCAACTAATAGCATTCACCCAGCAACCAATTTACTTCCACAAAAGGAAAAAATCCAGGGTATATGCGACTGTTCGCAGTAAACCAGCGTGTATACGTGGAAATCCCAGAGGAAACCGCGTGTATACACGACTGTAAATCAAAAACCCGCGTACAGGAAGAAAAGGTGCATAAAACAAGGCAAACAGACAGGCTGAGACCAACTTCACTCCAATCAGACTCTACCAGGCATACATGCCCCCAAACCCGACACAGAAACAAGAGAGAAAGAGCAATTCAAATACATTGAATGCCAAGAAAATCACCCCCAAAGGACAACTACTAGGAACTCCCCAGTGGAGTCACCAATTCTATTACGGAGAGAAATTCCTATGGCTTGGGGTACCACAACAGACATATATGACTCCAGAAATCAATATTTCCCAATATGCAATAGAAATAAAATGTCTAACACTAAAGGATCAAACCTCGTACCTTATTCCGGACGGTTGAAGTAGATCCCCGTTGAGCTTTCCAATCTTCAGCTTGAATTGATATAATACTTCATCAACAACAAGTAAACAATACAAGCATACTATATATCATGGTGTTAGATCTATTCTAGCATATATAATCAATAATGTAAAAGCATTTGACATATTCCAATGGATACAATATTCAATCAAATACACATCATTAGACAAGGAAAGATAGTTCTTATTAATATAAATCAGAGATTACAAGATAGATACAACCTCTGATGGCACGTTTGTGAACCGGAGAAACTGAATCCCCCACTTGGGCCTCCACCACCTCAATCCTCCATCTCTCGATAGCAAGCTTACTAGCAAAAGGTAAGCTTGGGAAGAACACAAAAGTGTTCCAAAGGGACAAAGGGATGCAGACTCAAGTATAGTTCTGGCAATAATGGACTATAGTTTCGTTGCTTCAATCTCTCTATATGTCTTCAATGTACCAAGGGGTTCCTTATATAGCTTCACAAAGGATAATGAAGGGTTGAATCCGAGCGATCTTAAGGCATATGGAAGGCCAGGAGTCAAATGAGTCGGATCCAAGTCAAGGAAAACTCCAAAAGGATTTGGACTTATGCACACATCTCAATGTACGCGGATATAGGGGTCAAACTAGCGTATGTACGCAGTTATCGGGGAAAAATCCGCGTATATCATCTTTTATATAGTTTTTAGGGATGATCAAGGTATCATCAAAGGATAAAATATGGTCCATGGGGTCTAAAGAGTCTGCAGCGGGACATGGGAAGGCCATACAAAGTGTGATTCATCTGGAGTGGTGAAATCCGCTATAACAGGAATCTCGTGGCATCAGGTAGGGCTGCCCTTTGTCCCCCTTGTTATTCATTCTGATTATTGAAGGCCTTAGTCTCCTGATTGCAGATGCCAAGAGGAATGGTAAAATAAAAGGTATCAAGATATCTCCTCACCTCTTCCTCACTCATTTACTTTTCGTAGATGATGTCATCTTATTTGGTATGGGTACTTTTGAGGAATGGATTGGATTCAAAGCTATACTTGATATCTTTTGTGAAGCCTCCGGCATGTGCATTAATTTGGAAAAATCCTGTTTTCTACATAATGACTTGGATGTTGCCATACTTAGTAGAATAATAGGCCTCCATCCTTACAGATTCTCTCATCTTAATGAAGGATTTACCTATCTTGGTTATTTTCTCAAGCCTTCCGGTTATCTGGTCAAGGATTGGCATTGGCTACTATCCAAATTTGAGAAGCATATCTCTCACTGGACAAATAGGCTGCTGTCTTTGGGTGGTCGTCTTGTTCTCATTCGAGCTGTTCTCTCAATCATTCCTGTCTTTTGGATGGCCCTCGTCCCGATTCCTTCTTCAGTCCTAGATAAGCTCAGAAAATTGATCTTTTCCTTTCTCTGGGGCTCTTCTTCAAAGAAAAAAAAATTCATCTTGTGGATTGGCATCTTCTTGCGTGACCTATTACTTTAGGTGGATGGGGAATCAAGCATCTCCCAAGTTTCAGTTTATCCTTGAGACTAAATTTTTTTTGGTATGCTCTTAACAACAAAGGTATTTGGCATTTTCTCCTTACTGTAAAATATATGAAGAAAACGTCTTTACATTCTTGGCTTAGAAAGAAAAGTTTCAAGTATCGAAACGCCTTGGTAATATGGAGGGGCTTTCTAAAAACCTTGCCTTGGATTGGAAAAGGGATTATTTGGAAAGTTGTCAATGGATATGATATTCGTTTGGGTTTGGATCCTATTGTGGGTTTGGGCATCTCCTTTATTCTTCCAGATGGCTTAAGAGCATATCTGGAAGATTACGGGATTTACACTTTAGCTCAAGCTCAGAATTATACCGGCATTGCTTCAGGTTACTGGTTTACTGCAGATGAACTTGATTTGTGTGGAAATTGGAAAACTCTTTGGGAAAACTTTGTAAGAGGGTTGGAATACAATAGAATTCGTTTAAATGATATTCAGGACCAGCTTCTCTGGTCTCATAGTAATTTTATTGGCCCTATAACAACAGCAAAAGGATATGAATGTATTATATTGAACAATTGCATGGGCGAATAGAACCCAATTATTGATTCTCTTTGGACCCTTAATATCCCAAAAAAAGTAGCCTGTTTCATTTGGCTATTGGTAAAAGGCAGAATTCTCACTTGGGATCAACTTCAATCACGCGGTTTTCATGGCCCGAGCCGCTGCACTCTGTGTGAGAGAAATTCAGAAAATATACTACATCTTTTCTTGGTCTGTCCTTACACAGTGAATATTTTCTCTTACTTTGCTGATAGGTTTGGTTTTGATTCTCCTTTAGGTAGCTCTATCACTTCTTTTCTGTCAATCTGGTTCAGCACTATTGCGCGATACACTGTTTTTAGATATCTTCCTTTATTCATTTTCTGGTCTATTTGGCTCCACCGGAATAAGTGTATTTTTGAGAATCAAAAACCTTCATTTTTTTCTATTACCTATGGGGTTGAGAGTTTACAAAATCTTTATCCAGTTAAGAAAAAATCCAATAAAAGCAGGCTTATTGGTCCAAAACCACAGATGACCTTTCCATGTGGTTTTTTTGATGGGGCTGCTGCAGAGAAAGTTGGAGGTGCTGGTTTTGTGATTTATCTAAATGAAAATCATTTTTTCAGTTTTTCTTTAGGCTGTGGATGTAGCACAAATACTAGAGCCGAATTGTTGGCTCTCTGGGCTATACTTAGAGTGAGTTTGATGATGGGTCTACCTATTCAGTTGATTTATGGGGACTCTATGGTTATTATTTCTTGGATCAATGGACTTTAAGCCCTTGATATCCCTTCTTTGAGGCACTGGTGTGATGATACAAAATAAATGCTTCAACTTGCCCCTTCGGTGATTTTCAAGCACACTCTCCGTGAGCATAACATGCTGGTTGACGGCCTCTCAAAACAGGCCCTGAATTTGGATATGGGATATGGTCTTTTCTCTGAATCTTTGGATGGAATGGTCATATAAATGGCCAATATTTTCTCTTTTAGCTGCTGAAATTTGTTTATTTATTCAGCATATGATGTTTCATCATTGATTGTATGTCTTAGTCGGTTATGTTTGAGACTTTTCAGCCAGTGAGTTTTGCTTAGGATTGTTTGTTTGTTGATCACCTCCAATTTCTCAGCATTTTCTGACCTGATTATTCAGGGATGATGAGAAAAGTCTGCTATGATCAGGCTTTCTATTTTCTCTTCTTTGATGGTTGCTTTCAAAGGCATGATCTTGTTCTGATTGGGATATTTACTATTAATTTCACTGTGAAGGTTGACGTAAAAAGTTTAAGATGCCTTTTGATTCTTATGAATAACAAAGACTGGTATTTTTTCCTCTGAAAAAAAGAAAAGTAAATGGATCGTACCCAGAATAGGTGGGGTATCCGCATGAATGATTCCACATGCGAGAGAGAAGTGGGTGTTTAATGAGGCATGCGAGAGAAGAGAAGTGGGTGTTTAATGAGAGTATTAAGTAATCAACATGCTAATGGATCGTACTGAGTTGCTGGCATCTACCAATTGCACTAATGGAGTGTTACACGCCTACTCTGTTTTGTAATTTCTCCATTTATTATAAATTAGACTTGGTGATAATGATTGGTTTATATGTGGAGGTGTGATTGGGCATATTTTAACAGCAGTAGTTGTGAGAACAGTGAGATACTGAAGGTTGACCAAAGATAAGTAATGTTTGTTTGTGTGGGAAATAGGGAATAAGTGACTGGAGTTTACGGGGCACTTTTGCATCCCCTTAAATATGAATGATTGTAAGTGGTTATCGATGCTTCTATTTTTACAATGTCAATGAATATTTAATTCATAACAAAACGTAAGAAGAAAGTCGGAATACTCTTGAAATAAGAAGAGTGATAGTCCTCTTTCGAAAATTGAAATAGAGATTGATTTTACGATAAAAATAAAATATTTAAAGTGGTGTTAATATAATATTATGTTAAATTTATTCTTAGCTATCTAGACCAAGTTTCATATCATTAATAAGATTATGAAACTTAAAATTTTACCATAACTTTTATATATTTTATAAATTTTTGTTTCTTTTAAATAATTTGTTATACCACTTTTTCATAAATTTAATATCTAATAGTTTTTATTTAATTTGAAAAAAAAAATCTTAACAATTTAATGTTTGATTAAGAGAATAAATCTTAAATTCAAGATTACATAATAAATTAAGGATACCAAATAAAATTAATTACTATTAATGGTTTCAAATATTAAACATTAATAATTATATTATAAAAAACTATTATAACATAATATTAACTAAAACTACACCTTAACCAAATAACCTAACAAAAATTGACAAAAATAAATTATAATAATGGAAATCCTAAGTTGCAATTTTTTTATTAAATTCTTGGTCATTAACAAATTTAGTTATGTGTAAGAAGTGTACAAAAATGTAGATTAATTTTGTTGTTATGATTGTTAGTTTATGAATATGTATAAAAATTGTATTAATTTAGAAATCAAAAGTATTTTTTACTATATTGGGTTTATAAAAGAAAATTATAAATTCTCAAGATTTTTATAGTGAAAATAGATATTAGACAAAACATTAAAACATCATGACAACAAAAGAAAATATGTAATTTTTGTGCTATTAAGAAAATGGAGTGTTAAATCTTTAAAATGATATGTATATGCATATATGTACTTGTAACACTACAATTCTTCATAGCTTGCTAACTCATGTGAAAGCTAAAAAAATCTAGGAAATTTTCTTAAGGTTAAACATGCCAAAGTTGGTCCTATTTCATAAGTTTATTTTTTCCTCTTGATCGTAGAACACCTTATTTTTCAATTAAAGTGAGGAATATTTTTTTTCCAATTTGACGGGTTTCCTTATATATATTATTACAATTGAAAATCCATAAAAGAGGAAATGAGGAATTGGTATACCAATCCTTCACAACATTTTCATTTTAAGGTTTGGCACTAGCTATTTCCAATTGCAAAATCAACTCTACATGCTTTTGCAATAGGTAGTAATGTTGGGGACATTGCCACCTCATGGCTCTTGTAATAGGAGCATTTGACAATGAGAAAATTTTAAACCTATTTAAAATTTTTTAATATGTATTATACACAACATAGAGATACAAGTAAAAAATTATTTGTGAAAAAAAAATTGACTTAACCCTATCATTTAAAAATAGAAGAAATAGTGTTAACTTTGGAACAAAAGGTTTTAATTTTTTACAACCAATCCCACCCTGTAAGGCATAAGCTTTGGGTGTGGCTAATGATGGCTTCAATTACATGAATGAGGATGGGTTAGAGATTGACCAAGATTTGAAATGAAGATGGAATTGAGATTTATCAAGATTTGGAGTCATAGTTAATTACATATATTATCAATTTATCTAAGATATATTTTCCATTGATTTATGTGGACAATGGTGACCAGCTACTTGTTCTATTCATTCAAAATGGTTCCACAACTTGGTGGTTGTTCCATTGATTCAAAATGGTTCCATAACTTGGTGGTTTTACTTCATTTTTTTCAAGTCATGAACTTAGAGCATTGTTTTTTGGGAGTTTCCCTTGCATTTTTTGCAATGGACGTAGGCCACAAAATCTTCTATTGTGTGGCTTACCAAACTCATACAGCTTTAGTTAAGCTTTGTAATGGTCCAAGAAACACCTCAAACGCAATTTGCATGCAATAGTTTCACCTCTCATTCCCTTTGTTGCATCATTTCATAGGGTTAGGGTTTTTACATATGTTAAAAGACATTTTTGGCCTCTTGTAATGTGTCCTTGTGAATAGAAGTAGTTGGAACATATCTCTTTAGAGATAAGCTACCACCATTCTAGTTAGTTTGTATTGCTTTGCAATTTATGTCTTTTACATTTCATTCATTAATCAAATTTGGTTTACTATACCATTGTGCTATATGCAATATCTCTATGTGTGTTTCCATTGTATATTGTTGCTTTCATTTCATTCTCTATAATAATCTAAATCATTCATTGTTTTAGTTTGCCAATGCCTTCCATGTCATATTCATCTTTCCTCCAAGGCAAGCCTCCTTATTGCGCCAAGAGGCGCTCTACATGCCAGTATGGGGGAGATCTTGTAACTTGATGTAACATGATGTAACGTTAGTAACGTTTGTAACATGTCGGCAAAAAAAATAGTTATAGTGAATATTATGGGAGAGATCTTGTAACGTGATGTAATGTTTGTAACACCAGCGTAGATCCAAATCCTAGGCTCTATCAAGCGCCGAGAGGGATCAAATATCTTGAGGTGCAAACTTCCTTTAATGAAATATTAATATTATATTAATATTAACTTTTATCTTTTAAATAAACTATTAGATGCAACTATTAGCTTAACTCTACTGATGATACAACCATGAGTTTAAATTCAACTATGATGCCATCACACTCTTAAAAAGGTGTTATCCTCTCTCGCTTAAGCTGCTTCTGTGGTGTCCCCTCTTCTCCAATCAATGTCATGAACTAAAGTGTTTGTATCTTCATCTTTCTGCAACTGGACTCAACACCTAAGTTTACCAACTTTAACCACTTTTAACAACTTCAACGTAGATTGATCACTGGTTATTTTGCATTTATATAAATACTTATCTCCTTACTTTCAGAATCCATGTCTGTTTTCAGCTCTCAAATAAGTAAGGACTCTAGGGTTTGAAGCTGAATTAGTAGAAGGTTGAAGCAGTGCACCATAAAACTCATACGTTTCCTCTATTCTGGTATTGGATATACCTATTGTACTGTAAGTCAAAGTTCAAACTACAATGGAATTTTTCAATCAACATGTCTCTAACAGGTTAGTCACCGAGACATTCGTTGTATGTATAAAATTTATTTTTTTAGTTTTAAAATTATATTATTTTTTAATAATATTTTTTTTCAAATAAGATATCCGGTTAAACTTAAAACCTAATAAATGAAAAATATAAGTAAATTATATATGGTTAAAAGTATTGGGATAATTAATAAATATATTTTTCCATCCTTCGTAGTTTTTGCATATATATAATTTTAGATTAAAATATCTGTACTGGTTTTTGATCGCTCATAATATGACTATATACACACCTTTATTCTTTGATTATTTATGTAATGCTCTCGAGATGGATCGTTTAAGTTGGTTGAGTCCTGGAGGATAGAACTACAGCACCTAAGAGCATACCTGCTGAATCGTCACAGGAAGGATTGGCTGTTGGAAGAACATTTGCTCTCTTCAAGAACTATCAAATCGATGGCAACAAGGAAATGATTGCGATTGGAATGATGAATGTTGTGGGTTCATGCACTTCCTATTATGTTTCAACAGGTCTTTTTCTCTTTCCTTCAATCTTATCAGTTGCAGATCCAATTTCTTTTCCATCTCCTCAAGAGCACTGATTCCGCTTGTATCGATGCTAGTCACAGCTGGGACGAATATTTATTAATGGCACGACGTTAGCAAATGGATAATCATTTATTTGATGAGGTTGCAACAATAATCAAAATCAAGGTTGATACAGAAAATACTCACGAGCCATGTCCAGGACTATGTAGCGGAGAGTTTGATCATGCTTTTGGTTTTCATCTTCGATCCATCTAATTATCCTGTCATCCTCAAAACCAGAGAGAATTAAACAATTTCGCAATTACGAAATTAATTAGAGTTTTCACAGATCATAATGCCTTCTTGTCACCCTTCAAAAATTGGAAAACCCCGCCTCATGTTTTCCCATGTCAAAAAAGAAGAAGAATATATTCATCTTTAACTTCGAAACCCAAAAGACTCCAGAAAACAAATTCGAACTCAAGGCTTCACAAATTTTAAGAAATGGGTAGATATTGATAGAAAGCAAACCTTTCTTGCAGATAGCTGGAGTTGGCGAAAAAAATTGGAGAATCTATGCGCAGTATGAGAATACCCTGAACTCTGTCTGCATTAGGGTATTGCTCTGTGCTTCTGTACACAGTCGTTCCAGGAATGTTGCCCAGAACTGCAATATGAGGCTTCATGACATGCATCAACAATCTTACCAATGAGATGGATACCTGCAATTTAATAATTGAAATTGATTAGATTTTTTTCAAAACAACCACACAATTTTTAGTTAAGCTGATCCAAACTCTTATACAAATTGATTAGATTTTTCCTGACAAACCACCCAATTTTTAGTTAAGCTGATCCAAACTCTTATACAAATTGATTAGATTTTTCCTGACAAACCACCCAATTTTTAGTTAAGCCGATCCAATTAATCCTATGCGTATGGGCTAAGCATCAAATAATTACATTACTTTGGTTTGAAATTTGCAGAAATCTGCAATTCCAATAATTTAAAACGACAATCTTATAACTTGATGTAATGGTTTTCAATAGACCAAATTCATTCAAAACTTTTTGAGCATAACTATAAATGTGTAACCTTACCGCTGTGATCAAGCCAATTTCAACACTGGCAAAAACAACGCCCAATGAACCTCCCAAGAACACGAAGAAGTCGATCTTGTCCACCTTCCATAAATGAATGGCGGCATGGATATCGATTAGACCCAGCATTGCCGAGGCGATAATGGCCAACAGAACCGCATTTGGGGTGTAATAGAAAAGAGGAATTAGAAACAGAAGCGTGAACATCATGGCAATAGCCATTACTACATTTGAGGCTGCTGTTTTGCATCCCGCATTGAAATTCACCGCTGATCTGGAGAAGGCACCTGCAAACCATCACACAAACATTCATCAGCAATAGTTAAGGCATTCGTACAGAGCCGAATAACACTTTAACACCTACTTCAGAGAGAAAAATTGAACGGGTTAATAATAATTTCAACCCAGATCATTTCTGTCTGCAACTGATAAGATTGAAGGAAAGAGAAAAAGACTTGTTGAAACATAACAGGAAGTGCATGAACCCACAACATTCATCATTCCAATCGCAATCATTTCCTTGTTGCCATCGATTTGATAGTTCTTGAAGAGAGCAAATGTTCTTCCAACAGCCAATCCTTCATGTGACGATTCAGCAAGTATGTTATTAAGTTTACTCAAATGAATTTATTTCTCTTAGGTGTTGTAGTTCTATCCTCTAGCAGTCACGTTATGGGAATCTAGTAGTCAGTCATTTTTTTTTATAGCCGACATAACATTATGTAACGTTATGTAACGTGACAATGTTACGTAATGTTACAACGTTACGTAACGTTACAAGATCTACCCCATACTGGGCTGTAGAGCGCCTCTCGACGCAACGAGGGAGATCTTGTAAGGTTTGTTGAGTAACTTTTGTTACTAACAAAATAATAAAAAATAAAATTTTAATTATTAGCCAAAATAAATGTCGGTAAAAAAAACAACCTAAAATGAGGGAGATCTTGTAACTTTTGTTACTTACAAAATAATAAAAAATAAAAATTTTAATTATCACCCAAAAATAATTGTTGGCTAGAAGATGTTGTAATTTTCCTACCTAACTCAACAATAAAAAAGATGTTGTAATGTTCCTACCTAATTCAACAATAAAAAAATAAAAATTTAATTATCTGCAAAAAAAATGTGGGTAAGAAAAAAAAACAATATGGGGGAAAAAACACAATATGGGGGAGATGTTGTAATGTTCATACCAAACAAAATGATAACAAATTAAAAATTGAATTATCCGCCCATGTGCAAGGCCTTCTAAACAACCCATTGTTTTATTGTACTGGTTTTAAAACAATATGCAAGGACTCCTAAACAACCCATGGTTTTATTATACATGGCTTAGGAGGGCCTTGCAAATGGTTTTAAGACCATGTGCAAGGCCTCCTAAACAACCCATAGTTTTAGGAGGGCCTTGCATATGGTTTTAAAACCATGTATGGGGAGATGTTGTAATGTTCGTTCCTAACAAAATAAAAAATAATAATAAATATTATATGTCAGCCATAAATAATATTAAATATTAACCAACATAGATCCAAATCCCAGGCTCTATCAAGAACTAAGAGGGATCAAATCTTTGGAGGTGCAGACCTCTTCTTAAGTATTGCACTCAACTATCAGCTTTAATGTGATTCAGACCAAAAGGCACATTTTTTTATTTAAGGTCCACAAATAATATTTTTATTATTAATATTTAATACTATTTATGGCTGCATATAATATTTTTTATTTTGTTAGGAAAAACCATTAAAACATCTCCCCCATACATAGTTTTAAAATCATGTGCAAGGCCCTCCTTAAATCATGGGTTGTTTAGGAGGCCTTGCACATGGTATTAAAACCATTTGCAACTACCTCCTAAACCATGTACAACAAAACCATGGGTTGTTTAGGAGGCCTTGCACATGGCTTTAAAACCATTTGTAAGGCCCTCCTAAACCATGTACAATAAAACCATGGGTTTTTAAGAGGCCTTGCACATGGTTTTAAAACCATGTGCATGACCAACATTTTTTTTGCGGATAATTCAATTTTTTATTTTTATTATTTTTTATTATTTTGTTAAGTAGAAACATTACAACATCTCCCCTATATTGTGTTGTTTTTCTCACGAACATTTTTTTATGGTAGATAATTAAATTTCTTATTTATTTTTTATTATTTTGTTAGGTAGGAACATTACAACATCTCACCCATATTAGATTGTTTTTGTGGCCGACATTTATTTTGGAAGATAATTAAAAGTTTTTTTTTATAGCCGACATCTATGTAACGTTACGTAACATTACAACGTTACGTAACGTTACAACGTTACATAACGTTACAAGATCTCCCCCATACTGGGCTGTAGAGCGCCTCTCAGCGCAATAATAAAAATACTCTATGTGGACCTTAAATAAAAATATGTGTCTTTTGGTTTGAATCAAATCAATGGCTATATATAGGACACACCAAAGTTGATAGCTCATTGAGTGCAATACCTAAAAAGAGGGTTACACCTCGAGAGATTGGTCCCTCTCGGGGCTTGATAGAGCCTAGGTTTTGGATCTACGCTGGTTAATTACAATTCACTATGTGAATTACACCCATGCCAATGTATTTAAATTTTATAATGTAATTGAAGTTTACATGAGCATCTATTTGAAGAAAAGTTATACAAGGCCTTGTTGAGTTCGTTGCAACGGAAGAACATCAAACATCAACTAGGATTGAGCATCGCTTATCTTCATTGGAGTATCAAAACCATGATTTATCATGGAAATATCAACCCCCTAACATTATTTGAATGACAACATAAAGGCGTAAGCTAAACATTCTACGTTTTGCACCATTTTTCCAGCGTTTTTTCTGGCTAAAATTCGGTTGGAATTGTTAAAATCGCAGATATACATTCTTGAAGTTGCATAATCGAGGTGCCCAAGGGTTTTGGAGGGCACTAAATCCATTTCTACAATAAAAAAATGTGATTTCAAAAATGAAAAATCCTTATTTCAACAATGATTTGTCACCATATTCTATGAAAAATGATCCGAAATGCACAACATGTAGAACGATTAACTTACTTCCAACATAAATGCTTCTATATCTAACTTAGTTTCAGTAATGATTATGACTAAAGATAAATAGTCTCATGAGAATGAGGAGCCATATGTACCAAATAGAGTCACCTTTAACGTGAACTTGTCATTTTCCATACACAACCCACTTCTCCAACCACCCATCCATTCATGGGATCCAACTCATCATCCCATCCGATGTAGATTTGGAATTTGAAATGTGCATGTTTCATACCATGTGATGCAATCTAACATGGATGACCCCTCAATCCATCCAACAACTCTTACTACTCATCCCATTTGACGTAGATTTGAAATTTGAACTAAATTGGACAAGCTTCATTATCCTTAATTCATTGACCCTACATCAAAAGTGCATCAAAATTCTAGTTTGAACTTAAGCCACTTCATTTGCTTGGCATTGCATGCTTATCTTCTTGGGTTGCTCTCTATATCAACTTTGACCCAAATCCCACTAGATTTGTTCTCTTCAAAACCCACAACACTAAATATAATGGATTTTCTAGGTAGTAAAAGTGCATTAATCTTTTGGCAAGCAAAAAAGGATGGTTGAGTGTGGTCAATCCCTTGACAAAATGTATGTGAATGCTACCAAATGCAAAGTTGAAGTTGTGCTATCATATAGAATCATGTTTGATGAAAAACCTATTGCAGAATGTGTGTAGGATTAACATCAACATAATGAGAAACCGAATCTCTAAAATTATGATATTAAAAATAAAAAAATAAGTAATTACTTCGAGCTCAATGCCAAACATTAAAAATAAAAAAAATAAGTAATTACTTCGAGCTCAATGCCAAACACATGGACCATACAAATGTACGCTCTAAATTAACCACAAATTATTCCACTGAAGATAACAACACTAGCAACACCATATATTGCATCTCAATTGATCAAAAAGGAAGATAACAACACTAGCAACACCATATATTGCATCTCAATTGATCAAAAAGAAAGTTGTGATATCTAGAGCATAAGGCTTTCTCTCCATAACAATGTTATGGGTTCCACCAACATGCTAATATTTTAAACAAATCCACAAAAAGTTCAAATGGCGACAAGGTCATTGAAGATTCACTTCATAGTGTACAGGAGTCAACATCTTAAGTCTAAATGTAAAAAAATTGTTTGTTAAGACACACAAACAAAATGGAGCTTTCTCCCTTTAAAATTGTGGGTTTTATTAGTCTCTGCCTTCGGCAGAGACGTTCACATCTAAATCAACCAATTACAACAATTTAATTTTAATCCACATTTAAAGCAACCAATTACAACAATTTAATTTTAATTTTAGTCAAAATAAATGGTTTCCTAAATTTTTTATGCTACTTCTTCTTAACCAATAACATTTTTTGGCCTGGTTCCAGGCCAGCAAAGCTGGTAAGCATATTTTCAATGATTCTTTGGATGAAACGTTAGGATAAGGACCCTCTTTTTATCAAAACATTAGTTTCCAACATTTAATGTTTTGTTTTTCCTTCATTACTTGACTTTCATGCTCATGATCACTTCGTTACTTGACTTGGTGACAGTGGCATGGCTGGCTTGGCTTAGTGACGCTTGTTGATATGGATTACAGTTGTTAATGCTCACAGTAGATAACTTCGGTGCAATACTGTTGCAAGAATAATTGACAATCTTCATACAATTGTGTGATCAGGTGTAAAAGCGTGATCGAGAAGAAAATGAACAGAGAAAATGAAATTCAGCTCAATCGAAATGATTGCACGGGACAAACCCGAGGACGTCCTCTTCTTTCCCTTCAGAAGCACCTCTTCTTTCGCTTCAACTGCACTCTCGTCCCAATGTAGAAGTCCACCATTTTCAACCTGTTTAGAGAATCACCAGAACAAGTACTCAGAACGCGGAATTCAAAAAGATAAACGAACAACCAATACTAATAGAAAAGAGGAAAGCCAATGCATACTGATACAGACCAGAGCTCAAAACTTAGAGCTTGAGAAAAGACTCAAAGTTGAATCAAAAGGATCTGATCCTTCCTTATCTACTGCGGGTGGTGAATCCGACGTACATTTGTATGCCTTTTATACCTATCTATAGACTTTGTGATCATTGAAACCGGGTCGTAAAGCTGTAAAGTGGGGCATAGGTTTGTTCAATCTTGGTCATATTGTTCATTCAGACAACAACTGTGACCTTTTGTGATCTGATGCTACTTTTTGTTCATTACTGAGTACGCTATTGTATCCATGGGTGTTTACCTAGATCTGCAGCGGTCATGGAAGTCGTGGATGAATGTTGCAGCAAGTTCAAATGTTGCAACAACCTGTAATAAGGTTACTGCAATTGAAGTATCAATCATCTCGAAATTCGCTGCAAGCAACGACCCCTACCGATGGCCACGGTGACTCCTTGAATGTGTGCTTGCTAAGCTTTCTGGAAGCCGCCTCATACAGTCGGTGGATGCATGCAGCATGCAGTTTCTGCATGGTCTAAACGTAGCGCAAGATTCAGTGTTCTGGGAATGGCCTATGAACTTTTTTTCAATGTACAAGGTGAATTATTCTCATGCTTAACGACTCATTTAGGCATACTGTATAGTACTCCACCTGGAAATTAAGCTATGTAACCTGTTTTATTGTTTTACCATGCTATGTTGCTATGGTAATTCCTGCATAACATATAGTAGCTAGATTTATTGGATTCTGGCTTTAAAAAAGCTTTGCACGAAAAGCGGTCCTCTTTAATAACGCCTCTTCAAACCTCACGAGATCATTGTTTACCTCACTCCTAAAAAAGGGGATTGGGGAGAGCACTCGCTTTAAAAATAGAGAGGGTTGTGAGGAGTACTCGAGTTTGGAAAAAAGGAAAAAAGTCTGTCTTTGTTATTCGATATATAGAATCAAAGGACATCTCATATACCATTCCTATCATAGGGTTACAATCAAATAGGATCAAGAAGAAAGTCCATTTCAGCTATATTCTAGGAACGAGCCTCAAACACTCAAGAGCTGGCCATGGGGGAGGGTCTCACTACGCATCAACCGAGAACTTAGGCCTAGTCGAAAGAAAGACCTACAGTAGAAGTCTGTCCCAATCAGCCATAACAAATCGTGAACACAAAAGCCCAGAGCTACTATCAAAAGTGCCCGCTCCATATTCATCCAAAGGGGTGCAAAAAAGAGGAGAACAAGCTCCTGCACCAAGCTCAAAAGAGCTGGAAAGTGTCAGAAGAGGCCAAAAGGTCATCAAGAAATTCAGAAAATATACCACATCCAGGAGCCAAAGACAGGGCAAATTTTGATAGTCTGTCTACAAGCTGGTTGTGTTCACGATAAGTATGACTGAAAGACAAGTGAAGGAAGCAAGTACTGAGGCTTCTTGTATCCATACACCAATGACTAAGATCCGGCGGATTCAGAGTAGCATTGCCCTTTGCCCAATTTATGATGGCCGTTGGGTCACCAAAAATGTTCAGATAAGGAATCCCCATCATTTTTGTCACAGACAGCAAAGCCCAAAGAGTTGTCAGCTCATCTTTGGTGTTAGTACAAGTACCAGCTCCCATGGCAAACTCAAAAGAGTGAGACTCATTCAGGAATAAGCAAAAACCGACTCCTCCTTTATAACTTGCAACAGCCCCATCAAAGAAGCCATTGGGGAAGACAAGAGTAGGGCCTATTCCACAGGCTCTAGGCTTTTTAACCTTCATACTGGAAGCCCGATACATTTGGGAGTAATATGCAATCTGATGGAGAATGCCCAGAGTTGATGGTTTTTTCCTTCAAAGATACAAAGATTTATTGCTTTCTAGATAGCCCAAGTGGCGAAAAAAGGAAGGAAACAGCAGTCAATGTGTCTAGAAAACCTTGCTATCTAGTTACCCAAAAAGGTACTGAGATTATCACTCTGGTGGAGAGGCTGAAAGTGATACTGATCACTTAAGCATACAAATATAGTCTTCCAGATAGGGCAAGAAGAGAAAATATGTTGAACACTGTCCTCATCTGTACCACAAAGAGCACATATGCCGGGCCCGATCCAACCTCTTTTCTGGAGATTGTCCCAAGTAAGTATTTTGTTTGCCAATGCCAGCCAGATGAAACAACAAATTTTCATGGGGAGAATGCCAGACCAAAGGAAAGCATGTAGTTTGCTACAGGTCGGGGGAGATGAAGATTGAACGATTAAGTACCATCAATTTTTTATGATCCCATACTAAGGAGTCATCATGTGAATTGAGCCGGATCCTACCATGTTCCAAGCATCTCGTATAGTTTTCCCATGCATATTTCCAATCCCCTACAATGTTCAAATCTTCTGCTGTATACCAGTAGTAGTGTTGACCGGGGAGGATATTTTGTGCGTGGGAGAGAGTAGTAATACCCAGATCCTCAAGATACTCCCTGATACCCAGGGGTAGCTCTGAAAGGGAGTGTGTTCCAATAATCGGATCAATACCCACGAGAATGTTTTGTCCATTACCAACATGCCAAGCCAAGCATTTTCCCAGCCATGAAAGTGTGTGCATGAACCCATTCTAGATTGATGAAGCACCACAAACTGTGAAATTTTTCCCTCTGAGCCATGACACAATGGAATGATTCTTCAGATATTTAATGGTTAAAACCTGATGCCACAGACTATTGTTTTGAAGAACCATCCAAATTTTTTTTAATCTCAAGCCAGTGCTGAACCAATGGAGATTTTTTATACCCCAGCCACCTTTTTCTTTTGGCCATGAAAGGTGCATCCAATTCGTCAGATGGTACTTGTGTTTATCCCCAGTGGATCCCCATAAAAATGCAAAGGTTAACCTTTTGAGTTTTTCCAAGACTGAGACAGGAATAGGAGCAAGGGCTAGCCAGTAGACCGAGAGGCTTGATAACACAACTTGGACAAGAATCAGTCTACCACCAAGGGAGAGATACTTATGGGACCAATGAAATATTCTATTTTCATATTTCTGAATCAACCAATTCCAATCATTGATCTTGTACCCCAATTGTTTGAGAAATAACCAAGATACTTAAAACCTATGGAAATTGGATCCATTTTGTAAGGCAGAACCTTGGAAATACCTAGAAGGATTTTCAACCACATTATTGAAGAGAAAGCCCGATTTATCCACACTGATACTCATCCCAGATGCTTTGCAGAAGGTACTTAAAATAACTTTGAAATCCATCCATTCTTGCAGAGTGCCCGTTCCAAGAAGAATAGCATCATCCACAAATAGGAGATGTGTAAGAGCAAGGGTTGAAGATATTTTTATACCTCTGATAAGACCATTCTCTATAGCATCAGAAATCAAGAGAGTGAGTCCTTCGATAACAAGTATGAAGAGCAGGAGACAATGGACAGCCTTGTCTGATCCCTCTAGAAGCACTAAAGAACTTGGATGGAGTGCCATTAACCAGCACAACAAAATTTGCTGTAGTTAGACATCCCATGATCTAGTTAGCTCCCAGGAGATGCACCCCAATTTGGATCAGAATGAGTCTGATATAAGACCAATTTACTCTGTCAAAGGCTTTTACCAAATCCAGCTTAAGAATGAGAGCACAGGTGTTTTTAGTTTTGACTGAATGGAGAATCTCTTGTGTAATGCCAATGGGCTTGATAATTTGACAGTTTTTGAGAAACCCAAATTGTTCCCTGGATATGAGGGAATCCAGATAAGGTTTTAATCTAACAGCTCTTATTTTGGAGACGAGCTTATAGATCAAATTACACAGAGAGATTGGTCTAAAGTTAGTAAAAGTAGTAGGCTTATCCTTCTTAGGAATCAAGGCAAGGAAAGTGGAATTCAGAGAGGGAGTAATCCTACCAGATTTCCTTGCATATTCTACAGCAAAAAGCAAATCCTTACCCAACAGGTCAAATAAGTGAATAAAGAATTCGACAGGCCAGCCATCAGGACCTGGGCTCCTATCCTTCTTGAAGGATCTCAATGCACCCTCAATCTTGGTCATAATGACAGTATCAATGAAACCATTGGCCTCCTCTATGGGGATCATAGAGGGGTACATCAAGACAACTTTGAGCTTGGAAAGAATACAAGTTTGTTTATCATCACTGAAGATATGAGAGAAATGTCTCTGACCCAATTCCTTAAGAGATGCCTCATCCTCAAGACTATGTCCATCTTCGTCCTCTAAAGCCTAGATGGCATTATGATTCCTGCAACTCGAGGCCAAAGCATGAAAGTACTTTGAGTTTGAGTCTCCATGCAAGGCCCACTTAGCTCTACTCTTTAGTTGCCAAGTGAGTAGGTAGTGGTCCAACAATGCCTTTTTTTATTATCCAAGCTGAATCAGAGTCGACTGATCCTCATGGGATAGAATACCCGAGGAAGAACAAGTAAGGAGGGCACCAATTTAATCATCCAGTCTATGAGATTCCATCTCCATAATAGTTCCTTTTTCTTTGATCCATGACTTAACTTCCTTTTTAAGTAATCTGAGCTTATGGGAGAGTAATTCCAAATCCTTATCAAAAGTAGAGGGTATCAAATCAGGCCATCTCCTGGTAACTCAAAGGGTGAAATCCATATCTACTAGCCAGGATCTATTGAATTTAAAAGGGTAGTTACGTGACCCCTACATACTATTCCATTCAAGGCAGATCGAAAGATGATCAGAGACGTCAGAAGGATGAGCCCACACATGGTGAACCTTGATTTCATGGATCAAAGAAGAAGAAAGTAGGAAGCGGTCAAGTCTTTTACTGATCCCATCTTCCCCAGCTCTCTGATTTCTCCAGGTGGGACCAACAATAGAGGGAGCAACATCCATGAGATCAACCGAATCAAAAAGGAGTTTGAAGTGTGAAGCAAGAGGATCGATGACAGCTTTTTTTACCCTAGGTCCCTGAGGCACTCGGAGTTAAGTTTAAGTCCCCGCCCAGGATCAAGTTAAAAGTATTGAGAAGACCCCCTCTTAGGGCATTTTCCCAGAAGAATTCCCTGTTCCGGTAGGGACCGTAATAGTTGAGGATAGCCAATGGGGTTGACATCCCACGAATAATAGCCTTGATAAGGATTCCTGCAACAGTTTCAAAGGCATGTCATCTAACCAGGTGAGGGTTCCTGGCAGTGAGTAAACCCCTCAAGAGGCCCGAGGCGCTAATAGCACAAAATTCCCAATTAGGAAAAATTTTAGAAAAGGAAAGGAGAGCAGGGTAAGAGCTGCACATTGTTTTTTGAAGGAGAATCAAGTCAGGTGCAATCGAGTGAAAAAGAGACCGAAGGAAACACTGTTTGGTCTTGCCTCCCAGACCTCGAACGTTAAGGGACAAGATTTTCATTAAGGAACAATAGGGAGGGGAGACGAAGCTCTAAGTCCAAGATGAGGGTGTCCTCTTGCAACATTTTTTATGCGGACATAGAGAGGGGTATATAGAGGAGAGACAGATGAAAGGACCTCGAAAGGTTCCAACCTATCCTTTTTTTTTTCTTCGGACTATCACATTTTTGAAATGGATAGAGTTCAAATGTAGGGTTGAGGGAGAGGAGGGAGTTTTTGCCGAAAAGATCGATAGGGATCTTTGGAGCGAGGGATCAGAAAAGGAAGGGGAAGTTACTCGGCTATGAGGAGGGGGGATAAGAGAAGGAGGGGAAGCAAGTGGAGGAAGTGGCGAAAAGTCCTCATGAGAAGATAAAGAAGGTACAGGGGGAGTAGGAAGCGGGCTCAAAGCAAGGGGTGGAGGCGCCCGAGGCAAAGTTGTCAGAGAGTAGGGAGGGGAGGGAGAAGTTAGCACGATTGGAGAATCCAGAGAAGGGGCCTCGAGGTTAACATCATCTGGATGACAGGCAAGGACAGGAGCATAATCCATCTCATTAACGGCCTCAAGCAGAGAGTCAGAAACATCTTCAAAAAGAGAGAGATCCTGAGAATAAATACCAGTTTTTGCATGCGCTGGAGCAAAGGAAGAAGATGGATAGCGCGAGACTGGAGAACCATCCTTGCTGGAACATAACAGATTGTTAAGGAGGAGAGGGCACATTCTTTGAAGATGTCTAGTATCATGGCATCGACTGCATTTGAATGGTACATGCAGATAGTCCAATCTTTGGACCAAAAAGCGTTCCTTGCAGAGAATCTCCACCTCAGTTGGCAACCCATGAGAAACATCCATCTCCATAAGCACCCTAGCCATCCTCTTATCAAAAGTGAGATGGAAGTCCTCATCAACCGCAACAAATCTGCCCACAGTGTTTGCAATACCTTCAAGTATACTTTTGCTCCAAAGGGGAAAAGGTAGTGAAGGCAGGAGAACCCAGAGGTGACGCTTTGTCACCCTTTCCCAGAGTGGGTCGAAATGTGCGTGCCAGCGCCCCAAGACCAAAGACCCATTTCCTAGTCTCCAAATCGAGTCAAGGATAACCGCTGCATGTTCAGATTCTAAAAACACAAAGACAATCCAGCCATTGGAGAACAAACTGATAGTCGGGATATAGGTAAGCAACGATTTCCAAAGAGTTGTTGCCCAGTCCACCTAGTCTTTCTTACACAAATGACAATATTCCAGCCTACCCACCAAGGCTCTCGAACACAGGGAAGTTGTTGATGTATATGTAACTTCGGAATGTATTCTTCTATGTATCTTATGTATTGTAACCCGATGTTTATTCCGGGATGTTTCTATTATGTATTTGAGTCATGTGGTCATGCCCCGATGTTCCGATCGGGAGGATTAATAATGTAAACAAGTCATATCAAGTCATTAGGTAAGTCCCCACAATTTAGGGGCACTTGGGTTATTATACACTAATTAAGGTGTAGGCTCAAGTAATTAATTATAAGTTAAGCCTACATGGTTGAGTGCACTTCAAGTCATAGGAAGAATATAAATAGAGAGTGAGAGTCTCTCTATTTATCACTTGTGAATTACATCACTTGCTCTCTCAAGTGTGGCACACTTTTGGAGAAGGAAATACTT